>JACDOX010000063.1:2426565-2670582 GCA_014549065.1 Cardinalis cardinalis
GGGGCTGGGCGGGCAGCGGCTGTGGAGTCTCCTCCTGCGCCGGAGAGCGGCGGTGCCCGAGGGGGGAGGAGGAGAAGGAGAAGAACAAGAACGAGGAAAGGCGCGGGGGCCCCTCGGCAG
Organism: Cardinalis cardinalis; assembly: GCA_014549065.1. Lineage (NCBI taxonomy): Eukaryota > Metazoa > Chordata > Aves > Passeriformes > Cardinalidae > Cardinalis > Cardinalis cardinalis. The sequence goes on from JACDOX010000063.1 coordinate 2,426,686, forward strand.
GGCGCAGGGTTCCGCTGACCGGGCGAGTGTGGCGGAGCGGGGTCTGTCCGCGGCTGCCCCGCCGCCGCCCGGTCCGCGCCGGCTTCCCGCGGAGGTCCATGAGCGGCGGGSGGGCAGCCCCGGCAGCGCCCCGAGCCCGCTCCCCCGGCTCCGGCAGCGGCCCGTGGCGGCGGTGAGATGGGGGGCAGCCTGGGCTGCCACCGCTCCATCCCCCGCGACCCGGCCGACCTGTGCCACAGCCGCAAGTTCAGCGCGGCGTGCAACTTCAGCAACATCCTCGTCAACCAGGAGAGGCTCAACATCAACACGGCCACGGAGGAGGAGCTGATGACCCTGCCCGGGGTCACCCGAGTGGTGGCCCAGAACATCGTGGAGTACCGCGAGTACATCGGCGGCTTCAAGAAGGTGGAGGACCTGGCGCTGGTGAGCGGGGTGGGGGCGGCCAAGCTGGAGCAGGTGAAGTTCGAGATCTGCGTGAGCAGTAAGGGCAGCTCGGCGCAGCACTCGCCCAGCTCCGTGCGCAAGGACCCGGCCTCTGAGCACCACCTGTCCGCCACCAAGATCAACATCAATACGGCCACCCCGGCACAGCTCATGAGCATCCGTGGCATCACTGAGAAGATCGCCAACAGCATTGTGGACTACCGTAAGGAGCACGGGCCCTTCAAAAGTATCGAGGACCTGGTGAGGATGGACTGCATCAATTCCTCCTTTCTGGACAAAATCAGGCACCAGATTTTTGCAGAGCGCTCCAGGCCCCCTTCAACAAATACCAAYGGTGGCCTCAGCTTCATGGCCAAGCCTCACCCCAGCCCCACCTCTCTAAGCCTTCAGAGCGAGGACTTGGACTTTCCTCCCGGGGGTCCAACCCAGATCATATCCACTCGCCCCTCTGTGGAGATGTTTGGGGGGGTGAGAGATGGCAGACCCGTCTTCAGGGTGGCTACGTGGAACCTGCAAAGCTGCTCCATGGAGAAGGCCAACAACCCAGGCGTGCGGGAGGTCGTGTGCATGACGCTGCTGGAGAACAGGTAAGAGGCAGCCCGTGACCTGCAGGCCCAGCTCCATGCAGGATTGTAGGCTCATGCCTTTGAGGTTTGGGCACTGTAGAGTCTTGTTGTGATTCTAGTGGGACTGACTCCTTCCCGGGATTACTAAGCGTTTCCCACTTCTTGCATGAAACGGTGTTTGAGTCATAATGCTGTGACTGTAGTGGCTGTCCCTCCATAAAGCTGCTGTAACCCTCGATAGGCAGCAGAGCTCCTGAAGAGGGGTGTGTGTGTACACACAGCTGTGCAGGGGAGACTGGGCTGTCACAGTCACCTTAGGCCTGTTAATGGTTGGTCAAGGATTGTGTCTCCATTAAGAGCCTCTTGAACRTGTCATGGAGAGCTGCCTTTCCTGCCAGAAGCTGGGGGGCAGTAGCAGGAGGAGGGCTGTGTAACARGTGTGGAATGCCACAGCTCGTCCCGCAAGGGTGACACAGCTTCTTAATGAGTGGTCATGGGGCATCTCCTGAGCTGGAGGGACTGCTCATCCCTGGGGATGTGAGACAYGGAGCACCTGCCTGGGGAGGCTGTGCTGTCTTTGTGCCAGGCTTTGTGCCCTGACCGCACTGAGCGCTTGGTGGTGTGGCAAACAGGATGGTACTTCAGGTGTTAATGCAAAGCCGGGAGTTTGGGTTTTGTTTTTTGTGTGGAAGTGGTCAAGGGTGCTGGGGATGTCTGTCTTTCTAAACTTTCTGTTGGACACAGAAATGCAGATTGCAATAAACTTTTTGAAATAACTCTAGCCCTTTCCTTTTCGTATGTCAAATCTGTCCCAACTGATCTGGCATTTAGTTTACAACAGAGGTAGAGATGCTTTTCTCTCTGGCTGCAACTCAGACTTCCAGCAGGAAATGAATAGGGGACTCTTGGGCTTCTGCAAAAGGGATGTAGTGGGGAGGGGAAGTGCTCAGGAACTGTTATCTCTGTCCTTTTCCAAYAATATGCTGAATAATAGCTCTTGTCGATGCGGTTGCAGAGGTCAGGCATGCGAGCAGGATGGGGACAGTGATATGAAATCCTGGGCTGCAGTACAGTATTTGTGGCCAGGGATACCTCTGCTGTGCTTGGAAGCCTGGTGCTCCCACATAGGAAACATCTGTCATCTCACAGCCACCACTGTTTGATATCCAAAATGAAGATGGTAGACCAGCAGGATTATTGAGGTGTTACACTGATGGCTTCAGCCTAACATCTGTCAATATTCTGCTTCACTAGTTCAGGTATCCTGTACTTCCCCCTTTGTCTCCACTTTCTCTTTTTTTTTTTTGTTTTGTTTGGTTTGTTTTGTTGTTGTTTTTTGGGGKTTTTTTTGGTAAGCAGCTGGAGTGAAGCTGCTAGGGATAGAAACTCAGATTATCTCTAGTCTCAGAATAATTCTAATAATCCAGTTTTGGAAGAAAAGTGACTTTGTTGGTTTATTTATATACATATATAAGGGATTTTTAAGGACCTCCTCCACTAAAGTGCTAACTGTCACTTCTGCAACTTCAGCATTTTGGGGGGAAAAGCTCCAAACAAGATGGCCCACCTATTACAAAAGCCAGGAAGATGTAGTGCTTATAAAATAAAGCTGCCTTAGCCCAAGCTGGCTGCTGTGTATGCAGTGTGGCCCTAGAAATTTGTTTAATTTTTGCCCTTAGACTGCATGATGCTTGGTTTTTGTGCAGCTTAGCCAACAGGCACTTAGTTGTGCTGGGTGCTGTAAAATGTCTCCTGGATACTTTGAAGTTTCAAAGGAGCCTGGTAGAAGTGCTTGTTTTTGTTCTGTTTTATTGCACATATCTGTGTCATCAATCACACAGGGTGAGTGCGATGCAATTGTTTTCTGTACTTGATCCAGTTTGTGATAACGTGAGAAGCTGGAAAGAAATGAGAGCAATGTGCATCCACAGACAAGCCTACAAAACCTTCCTGGGAAAATAAATGTGGGAACAGAAAAAAGCAGCACTATGCAGGAAAAATATATACATTGGGAAAAGCCATACTCAGCAACTCAGGGAGGAATTTCCTCTTGCTTGTGTGAGCATTGATGGGGTCAGGGGAGCTTTGTAGCTGTAAAACAGCTTCAGCTGAGGCCAGAAACTGCCTTCATTCTGCTTCTGAGCTCTGTGGTCTCACTCCCAGCTCAGGCTGTGTACCCTAGGAATGGACAGAATGCCTTGCAAACTAATCTTTGCCCAGGTAAATCAACTTCAGTAGACAGCTGGAGAAATTCACCTCTTGCTTCTCCAAGCAAGAATATATCACTTCACAGGGCTCATCAGCTTTCAGCCTCACAAAATCCATGGGTGTGTTTTCAAGGTGCTCTGTGGGTGTCCCACATGTGTTGCTCAAGTCTCCAGCTATGACCCAGGCTGGAGGTGGWTCTGAAGGCTCTTTGGCCTGGCAGTAAGTGCTCTCGTGAGCTGTGCTAATGGGCACCTGCTTGCTGCTGCCCTGATGTGCAGCATAAGTGTGCTCCTTCATGCTGGTTCCTTACAGTCAGGGCTGGTCTCAGGTAGTCCAGGATGCTCTTAGGAGCTGGAGTACTGTCTTGCTATGTACTGTGTTGCAGTACATACAGCTGGAGGAGCTGCCTCACCTTGTTTCTTAAGTCCAGAAATAAAGAACAGTAAGTCAAGAAGATCAGTAAAACTGTAAAGAGAAGCAAAGAATCTAAATTTTATGTTTTGGGGACTTTTATGCCAGTTAAAAGGCTTGCTTTGGGGTTTGCTTTTAAAAAATTTGTTGGTTGGTGTTTTTTTGTGTTTTAATGACCTGGTCACAGCAAGTAGCTTTAAAACCCCTTGGGGTTGTTCTTTCAGGTGTTAACCACAGGGAAAAGTACTGTTTCTTTCCAGGTGAGGCTAGAAGAATGTGCTTCTCCTATCTTCCAGCCCTTTGCATTGAGGGAACAGTTGTGTAGGAAGGAAAGAGGGCCAGACTTTCATTCAAACCAAACAAWAAGCAAGAAAATGTTATATTGCAACCTGCTGAAGAGAGGAGAGGAAAAAAAAGAACTTAATTCAAAGTCTCATGCTTGTTCCCAGAAGTGCTAAATTTCTGGAGAGCGGTGAAGGGAATGTACACTAAWTCAGTAAGCATGACTACTACTGCTAAGCTATTTTGAAATTCATTGCTGTAGTGCAAAAATAATGAAATACAGCAAGGTCCTYACCCTCTTTTCTCATATTACAAGGATCTATGTTTATCACAGTGTTTGAAGTGAAGGAGGGAGGTGTTTTCATTCAGAGGACTAGAGGGTAATTTTAGAAGAGCTTAACATGATGAACGAGGAGGCGAGCATGACACATAATTGGATTGAAGTATCAAGTCTGGGGTGAGTTTGCCCAAACCTGCAGTGTTTCTTGCAGGTGTTGTTCAAACAATCTGGGATTTATTGACAAAGAGTCAGAGTTGGCCTGTCTCTGGGGATGCAGGTCATCCCCTCTATCTCACCTCCATGTCCTCCCCATTCTCAGGGGGAATGGGAGAACCAACTGCTTCTTCTCACCAAAAAAATAAAGAAAAATGTAGGGTAAGAGTAGCATGATTAAAAGGGCAAGTTCAGGTCAAAGGCAGTGAGTGTTTTTGAGGAGRATAAGTAGCCCCATGTTTCCAGCCCCAGAGGATATTTCCTCTGGACARGGATGGTGGAAGCACCTCAGAACTGCCTCATACCCCAGGTCTGTAGGGAAGGGTACTTTGGCCGTTCCTTATCCATACCTGCCTCAGGCCTGTCCCTCCTTGCCATAAACTGAGCTTGTGGCTCCTGTGACGCCCTGTGACTGCTTTCTCTGGCTGTCAGGGTGCCAGCTGGATGATCCCATGAAGAGGTGTGGGGCAGGCTTGTGCAACACTGGCTGACAGACAGGGCATCTTAGAGGTGCAAACTCCAGTTTGGCTGTGTGGTTCAAAGTCTGCAAGTAGCCGAGGGCAGTGATCAGCTGTGCACCTTCCCCAGCATGGTTTCCGCTGGAGGTTTTCCAACTGGTTTTCATAATGCTTTATAATACTGAGCAGTAACTTTGTGAAGACCTCTTAACTTTTTTTCTTGGAAGCACAGTTTGCAGTTGACTGTATGAAAATTGATAGAAGGTTTGAAGGCCAGAATTTGTACTCTATCTAAAGAAGGGGGACCATGTGTCAAGATGATGGTGGGTCCTAAGGTCCATAGAGCGCAGTTCTGCTCCCTTTCAGATGTCAAGCAGTTCAAGCTGTTGCTTCCTTCTGCTGCTTTCTTTGGGCAGCTTCTAGGTGTGGTTACATCTTCTACATGCAAAAAGTGTAAGTAATAAAGCCTTAACACTTGTCACAAAAACTTCAGAACCACAGAAGARCTCAGGCTGAAAGTGACCTCAGAATATCATCCGACCCAGCCTTTCTGGGAAGGGGAGCCTGGATGAAATTGTCTATCCCTCTGTCCAATCACACGGGCTAGAGGTTTGAAAACCTCTAGCAGAGTGGTTCTTCTGCATCCCTAGGAGGTTTTTCCAGTGGTTAACTCTTTTCACTATAAAAAAAAGTTATAACTTGCATATCTATRGAGTAACAAATACAAATAGCAGTATAAAGTTTTCACTTAGCACGTGTGGTTTTTTTTTCTTTGGCATGGACAGCAAGCCTTAGGAACATGCCAGTTCTTTTTCCTTCTCAAGGTTTGTAACTGGTGAGCTGTTTTCAGTTTGGTTAGACAGGTGCATAGAGGTCTCTCGAAGACAAGAAATTAATCTCAATTTCTGTGTCTGGGACTGAAATCAGTGTTCCAGCTGGGGGAGCAGTAGGTAAACCTCAGCCCAAAATTGCTTCCTGGGAGGACAGGCAGGCCCTGGGTAGCCCTTGCTGTGCCACCATGCTTGAAAGTTTCTCTTCTTAGCCTTACCTATCCCAGGAGACCTTAAGCACATCCTCTCRTCACCCAATAAAAAGAGAAGTTTCTGAGCCAACCTCTGAAGCAGTCTCTTCCTATTAAGACATGAGGAAAACTTAATCTTGCTCAGGCCCCTGCACTAGGTGCTGGGGGCAGGAGAACCACTTTTCCCATTGTTCCCCTATGCTAAATAACAGGGGGGGGCTTTTACTTTCCTCTCTGGTCTCCTAGTCTGGGACAAGGGGCAGCTCTTTGCTACTGGGGCTTGTTAATTTGCTTGGGAAGGGGTATGATGTGGTACCTTGCTTCCAGGATTGTGTTGGGTTTCCCGTCAAGATGATGGAAAAAGTTTGCACTCCCACAGAGCAGACATCATAGTAATTTATCATGGTAGTAGTGATGGGTGCACTTGCACACTTCAGAGGCTCATCACCAGCTTGTATTTGTTGTTTCTATGCTGTTGCTGAAGCTCTCAGTGGTCGGTCAAAGCCCTGAGGTGCATCTGTTTTATATCTCTTTCTTTGTAAAGCTACGTGGTCTTCCCTCCATTGGGTTAAGTTGGAGCCTTGCCAAGAATAATTCCCCTGCAAGAAAAGATCAGGAAAGAGGGCCTGGCTCGAGTAACCTGACCATGCTAATAAGTCTTAAGCAGCAAAAGAACAAATACACCCTCTTCTCCTTATGTAATAGAGAGGAAATCCTGCCTCCTGCAACTTCAGAGAAAACTTAGGGAAAAAAAGGAATTGTTAGATGGTATCATTTATGTGCACTTCACAAAGGGATTTTAATGAGCAGTAGAAAAAATGCCTGCAAATTAATGGTGGCTTTATATCCATTTCTGATACCTCAGAGGACAACAAAGTGGGGTGCTGGAAGAGCTGTTGTTTTGGGGATTGGCTTTTTTGTTGTCTTGCCTCTGCCTGCATGAGAGCAATGATGTTTTACCTACTGGAGACTAGTGGGAGCCTTGAACTGCCTTCTGCATACCATCTGGCATGGGAAAGCAGCAGGTCAGACCCTGAGATACGTTTTTTCCAGTGAAAGGAAACTCGACTGATTTACTCCTGTTCAGGATTTGGCCCATTCCTTTGCCTGTGTAAAATGACACGAAGGCTGCCAAGCTTAATGTTAAAGAGCACTGCCCTCTCCCTTGGGGCTAGGGCTCCTCTGAGGTACTGCTCCCATCTTGGGTAGGGGTTCCAGCCCTTTTCAGGACTGCTGCTGGGGAGGCAAGGGATGTCACTTTTAAATTAATCAAATAATATGCTAATTGAATTCAACTTCCAAACTTCTGCTTCATATTGATGCAGTACTGAACGCCTGTACAAGGGCATCACCTGCTTCTCCGCAGGAGGTGAGTTGCTTGTTTGAGATACTTTGCAACTCCTGGGTCTTTGCAGGAGAGATCAAAAGCAGTGGGTGGACTTTGAGCAAGACTCTGAAGGGTGTACACCATCCCTGTGTCCAGACGCTTGGAGAAGGCATCTGGAGCCACGTGCTCTGCAGGAGCGCTCAGAGGTGAATGCACTGAGCTAGCTGCTTGATCCTGCTTGGTCTCTGTTGCCACAGCCCCCACAGCTTTCCTTCCTCAGACATGACATAGGAATGTAGGRCAGGCCCTTGAAATTACCCCTGGGTAGCCTTTCCAGGGATTTTCTGTTTTAAATGGAGATCTGGGCATTGTTTTAGCTTTGCACAACTGCAGTTTCAGCATGTTTCCTGAACATTCAAGAGCTGTATCCAACCAGTCATTTTTATCTGCTTTGAAGTTGAGAATGTGGCTGGAAAAATAGTATAGTTAAAGGCTGGTTTATCCATATAAAATAAACATTATTCTTCTCCTTTTTAAAATTATAACCATGCCCTGCCACTGTTACTTGTGCCATAAAGCTTGACTAAAATGAAACAGATTAGTGGGGAAAGAGCTGGTTCACATATTATTCTTTTCTCCCAACATGCCTAATTGATGCATCTGGCAGCACTTAATGGCCACATAGTTTCAATCCATGCCTGCTTGACTATTTTGCACGTGTTATTTTGTGTCACTGGATTAATGTTGCACATTGCAGGTATTTTGGTAAACCAGAGCTGCCAGATTATTCCTGTAGATCCTGCAAGGTTTGCTTTATTCCATGTGGCAAAGATTAAATGGGTTGGCTGATATGGTAATAAATTGGTGAATTATTAAGTGRTGCTGTACTGCCTGTTCCCGAATCACAAGCAGAGGCCACAAGACTATAACCTCATTCTGCTTGACTTCTCAGACATCTTGTGCCACATGGCTGTAGGAGACAGACTAGGTGCCTACATACAGGGCTTCGTCCTCTAAACAGAAGTATTTAATGCTTCGTGACTTTTTTCTGTGGTTTGGGAACTTGCAGGACAGCTGCAGGAAGGGTGGTTTTCTAACTTTGTCTTTGAAAAGAGCAACAGGACCATTTCCAATTCTTACTGGGAAAGAAGAACCAAGGGACTACTCAGTTCCTGACAAGGTGCAAGCAGAAACTTGGTCACTTGCTGATTATTAGAGGAAAACACTGTCTCTGCAACCAAGTGCTGGGTCTAGCTCACTGTGGACACAGGTCTCCAGCAGTGTTAAGCAGGGATATTTTGGACAGTTTTTTTTTCAAATTTAGCTGCATCCTTCTTGATGTAATTGAGCTTCAGTGTGCTTCCTACGGCTTCATTGTTAGGAGGACCCTGCTTCTTTAGTTTCTAATTAGTGTTTCTTTGGGAGCATGATTTCAAGATTTGGCTGGATGAGGAGAGAAGAGGTGATAGGTTATGGATTACAGTGTGTGTGTGTAACTTTATTTTTAAGTCCTATTGTTCTTCATTGTAATGCAAGTKTAAGCTGACAGATGGAAGCACAGTGTCCTTACTGAAATAATTACAATATGCTGCAGTARTTTCTTAACACTATTATATGGTGTGGTGATGGAGACAAGAACCATGGCACATTAATAATAACAGTGCTTAAAAATAGGAACACAATAGCTTCTTCACTTCCAGATTTTTTTTTCATTATTATTTTGCAGAGGTACTGTGCTTTGTTGGAGTAATAGCTGGTGACCCCCACTGATTTATCAGAGAGTAAAAGTGCATGATGGCTTTGCTGAGGGGAGGGGGAGATGTACCAGAGACCTCCTTTCTCATGTTTGTCCTCTCCCTCATCTCAGGCCTGGGTGCTGCACAGGATTCCAAAATGCCTTGTAAGGTGCCAAGAGCATGGTGGGCATCATATCAGTGATAGATAAATCTGAAGGGAATACGCAGCTGTGGTAAAAAAGGATATTTTCTGTCAATGAACTGTTTCATCTCGCCCCTGACACATACAGCATGTCCATGTCCTGATCAGACCATGTGACATTTTCAAATGGCACGAGTGTTTTAAACGGCTCGGTCACTGGCGGGGAGGCTCAGTGCTGCTGACCTCCTTTCCCTCCCTGCTGCTGGGGGTTTGTGCAGGAAGGAGCCCGGTGTCAGCACCAAGCTGTTATTTTCAGTGCATGTGGCAAAATTATTAGAGGCCAGTGAGTAAGAGAAATAAGTTTACCCTGTGTGTGTCCCAAGTGTGTGCATGTTCCAAAAATTCAACTGTGTATAATTATGTAATTTAAAAAACAGTTGATTCCTAGGGAAAAATACATCTGGGGTTATATTGTCATGTGTGCCAGGGATGGCTGAGAACACTGTGGATACTGGATGTGCGCTGTGAGTGCAGTGGAAGTGCAGCCTGCTTGTGCAGAAAAGATTGGAATCCCTCAGGCTGAGGCTGTCTGGAAGGGAGCCTCATGCAGGCTGCTGGGAGCAGCTCTCACCGTAGGCTTAGGGATACCGGTAATGAGGAGGAACCAGAAAATTTCCTTTTCCTTCTGCGTGGCTATTTTTCTCCCTGTTTTTAGAGGTGTTTCAGGTAATGTGATCAATCTCCTGTGCAAATTTAGCTACAACAGCTGTCCAAGGCATTCACAGCTGAACGGGTTTTTAATGGGTTCCTGAATAGCGAATTGATCAGCTCTGCTCTGGCGGCGTGGGGCAGGGGCAGCCTTCCTGCCCCAAATCCCTCTTGCTTGCTGCGCGCCCGTCCTGCAGAGCTGCCGTTCCCTCTGCTTCGCGGGGCGGGAGGAATAGAGGAGCTGCTGCTTTTGCCTTCAGACTTATCCTTCCACTCCCTGGTATTTATAGCCCCGCTGTTGCCCTCCGCTTCCGTGTCACTCTGTCGGTCACAGCCCTGCGGGTGCGGAGGCGCAGGCGCTCGGCTGCCCAGGGCTTGCTCCAGGCTCACTGGAGGTAATTGCCGGTCAGTGCCCGCTCTCTCGAGCTCAGGCTTGGCTGGAGTAAAGGTTAGCCACCTTTCTGCCAAACTGGAAGCAGTGTGCTGTTGGATACACGCTGGATGTTAACTTAGAAACCTTATATTTGGTTTCTTTATTTATTCTATTTAAATAAATAAGACCAAGTGTGGTTCCGTCTCAACGCCATTGACATGCAGGGTGTTGTGTCAAAAGCCGGTCTTAATTAGGTGTTGAAAAATGAACTGTCAAGCAAGTTTTCCTTTCATACATGCAGGGCAAGTTCAGCAGGGTTTGCTGTCAAACCTATTGCCTGTAGAATGTTAAATGACTGCTGTACTCCTCTTTTGTTTTCTCCTTCTAAGCAGGCAGAAACATGGAATAATGTGAACCCCTGTCAGGGAGGATACTCTTAGCTAGGAATAACCCATATGACTTGTTTTAAAACAGTCTGCTCTTCTAACAGGGCAGGAAATTTCCAGTGGTAATCCCATTTTAGGCTAATATGGGCAGATACTGCTCTTCCACTGAACACAATGATGTCGTCCCTTTCTGTAAGGATTGCCTCAGGGAAATCTTTGAGTTGTTCCCCTCTTGTGGTGTGTGGGGCCGATGGTGGTGGCACATAGCAGCCCCACAATACACAGGAGAGGAAGTAYACTGTGTCTGCAAGAGATTCTGCCCCCATACACAAAACACCAGAGCTGCCAGTGAGTGAAGAGCTAAAATAAATCCTGTTACCAAGAAAATACTGCAGTGGTACCTGACTACCCTTTGCAACCTTTATTCTGACCAGCCCAAGTTTTCCTATGATTGTGGCAGCAATGACAGTGCAATTTTTGGCTGTCTACATCTTCCTGCTAGTCCTTTGTACAGCTCTTTCCATTATCTATAGCTGTGTTTACAGTCCCCTTTCATAATTAATGGGGACTACCAGCTGCCCACTGCCGTCCCTGTTGGCTGCTCTCCTGAAAACACAGCATGGAGCAATAAGCAGCATGTGGCCTGGGTGAGGGCAAARGGGTTGGTACTGCTGGCAGATAGCACAGAGGTGATTCCAGCACATCCCAGAGGGATCTCTTGGTGAAGATTACCCATTGGTTACCAAGAAACCCCCACAATGTCTTGGTTTTATTGCTTCTGAGTTCTCTAGTGCAGAGCAGCGCTGCACGAAAGGAAGCCGTGGCTTAAAGGACAAGATACAGTTTCAGTCATCAGCTGGCGGATAGATAGATGGATATTTCACACAATGTTGACTCTGGGCTGTTGTCAGTGAAAGTCTGAAAACATTGCTACTGGATGGGAGCTGTGCAAAAGCCACATCCAAGGATGTAGTGTTTCCCATTTCTATTTTAAACTGAGAGCACTTGGACTTGGCTGAGGTTTGACTTCTCTAGCCATTTTTCCTTTTTTTTTTCTGTATGTGTGTATGGAGCAGATTTTTTGAGGAGCTGGATGTAAGGATGATGATGACCTATATTGCCCAGCTGAGCTCCGAAATTTGGCAAAAAGAAACTGAAAGWAAGAAACTGGGCAGATATCTCTATRCTGGTTGTCTGTAGGTTGAAAGGAAGTTGCCTCAGACTTGCTTCTATCTTTGGCCTTTATTTGAAGCTTGCTCTTGCAACCTGAACATGAGTCCCCCTTCCATGTCCTCTTTCCACCCCTCCTGAATCTAAAGCCTTTTCACTGGTTTTACTTGGCTTTTTGGCATGTTCAAGTCTTGCCATACCTTGACACTTCCACTTATCTCAAATGCTGCTTGATCAAACCTTTGGTTTCACACCATGAGGGTTGAATGAARCTATCTCTCACCTACAAGGCTGAGGACTTCAGTTTCCTTGGATCATCTGTGATACTTCCCCCAAATCATTCTAATGCCATCTTTTTGCTCCAAGATGTGCTGCAGCATTTCTTTCTCTGCTGAGGCCTCTTGCCAGGCAGTTTGAAAATCAGTGCCTTTTAAGATATATCAAGTTTCAGGCAAAAGCTGCCTGAAAACTGCAGCCTCGCCTTTTATGTCTGAGGGTGTTAGGAATTCTTGCAATTAGAGAAGGCTCTTGTACCATTGCTTTGAAGGAAAAAAGTATTTATGTTTTCTATTTCTGTTCCTCAGAGGTACTAAAAGYTCTGCAGAGAAATAAATTGTTAGCTTCCTGATGTGTTGGTTGTGGTATTATTTTTAACTTCTTCAAGCAGTTGTTTTAAAGGAGTTTGTATGTACGTTAGGCACTTGGCGGTGTGAGTACTCAGTATATTTTCCTATCTGATTATGCTGTGCGGGTGTGTGCTGCACTGACAGTTTATGGTTCCTCTTCCATATGCATCCTATCTTCCTGAACACAGTGTTGGAGATGTCAGCGCTGTGAGGAGAGACTGATGAATTTATATCAGAAGAATCTTTTTTGTCTAGCAGCTCTTCAGCGCAGCACTCTGTTCAGAATATCTCTTAAAAATAGAAAGTACTGGAGGAATATCAGCTTTGTCATGGCGGTGTCGTTCATCATCAGTGATTGATTTGGCTAGTCCCCAGTATTAGTAGGAGAAAGCCTGAGTTGCCCACACAAGGTTCCCTGTGCCCCAGTTTTTAGWGTGCTTAGTGATATATTTTGGATTATTGTTTTGGAGTCTACAGCCAGACCAGCACAAAGTGTGTGTACTCACTTAACTCGTACCTAAGTGTGTCTTTCAGTAGGAATGGAACTATGATGGTCTAAAAACTTCAGTTCTTCTGGAGATGAGATTTCCTTGTGTATTTATCTGCTGCAGGCCAATTTCATGTTATCAAGGAGCAAGGGTCATACAACAGCATGAATCCAGCATCCAAAAAAAGCACAGAGATTGTTGCTTCCCTTTTTATTACTCCCTGTACTTGGCTCAARTTTCACCTCCCAGGTCTACTCCTCMAAACTGGGAGRTTCCTGGAAATGCTGTCAYATCTAGAAGTTTTTTTCCCACTGAATTGATGGTTAAATTTTGGACAGTTTGATTATCCCTTTTTTCATCCTACTGAGTGCTTCATCCAATCAAATACTTCWGCATGTTTCCCTGTCACCCTATTTTTATGTCTTGTTTTCCATACTGGCATTCTGCCTTATGGGTGCAATGAATGGCAAGATGTATTTTAGTACTGTGTTATTGCCCATAGGTATTAAATTACTGGTTTGATTGTTTTTATAGGCTGCTTTTATAGCACAACTTTAGGAGGCAGTCAGTCATGCTAACAAAGTCTGTGTGAGGCACACCTCTTCAAATAATCTGTAATGATTTCCATAGAGCAATGATTACTTCCTCCTCAGAATAATCAAGAAACAGGAGTGGGATCAACATTGTTAAAGGTTTATAGTTTCTCCTCCATGGACGTTTTAGACCTGTAGGTTGTAAACACCATTGAGAAGAATCACTGGTGCTCTCTTCATGTTGCCTTATGTCCACTATTGAATCAAACGAAATTGTCACCAGGGCTCAGCATTCAATGTTCTTGCTCCTTTTCCCTGGGGGTGTCTGCACTGCCAGCTTCACCATTTCCCCAAAACACTGGTTTTGGGCTGTTACCACCTACTTAAGCTTGAGAAGATCAGTGGCAACATGCAGGCATGCGGGGCTTGGCAGTGGGGTGGCCAGGGCATCAGGGAGAACCTATGGGGAACATCTTCACAAGCATCCACGTAATCCTGTTTCATGCCCTGCATGTAGTTTGTTAAGAGCTTGTTTGACTTGGAGCTTGTTAAGAGTTTGCCTTGGATCTTGTTACAAAACATGCAAATCATATCAAAAGCTGCACAAGACATAATTTTGTACCAGTACGTGCATCCCATCAAGCACGATTTCCTCCTGTCATCCCTTTCCAAGATACATTTGCACTTCAGCTCCAATATTTGGAGAGCTCTGGGTCTGCATAAAGCAGACTTTCTCRTTCCCACAGAAGTCTGGTGTTTCTAAGACTGTTTTGTGCCGAAGCCCCTGACCTAAATAAGGTTAARGATCTGGGCTACACAATTAGCACCTAATGCCAAGAAAGGAAAAGCTAAACTTGAGCCACCATTCCCCCCTTGGCCAGGGCTGGTCTGCATAGGGGGCTCTGTAGTCCTCTTGCATCCTTATGCTGTAAAGGCCATTCTTATGTCCAGACGTCTCCAAGCCTGGCACGCAGGGGTCCTCTGTGACTGAGGAGCTTTCAAAACTCCTTCCTGCATGTCATTGTGCAGCTAGAAGCTGGGATTGCTTCCAGCTCACTGAAGACACTCCGACATTGTTCCCTCCTAATCCCCTGCTTCTCCCAGAGCATGGTTTTTCGGAAGGCTAGCATGTTCCCTTGCTGGCTTTCCACGCGGGAACACAAGCGGCGGTTCCTGGGAATAGCGTAACCCTGAATTAGCGATGAGCCAAGGCGGAGGGMGGCTGCATGGTGTGATGGTGGGATGAGCCTTTGGCTCTGTGCTGTGTGAGGGAGGAYGCCTGGCTAGCCAGGCCGGCTTGTGGCTGGGCTCCATTTATCTSCTTGCTGGCTTGCCAACAAGAAGCACAAATGTTTAGCAGTGGTGGGGCTGGGTTTCAGCAGGAAGAAATGCCCCCCATCCCCCTTCTTGCAGCCACTCAGAGGTTGATCCACACCTGGTTTGCCGTTTCTTTTTGTGTGCTGGTAGCCTGGGGAAATAAAAGCAGGTTAATGGGACAGGGAGGAGGGTGCTTTCTACTGAACTGGCTTTTTTTTCCCCCCCAAACCCAGATACAAGTAGAGAGAGAGAGAACAAGGTAATGAATAAATAGATATATTCAGATGTCTTTACAAGGGCATCTTTCAGTGCAGAGATTTGACCTTGGAGATTTGGATTGTGTCATTTATAAGATGGTGGCCTGAAGGTGCGGCTCCAGAAGACTTTGCACAWCCCTCAAGGCATTCACAGGTCCAAAGGGAAAGAAGAGTAAAGGGACTTTATTCATTCCAGCTAAGTTCTATCACCTTTTCCTGCTTTCTAGTTGGTCAGAAGCTCAGGTGAAACTAGAACTTGTGGTACATCTGACTGTACTACTGTTCACTCTGCTGCTCCTTCCAGTGTTATTAGCTGTGTATATTTGGAGCTCTGAAGGAGATATTTAAGGAGAGGGAAGCTGGGATTGAAGCTGGGATTTTTTCAGGTTTTCTCTGTATGATGAGAACCTGGAAACAYCTATAACCACGAGCACCAGCCAGCATGACTTGGATCCCTAAATCAATGGTGGATCTATGGTGGGTCCTATCCCCTAAATAGATGTTGGAGCGTCCTTTACAGTGTCAGACTCTAACTTTCAAGTTTTGCCTCTCAGGAGTATTCAAAAATGGTGAAGATAGTTTCTGAAAAAATAGCAGAATTAACTTAGAGCTACATTAAACAATTTTTCAGGTCTGTTGTGATTGGTAATCTCACACTTTTTGCTTTCATCTCTCAGAGCATGTCCTGTAGAAAAGGCTGTGTTCATCTAAAGTGGGAGCTGGGTAATCAGTCAAATCCCACAATGATATGCATGATCTTAGATTGGAAAAATTTCTTTGCTGAAAGGATTGCCAAGTATTGGAATTGGCTTTCAAGGGAAGGGGTTGAGTTGCCAACCCTGGAGCTGTTTAAAAGATGTGTAGATGTGGTGCTTAGGGACAGGGTTTAGTGGTGGACTTGGTGCTGTCAGGTTAATGGTTGCAGCTGATGATCTTGCAGGTCTTTTCCAGCCTATATATTTCTCTGATTCTAAGGGTTGCCACTGTGAGCTTTGGGTCACATCCTGGTGTGATGTAAAGGGCACAGCCATTGGAGACACATTGCTCCACCTCCTCCAGCAAACCCACATCCCTTTCACCTCACATCCTGTAGACACGATGGGTATTTCCCTTCTTGAAAGAGGGCTTTAAAGCATTATTGTGTWTTGGGATGGGGGTAGGGCAGAGAGGAAATCAAAAGCCCAGCATGCTGGCTTTGCTGACTTAGGAAATTGGACGGTTTGCCTTGTGAGAGATTTCTTCAGTGCAGAGCTGGTTATGAAGTGGTGGTTTGTGGCAATGTTGACTAATTCATGTTTTCCTGCCAGAGGGGGGAGTAGATTGATCTCAACAAAGTGTTGGTTCTGCCTCATGGCATAACGAAACTCCCTTTGCACGCTGTCTTTGTATCTGTGCACGCACAAGTTGCCCCTGCTTGCTCATCAGAACAGGAGAACAGGTTGTCTCTCTGCTTCTGGCTGTGGTCAGCAAACTTCAGCTGATGGGAGGTTTTGTAGTGACCCAGGCTTTGGGAAGAGCACCCTGCCATCCTTTTGAATGAGGGAGGAGCATCACTGCTGAAGATCTCTTCCAGTGTTAGCTCAGCCTCTTCTTCTGCCCATGCTGACTACTAAAATTTGTCATTTTTTTTGCCTGAACTATTTGTGCTTTTCTCTGAAGAGGAGAAGGACAATTTAAAAGTCTCCTTTCTGCTCCCTTCTTCTACCCCACTTTTCTGGGAAAGCTGCCCTTAGCATTTTCCTCTCTGCTTATGTCATGAGATAYGTAACGTATGTTGTCATCTCCTCCTGATGCTCTCCTAAAAGAGGAAGGCACGACTGCAGCCTCTCTAGTCTTTCTTCCCCAAGGGTACTGCTTCTTTCCTCATCCCCCCCGTGTCTCCACATGGTCATTTGTACATCTGGCACTGTCCAAGTGAGACCACCCAATCTTGTCATCATTGCCTTGCTGAGCATCCTGTGGACTTGGTAAGAGGTTGGTTACGACCTATGGTGTCACCCAGAGACCCATCCTACCTCTTTGCTCCATTAGGGCTCATTTTTATGTTTCCTCATGCTCTTATCCCCAAGGATGGTGCTGCTTCATGGTGACCTTACTGAGATGCCAGAATAGACATCTTGCAGTTGGCTTTTTTATGCAGTGAAGTGACTGAATGCTGCTGTACCTGCTTTCTTTTCATCATTTGTGAYATGGCCAGTCTTTCTCTGAATATTGAGGCATTGGGAAAGCAGTTTGTGATTATATGTATATGCCACAGCAGGGTTATCATTTGCTTAGTGTTTTATTGATTAAGCTAGTGAAGCTGGTGAGCCYCTAAGGGACCACAGCTGTAGGTTAAGATTCAGGAAGCCTCAAGTGCCTGATTGGCATTGTGTATGAGAGGAACCAGCCTGATGGGGGAGTGCACCTTCCCAGATGCTGTTCCATGGAYTCCCCTTCATCAGGAGAATATGTGGAGGTTTTCCATCTCTCTGGGTATCCTGGCCACCTCGACTGCAAATCAGCATCAGTCCTACTGAAGTGATTAATGTGTCTGGAAGCTTCAATATCCTTAACATGTGCTGCACATCTGCAAAAACTGGAATGCTTAGCCAAGGTGAATGGAAAGGAGAAATGGCTTCTGCCTCCAAACCCCTTCTCCTTTCTGAGCCTTGAGTWATGGAGCAATAAACAGGAAAAGGAATGAAATMAMCTTTTTGATGCTGTGCAGGTATGCYAGAGTTATGCCCTATTAAAAGTTCAGTAAACTCTATTAACCTTTCTTACGCTGCTAGGATTTGCATAACATCAGGAACTTCTTTCCCTTACAGTAGTACAGAGGCTGTGTCGTGTGTGTGCTATTTTTCTCTTTTCTCTGTAAAGCAAAAAAGACATACTGGTTTTGCTTAACCAAGGGAGATAAGAGAACTTCCTCTTATTCAGTCCCGTGGCAATGCAATCCCAACYAAATACTATCCAGCTGAATTTAAGTGTGTGGAGACATCTGCCTTTGGCAATTTTTATTTTTATGAGTGAGAGAGAGTGAGAGTCAGTGTTTCCTCTCTTTCAGTGTGAATCCTAGTAACCCCTAAGATGTCTGGCTGGATCCCTGCCTGTGCAGGGTTATTTCAGTTCAGGCAGTGCACACTGCTGCAGCTCGTGGCAGGCTGCATCCACTCACAGGCAAAGCGCCTTAAATCTTTGCCCTGCACACACTGTGTAGCACAAATAAGAAGATGCTGAAAAGCGTGTGTTTAACAAAATCTCCTTTCCATGGCTCTTTGAAGAGCTTTAAAAAGATTTATTTTTTTTTAATCCCCAACAAGCTCACAGTCTTTTAAAATTAGAAGGATTCGGGATTTTACTTTTAAGTTTACCTGTACCCTCTCTAAAGAAAAACCTTTGGTGACAAAGCTGACACAGCATAATCGTGTTTATTGTCCACTATTATGCATCTGGTAAAGCAGATATGACAAGTCCTCTTTTCTTTAGAYCTTAAACCTTTCCTATTTTTCTTAGTGGATACTAGCAGGCTGGTTAAATAGAATTCCTCCATAGATGCAGTCCTCTGTAATTTATGTAATAGTCATTTCTACAACTTTGTATTGTAACTGGTTACATACCTGCATGCTGGCTGTGCACTGCAGCAGTTSTGACAGTTTGCAGACATCAGTGTTTATTAAGAGCTCTAAAAAAAATTAATGCCCCTTTACATCCTCCCAGCCTTTGTGATTTCTTAGGTGTTYTGCTTTTGGTTTGAATTTTTTTTTTATTTTGCCTTATTTTTTAAGCAGCATATGGCCATTTAGGATTAAGCTGCAGCTGTTCAGTGTTTGGGGATTTGTTTGATGCCCTTTGAGAAAGAGACAGTCTCAGACTTCTGTTGCTTAACAGGGCCTTGCTGAGAAGAAGACTCTGACACTTCCTGTTGCTGTCCTGTGCTTCTAAACTACCACTTGTCATCCACCAGGTTTTTCCTCTGCCTTCATAATTAATCATTTAAAAACCAGGGCTTGCAATTTGTAATCAAGATTATAGCTAGGAGCTATTTGACTAAATTGGGGGGGGGGGCAGGGTGGAGGAAGGGGGGCTATGACAAAAATCAGAGGAATGATCCAAATAGTGAAGAGTAAATGATGAAGTAATGAATAATGCATTAATGCTGTCCTTTAGTGAGAAGTAGGAGCCCTGTACACTATATAATTATTGCTTATATAACCTGTGTGCATTCCTGCTCTGTAAAATGTCTAAATGAGGAACTAAAACATGAGGTGGTCTAAGTGGAGTAGACTGGCTGAGAACTGTAGCCACTCTGGGTCTGCCCCACCTCGTGTCTGACACGATGCTGGATGAGTGCRCTCACTTCTCTGCGGCTTCAAGCACATTCTGATCAGTGAAGAAGAAGCAGCACATGTGCCTGAGATCTCCTCCTAGCTTCTTGTTACTCTTTCTCAGCACCCAGAGCTGATCCAGGTTAATCTGGGAGCTTCTTGTCTGCCAAGTAAATTGGCTTCRCTTAACCAGCTGCTGAATACAGCTTGCTGAGCAGGAGTGGTGACTGCTCAGACCAAGTTGTCTGCAGTTGCAGGAGACAGCCAGACTATGCCCTGGCTATTTGGGCCATCACCTCTTGCTGCCTCTGTAAAGCATGTGCAAGTCCACAGGGAATGGTGTATGGAGACATTAACTTGAAACTACACAGGCAGGAGAGCTGCTGTGTGGTGGGAACATGGCATGGGGCGAGGTTTTCTGGGTGGTCATCTCTGGCATTTGATCAGTCCTGCTGCCCAGTGAGGGAGATAGAGCCCTGCCATAGGGTCACCCCAGGAGGGTGGATGTGGCCAGCGTGGTCCTGGTGCTGGCACTGSGAGCAGGTGCCTGGGCAGTGCATGATGCTGCTCTGCCTGCCTTGTTCAGCTGTGCTGTGCTATTCCTTATCAAATTCAGGGGCACTTGGAGACTACACTAATTCTCATTTGTTTGCTTTTTATTTGTTTGAACACTCTGACAAATGCAGGGGTTCTGTTTGCTATAAAGTCATGACTCATGCTCTTGAAATTGTAGGAAGCGCTCTAGGAATTACGTGGGGTTCTGGCTTGTTGCTGTTTTGCCCRTTCACCTGGAGTTTCAGGAGGCTCCACTTTGATAGCATTCCTCTTGAGCTTCCACAGGACATGGCTTTTCCTTAGGACCAAGGGGAAACTGTGAGCTGTCATGCTTCTATGCACAAACCTCTGCTGCAGGGAAACATTTACTAGGCAGGCTGCTGTGAAGAGTGTTTCTGCAGACATTGACCAAAAGATCTGCTTTTGTAACAGTGCCAATTATCACAGGCAGTATAAGCTTCTGTATATGTACACATATAACACTCTTGATTTGGAACTTACTGTTCCACATACAAGTATTCCACAATTTAAAACTCCCAGTGATAACTTCCATCACAGAAACTTAAGATTTTTCCTCTTCTCTAGGAGAAATAGATCACTTTAATGAGGCTTCTTAACTGATGGAGTTTGTCCTGATCTCAAAGTCATAAGATAGTAGAACAAAAGAGGCTGCTGTGATAAGTGAATGTAAAGTAACTCAACTGTGCTATTTGCTAAGCATATTATACAACAAGGGGAAAAACCTTCTGCTGCGCTTTCTTCAAGGAAACTTTTGACAATGCACATTAATAAACCCATGCCAGAAAATGCCACACAGTTTAGGACCTAGGCAGGAGCTCGAATAAAGGATTAGTTGCCCTCCACTCACCTCATTCCTGGGGTGTGACTGATTTGACTGTGGTCTCRCCGTTGGTGAGACATCCCTTTTGTGTATCTTTTGGTCAAATATTTCACAACAGCATGTCATCTGCTGAGGAGGGCAGCTTCAATCTTGACAGCAGGCTGCAGCTCAGAGAGCCTGGGAACCACCAGATGAGATGCTTACATGGACAGAGGTGACATCCTGTTATGAGAGACGAGAGCAGCAGGGAAAGTGGAAAAATCCTTTGCCATCCTTACCATGTATCTCTAAAGAATCTGGCACRAGCTGCTGTTAGGGCAGGGGAAAGAAAAACATTACTTGACCCCTGTATCTGCTMAGATAAGCCTGTTCCTCTGTGAACAAAGACCGTTTGTGGCAGTAGATATTTGCCATGCAGGATAATTATCCTTTATGATGAGTAATAAGTTATTATGCTCTATAACAGTGTGTAATTTGAGGGAGTGGCCACTTTGGCAGATGGTAGCCCTTGAATCTAGGAGATCCTGAAGAAACTCAGCTGTGTCAATGAAGCCTTGTGAAGCTCGAATGGAAGCCCATAGTTCAGCACTGCAGGTAAAATAACTCCCTGCTTTACTACAAGTGGGCAGTTGCTTGGTTTCGGATCTTTAAAGCAGACATTAAAAGAAGCTTCCTCACTCAGAAGCTGGTGCAGCACTGGAAGATGTTATCTCAAGGTCATGGTGTCTTAGTGTTTTAGAGGTTTTCAAGACTGCAGCTGACCTCATGGTAGCCCTGTGTTGAGGACACTGCTGCATCAAATAGTCTCTTTTGACCAATGTTCCTGTGTTTGTGGCTCTGCAGTATTGTAGAGATAGGCACACGGGGTTTGATTGGTAGAAGATTCTTCTCTTTGCCACACACTGTCTCAAGGAATTTTCTGAGATGCAGTACAAAAACTGAAAGGTAGCAGCCTGTGAAAATAGGCCATAGTCTGCCTGGCTGCATGTTTGCATTGCTTCTACTTTCTTTTTGAGTGGTCTGCCCCTTCTGCTTGGTGTATCTATGCCAGCAAACTGAGCACAGGCTGGTTTGAGGACAGCTGTTGGCCAGGAGAGTGTCGACTCAGCCAGTTTTTCTGACTTTGAGAGCTGAGGACGGATTACATTTGCTCCCGGATTAGAGTTACAGCTATGTGATGCATCCACGGGAGGTTTAAATCCCAACCTTTCCGTGTTACTCCGATACTCGGAGCACAGGCTATATGTGGTTGTGGCTTTTGGCTAACCAGAGGCTTAAGCTTCACATAACCCTCATCACACTTCAAAGTCATTACTGAAGTACAAAACAAATGGACTGATAGAAAGGCCGTCTGGTCTGTTATTTGGGTTAAAGTTACATAAATGGCACTCCAAATGCCCCATAAGCTAAATTCYCTTTTCTAATGCAGTATCATGTGATGTTGTAGATGAAGCTGATAGGATACTTTTGTTAATTAGCTCTTGGAAAGAAAGCTTTTAACTTCTTACCCTTATTTGACAGGTAGTTTTCTTATCTAATTTGTGCTTTCTGTGGGCTCTTGCAGATGCAATCTCAGTATTGGCTGACTGTTGTTTTCTGGCTACAATGTTCTTTGCATTTCTGGCAACGTAAGAGTGTAGTGTTACATCAGTGTAAACAAAATTCTTTATGGCTTAAGATCAACACCCCTTGTAAATAGTAGTGCAGACTGACAGAAGGTTGAGATGTTTTCTGTGGCTTTTCTGACGTTTAAAGGCTCGAGTGCATGCAAGATGGAGGAGTATCATCTTCACTGGTATGCAAAACTTGGGTTTTCTGCCTTTGCCGGCCTGCTTCTCTTCACAGTTTTCCATTTCTTTACTTTTTGTTTTGGACTATGCAATTAACCTCTGTTTTAAAAGGATGAGTGTTCATGTTCATTCAAAGCTTGGGTTGCTCTGTTTTCAGTAACCTTTGCGTGGGCTAGCTGAGTGGCAGTTTTGAGGGATTCTCATCTCTTGTGACCTTTCCTTCACCATCTGGGATAGATGCTGTAAGGAGAGCACCCCAGTTGCTGGCAGTGGGTCCTGATGCCATTCCTGTGTGTGGAGCAACAGATGGCTGTGCTGRCTGACGCTGCACTGTGTTGACATGCAGACTCGATTGTGTTAGGCTAGGCCCATGCTGGAGACTTTTGTTGGAGTAGTAATGCATGAGTGTTATCTTGTTAAACCCACACTTTTCCCCCTCTCATGAGAACAAGGTCTCAGTTACCTTGACAAGTCTTTGGATGCCTGCCCCTTGCCCTTGCAGAGCACTGGTGTCAAGGTCTTGTCACCAGTTTCCCAAGCTCCCTCTAGGAATACAGGTGGGCTGGCTTTTGGCCACAGAGTGGGAAGTCCTTAAAGCAAACAGGCTGTCTGCTAATGCAGTTTCTGCTTTGTTTCCCACCTGTTATAATGATGCACTTCATTTTAGCCTTTTTGTCAAAATGTCCTTGAATTTTTGAGACAACATAAGCTGCTTGTGAAAGAGCCATGGAGAAAAGTGCTTGACCAAAGCACTGCTCTTGGTTTCTGTAGTGCTCCTTTTGCCTCATCACAGTGCCTCTCAGTAATTTTGTAGGGTGTCTTGGAGCGTTTCTTGTGCACATTCTTATGTTTTAATACCCAGTGTTTAGTGTCTTCTACCACTTAATTCCATTTTGGCACGAAGTCTTCTGCAAAAGATGTGCATATGAAATACACAATGGCTGTGGCGCTTCACCAGCCTCTTCGAAGTAGGAGCCAGCTCTTGAGGGTCAATCTCTTTCTAAAGAGTGTGCTGTAAAAAACTGCAGAGTTTCTGTATCCAGATTCAGCCAGGAAGCTTCAATATCTTCGCCCAACACCAGGATAAATCTTAGTGGCACTCAGATGTCACCAGCTGATCACAGTTGTACTGCCRTAAGGCTGCACCATTGCTCTTGAGCAAGTATTTTGCAAAGCAAACTGACTTTCACTGTATTGCTTTGTAATGATTTTAACTGTGTAAACTCATTTCTCTGAGATGAGGCTCTGCATGTATGGCAAAGTAACACTGCCTTAAGTTTCTGAGGCTGAATAAAGGGCCATGACAAGCTTTCACATGACAGCTTGATAGCATATGGTTCACGTACCTAACAGAGAAAGGGACATGGGCTATTTCAAATCACATTTTATTTTGCAGGGACACAGAGGCATATTTTTAAAGTCCCAATTAACCACTTTGCCTCCCAAGGCCCCATAATTTTGCTGGAAGCTTTGTAATTCACGGCAGAACGGTAGTGTGGTGGTGTGCCCTTTCCAAGCATATCCATTTATTTAACTAGAGACTACTCAGTTTTTCCACTGCTGCTGTAGGGCAGGATTGGGTGGGAGAAGGTGCTGTTTCTGGAACTAGGAGACTCTACCCCAGCAGAGAATGATTCAGAAAATCCAGAAAAAGAGCCAAATGCCAGAGACTGCGTACACTATAACATAATGCCTATATTTGGAAGCTCTAAGTCACCTTTGATTTTTATGACCTTCTAAATTTTTGTTTTCMGTGTTGATCCTCCTCCCTTATTGGACAGATTTGAATAATTCAGTGCAAGTTAAACAAGCTGTTTGTGTCCAGTTTAATGACTCAGAAGAAATCAATGTTGCCACAGACACAACATTCTCTATGAGTCTTTCTCTTCCTGTGGAATTATAAGGAAACAGGCATATTTTGAAAAATTAAAAAATAAAATCCTGTGACTGTGGATATTATATGGAGGATTTTGCCCAACTTCAACATAACTGAGCATAAGGTAAACTGGTTTGGATGAAGACATTATTGTGCTTAGCTAAATATAATAAGAAATTAAATATTGAGGAGGAAAAGTGCATTTTATCATTATATGAATTAAACCAAAAGGCAACTCCTCCCCTTTTTTCTTTTTTTTAATGCAGTCAACTGATTTTGTTTTGCTGTCTGTCAGAAGGAAGTTGCAACAACTGGTGTAATTTTTTTGTGCGTAAATATAACACACATAAACACAGACGTGCCACTTGCAGTAGTACTCTCTTCTGCTGCCTGAATTATCATGTAGTGAAGTGTTTGTCACAGGAGCAATCAGTGGAGGTGGAGGTGGTGACAAAGAAGCCTGCTGGACTGTCACCCTGAGTTTTGAATGATTTTGGGAGTTCAGCTGCATTGCCACTGTATGTACTTGGTTCCTGTTAGTATTTATTTATGGACAAGATTGCTGTGTTTAGTATAATTTAATATAGGTATTTGATTTACTGTTTCTTTATTCATTAGGTTACTATTTTGTAGTCATTATTTTCCTGGCAGTCTCAGGCCTTTTGTGGTTTCATCTCATGCATTTGGGAATTTGGGACATATTTTCAGCTGCCTAGTCTATTTTAAATTCTCTTTTAAAATAAAAAAAAAATCAAATCAACAAATAATGGGTTAGAACAGATTGATCCTTTTGAGCCATTTGCCTAATTAACCTTTGCCTCTCAGGAATCAGCTTTGATTCTGTTCAATCATGTGCAATGTATCCCAGCCCTTAATAACCATCATTTCTTCTGAGGACCTTGGAAGTCTTCCCTGACTTTTACTTTTCTAACTGCTGCTACTSTCTTGGCATTGCACCAGTTTGCAGAGACCGAATTGGAGAAGGACAGAAAAGAGTAATAACAGGATATCAAGAGAAAAGGCCATAGGATGGCCTCTAAATTAGTCAAGTGTTTCTGAAAAGTACAGTTAGCACAGTACAGTTAGTCAGTGCTCTGTATCTCAAATGCAGATTTATGAATCTAATAAGGAAAGAAAGGACAGTACTTGTGTGTGCATTGCATGCACTCGAAGGATGACCCTTCTGTGACTTCCTCTAGTGTAAAAGTTTGAGGGAATCTTCAGCGAGACTTTATACATGTAGAAATGATGTCCTGTCTTCTCCCCACTTACCTGAAAAAAGGAAAGAATTAGGCCCAAGATCTGATCCTCTATGTGGAGAAAGAGGTAAATAGGACTCTTCCCAGTTGCTCCTAACCTACTCTCCCTGATAGAACCCCCTGGAATTTGCACAAGTGTCCTGAAAAAGCATCACTGCCTCACAACTCAGGACACCTTTTCTGGGTAGATGGATAAGGGTGATGTTTCTTTAGCCTCACAGAGATTCTCTGAGTTTTGAGCAGCTCCCCTCTTAATTTTGCTGAGAGTGACCTGCTCTGCTTACTGATGTAGTGAAAGTCTGTATGCACAGCATCATGGATTTCATCCATTTGGAAATAGCTTGGGTTGGGTGTTTCCAAGGAGGTGGTCAAGAAGGCTTCCAGGTTTCATTATACATGATCATTCACGTGTTTCCTGCAGTTGGTTGTGGTTTGGGTCATTGTGAGCATGTTTTATTCCCTTCCAGAATTCTAGGAAGAAGTTTGCTGTTCTTGCAGCCTTTTTGGTTTTTCTCTCATGCCTCAGGAATACACAATGCTCAGAGTTTATGAATCATTGTTCTGTCCCTGCAATGATACAGCTGCACTGAAACCACAGCATCAGCTGAACATAAATCAGATCCTCAGTGCAAAGTTCATAGGTCCTGTAAAGTGATGGCATTGCTGCAAATTTAGGGCAGAGAAGAGCAAGTGGAGAGCATCCCTGAATCCAGGGAACCACCTAAATAGGAAAGGAAAGAAATGAACTATTTCAATTGCCTCCTGCCTTGTAATGCTGCTGTTCTCCCCCTCTAACTTTCAGTAGTAACCATCCATAATTCATGTTTTCCTTCTTCTGGTTCCATTACAGTTTCCTTTCTCCCTGTGACAAATACTTCAATCACTCACATAATGTAATAGGATCCATGAATGCAAACATCAGGGTGGGAGTGTTTGTGTGGCCTGCACTGTGTTGCCAATTTGCTTGATGGATTTTGGCTTCTCTGCTCCTTCCATTTACTCCTGCTTCCCTTTCCAGCTGCAGTGCCTTGATCTGCTTTTTGGTTTCAGACCATGCTGCAGGCAAATCAGCAATGACTAGACATTGAAGAATACCTGCTTTCATCCCAATGAGGGAGCTGCAAAAAAAATAACCCTAAATAAATTYGCCTATATRTAGTTGTGTATATATATATGAATGTTTCAAAAATTATATATAACATRTATRTGTGTTTATGTGCATCTATAGTATAGATAGATATAAATACATTTAATATGTAGGAAATGCAGCTCCCTGATTTTATCATTATTTCTTCTTACTGTGGATACACATTTTTTCCTGAGAATCTTCCAACATATTTTGTTGTGTCATTAGCTGGCAGTTAGTCCCAAAGCAATATGGCATGGTATTCCCATCCAAGCCCTTAAGCTGACTTCAGAAACTCTCTGGTGGCTCCCAGCAGCCATTAAGATGTGGCACTGGACACAGTTTTTCCTTCCATTTAAGGAGTGATTGAGAAGATGCAGATGCTTTTATTGGAAAAGGAGAAACTGGGGATTTTTTCCTCATCCAACTTCACAGGGGTAGATGAAGGAAGTATACGAGGCTGAAAGTCATTTGGCATGCTTTTATTTCCTCCTTCTGCTTTTGTTTTTATGGGGATGTGAGTGAACAGAGTCTTGGGGGGAAAGACAACTTTGTAAATGGGATATGCCAGCAAAAATCAGATGTATTTTTACAGTACATGCATTGATGAAAGCCTTAAAAGTTGCTCCTTCATTGTGAAGGCATCCCACTTAGGTGACCCATTGCCCTGGTCAGTGTGGGCAGCCCYAAAAAAGGAGTGGCACAGATCCCTTTGCAGCCCCAAGGTGCTCAGACTTGCTCCCCCATCATCTCACTGTGTTAAACTTAGTCTGCTAAGTGCTATTGGTGGGAAACTGCTGTTCTTTCACCTATCCTTGTGCAAGATAATGATCACAGGGGCAGGCAGAATCAGGAAGAGAAGCCTGGGTCCCATTAGTCATTAGCAGCAAGGTCCAGCAGCAGGTCTATATTTAAAACAAACAGCCAAAGAGCAAAAAAACCCCTCTATACACACCACCCCCCCTCATATCCCCTCACATTTGTTTAAACCACGAGAGCTGTGTTTATCTGTGTTTGCCACTTTTGGGCTGTTAGCTTTCCCTGCTCTCTATCTATTTTTCTAAGAGTTAATCACAGCCCTGGCTGTTGACAGCTGGGGCAGCAAGGACCACCACAGCCCTCACAGCGAACATGTGCATGCATGGGGTGCTTCCCCATCCTTATTTTTACTTGCCCTATGGTTACTCATCCAGCAAATGCTGAAGGAAAAACAGGGGCTGTGGTGTGAATGGTGATGAGTGTGCCCCTTCATCAGCACAAGTGGAGACTAAGGTGAGGGATGGGGAGAGCAGGCAGCTGATGGGGAGTGCTCCCTCCCAGGTACCAGGTACAATTAGCGCAGCTCGGCTGCATTTTTTTTTCTTTTTTCAGTCCAACTCTCACATTTCATGCTCATATCTTAGAGAATAGATTTATGAGCAAGGTTGGTTTGGATAGGTTTGCAGATACAATTTTGGCATGCAAATTTGGTCGCCCAAGTGGTTTTGTCCTATTCTTTTTGTTAACTAACTCACACATGTGTGTCTGTCAGTAAACACTTCAGTTACATGCATTCGTGCTCTACTCTTAGGTAAGTGTTCCATAAAACTTTACCATGGGCCGTAATATGTTTGTGGGATCTTATCTCAAGCGCAAAGAGGAAAAGTTTGTAGACTAGAAGGAYGGGAGAAAGGAATTATTTAATGTTGCTCGAAATGGTTTGGGATTGAGTGGTTTTTGCATGGGCTATTAATAATAATGTCTGTGAGTCTAGCTGAAGCAAGATTTGGTGCAGCTGTATGCTGAAGAAGGTGACAGAAAAGCAAGAGAAGTCAAATGCTATTTCTCAATGTTGTTAACTTTAGGCTTATGCACTGGCTGATAGAAAGCATGAGGGTTTTAGAAAAACTCAGGCCTCAAGCAAAGGTATGTATTTGAGCTTTTGTAGGGCACCATTGTGAGGCCAAATGTTCACTTAAACCCTTCACTGAGTCTCTGATTGCTGAACTTAATGCTTCACATTTTCCCCACTTTCTCCTCTTTCCTTTTTGCTCAAAATTACTAGCTCCATGCTGTGCTCAGCTCAGCAGAACTGGGTCACTGTGCTCACTGATGCTCTGCTCTGGGGACCCTCTCTCTTGACAGTGGCAGCCAGGTGACCTGTGTCTGTATTGGCTGCAGTTCTAGTTCTGTGCAGGGGTGGTCCAGAAATGGACTGTAACTCTAAAAACCTTCCTACCCCTAAAGCACCCTTCAAGCTGATTTTGGAGGAAGCAGCTTCTCTTCCTCAGGTAAAGACCTGAGCTCCATTCTGCATGGATGAAGCTGGGATCTGCCRTGTGTGGCAGTCTCAGACCATCCCATTTGCCTTGCTGCAGAGCCATAGGTTCACTGGTTTGCAGGCAGATGACCCTCTAGTGGTTCTTAGGAGAGCCCMAACATTCCCCACTGCAAGAACAGATGGGATTTTGTCGGCAATGTGAATTCAAGCTGGGAAGTGAAGCTCAGTGCAGATTAAAGGTGGTCATGATGGCTCAGGGTGAACAGGAAGCCATCAGCASGCAAGGGACCTATCTGCAAGTTTGCGGTGTTGCAAAAGACTGCCAAAAAGACTTAAATTACTCCTGGGTACGTGGGATTAAAAAGAGAAACCCAAWGCTACTTGTTTTTGAGTAGGAAGACTTTGAGGAAAGGATTGCAATGATACCCTGAGGTGTAGAAATGTGTTGAAGCTGTAGGCATTTGCTCAGCACTGTGACTAATCTTCTGGAAACCAAAAGGAATTCCCTTAGAGGAGAATGCCGTGCGTCACCCATGGCCAAAAAAAGAGGGAGTCATGTTTCCTTGACAACACATCATGTTTGCATATTTTCAGTGCTGGAGGAGAGTCCTTCATCCTGATCACTGCATGTTTTCAAGTATTTTGAGTGTGCCTGGGGTGCCAGGATATTAATTTCAATAGCTTTGTTTAAATAGATCATGTAAGTAATTCAGTCAGTGAGTATTTATAATGGAGTTTCATATTCAAGCAGAGGCATTTTCAGTATAGTTACTGATATTACAGCTTTCTTAGCCAGTATATAAAGCGGGTAAGTTAGAGCAGTCTCTCCAGGAGCCATAAGATTCCTTTGGGAAATACAACTTTTCTACAACTTTATTCATGAGTTAGTGTTTGCCCAACACGGGTGAGGATGAAAGAAATAATGCCAAGGATATACATAGTACTTTAGTGTTGTATTGTAGACTGCGAGAGCTTGGGCTTCAGCATTGGCTTTTGGTAACTATTTGCATTTCATGTGAGATTTTTTTAATTGGAGACTTCCTCCCTCTCTCTCCCCCCAGTTACTGTCTGTATTCCTATCTACTTTGAAATCCTTGGTGAACAAAAAAGCTACAAACAGCAAATGAAGTTATGAGCTGCTCTCAGTGGTTGTAAGATTGCTGATGTAATGCCTAAATAAGCAGCCTGAAATCTTTTTGAAGCATCAAATGCCCAAAGCAGCAGCCTTGAAAGAAACTGCATTTCCAAGCTGACATTGCATTGAAGTAGCACATACTAATGTTGCTTGGAACTGCTGGAAGAAATAGCAGTAAATAACTGGTTATCAAGAGCAATTTTCCAGGCTGTAATCCAATGGACAGAGAAAGCATCTGTGATGGTGCTTTAAGGAAAGAAGGATCTTGCAGCTGATACTTGTTTGCAGATTCCTTTTGACCAAGAAAAAAACCTAAGGTATTTTCAGGCGTYGCCTAAGGAGAAAAAGAGTAAAGTACTGGGCAAACATTGATCTCTTAATTTGTAACAGCAGAGGAAGTCTTTTTCTCTCCAGGAATCAAAGCAATGTTGCTGMAAATCATGCAGCAACTTTGAATTGAGATTTGATTTTGACCCTGCATGTGCAGTATCTCTACAAGAGGTAGATCCTTTGTATGGTTTCTTCATCTCTGAACAAGGGTACAGCATCTCCATAATATAATGAATCAAAGTAAAAAGATCCTGTGTCCCGTTTTATTACTTGCTTTTCTGTGACTGGATACTTTTCTTAAAAATAAATACATAGCATTTGAGAAAGTTCTTGTGGGGCTTTACAGGTGTGAATGGGAAGGAGGGTAGGTTTTTACYGTGAGATGATGATTGTTAATGGAAGTGGTACTTCCTTTTAGGGTAATCTACATATTTCTTCTGTAGCTATTGAGTGTCAGATAACTCACATATAACATTCTAGAAATAAATCAGTCAATTGGTAGAGGCATCYGCAGCCTTGACTCATTTGATTAAGTAATCAAAAAGTCTAGCTTCAAAAAGAAAAGTACAACAGTAATTYGCATATCCCCAACCCATGTATGCATAGGCTTGAAGCCACCTTTGCCGCAGCCCAGGTAGCTGTGAGCACCCTGAGTGCATCCCTGTGTGTGTTAGCCTACCTCCCTCTCACCTGTCCGGTGTTTTTCTCAAGTGCACTGCAACAGAGGTGAGTAATCCAAAATGAAGAGGTGACTCCTGAATTCAGAGACGGGTCCTGACTGTGGCTGCATTGTTCCTGCCTGGGTTACTGGACTTTGTTTTCCAAGGTGCATCAGCTAAGGCTCCTTCGGAGTTCGACACAGCGCTGCAGTGTTTTTTAAATGGAATTGCCTTCTTTGCTTGCTGCCCAGCCCATCTTTATTTTGCATGCTGGCTGAATTGCCAGGAAAGTGATGTTTACAAGTACCTTGTATGGGTTTTGTACTTTCCCTAACTGCCTTCCAGTTCAGTTGAATTTGTGTGTGGGCAGCCTAGTGTGTTCACCAAACAGTAACACCAAATCACACGTCCCCTGCTACCACAGTGGTTGGGCTTTAATGGAATACCTTTTTCATTCTTCTGATTATCCTATTGTTTTCTGAACTATCTCCACCCTCTTTGTCTTAGTAATAATAGTCTCTGCAGACCAGAAATGCATTGTCTGTGGCTATTTTATAATTCATTGGGTATAGGCTTTTTATGATACCTTGAAGACACTGAAAGCTCAAAGTCCATTAAAGTGAAAGCACATTGGTGTTTTGGGATTAGGCTGTGAATACCTGCAGTGGGAAGCCATAGAAAGACAGGACTAGAACTGTGCTTTGCCAGCTGCTGYTGCAGGATGGATGTACATAATTTGCATATAAGGTGTCAGTGGATGCTCAAGAATTATGCAATATTGCTCTGAAGATTTGAAAGGCTAATAAAACTTTTTGTATTATATCCTTTGGCAGGYTTCTGTGTTGACTATTCACGCCCTCTTGAATATGAGCTTTTAACTATACTGGCTTTTTACTGTGTCTGTGTGCAGGGTGGTGAGAGTAATTTAAACAATATTTATATGCATCACYTGATTCTTCTATTGCCTTAAAAATGTTTTTGTATCCCTGGGTAAAGGAAATTATCCTCTGGAGTTCAAGGATAATATATTAAGTGACTGGGTTTAAGACAGGGTAAGGGAAGTGAGCCTGTGGAGTTGCAATACAGGTGTAGAATCCTGTTTGAGTGAATCTCATAACCTTGTTGAAGTGAAGGAAATTCAGTGTGCAGGATTTAGCCCCTAGAGGTAAACTTAGAAAAGATTCAGTAGGTGAAGAAATTTGGGGTTAATTAACAAAGGGCATTAYAAGAATAATAATTGAAGATTACCTTTCTACCCTAACTTTAAATGGTGGTGCACATTTCCTTCATCTCTCCCTCAAATTTCTTGAGCTGGGTTGTCTTAATTACTGCACCTCATATATAATATTGTGAGTCCCTGGGAATGGTTTTTTGGGACTCATAGAAACCTGTTGACACTGAGGAACAAAGTTGACTACAACTGATAGAAATGTCTAGAATATTTTTCTGTGTTTGTCGTCCAGAAGATCCTTTGGTGTTAATTTGGGATATTGCAAAAGTAATGATTGATGCAGTTTCTCTGTAAGGCAAATTCACATACGCTTGTAACTTGGAAACCAAAAAATCTGCTTGCGATAGCTAATTCAAGGCAAACAAAGTGTCATTGTCTCTCTTGCTTTGTTTTGTTTCATCATGAGCATTTCTTGTATTTCTTTTTTCAAGAGAGAGGATAAAAACAGTGCTGCAGTTCTGCTGTTTCTTCGATTTCTGTAATGCTTGCAGTAGAGAGATTAATTCTCTTTTTCTCTTTTTTTTCTTACAGTATCAAGCTTTTGGCTGTGCAGGAGCTGGCTGACAGAGAAGCATTGGAAAAGGTACTTAAAAATACATCTAATGCAATTATTGTAAGAGATTTAAGCTCTTAAAGCCCTCTGTCTTAGKTGTGCTTCCTAACTTCATGGAATACCATGCTGCATAAAATAGGACATCCTCCTAGCTACACAGTGCTTGAAGGCAGAGGGTCAATGTTTTGTCTAAGCTCTCATTGCTTGGGGTAAGCAATGCTTAATAAGAAGCAGTAACTGATAAATGCAGTGTTGCTCTTCATCCAAGAGTATTGCAAGCACAGCAGGCTCAGGTCAGATAAGTGGAAGAAATTCTTTACTGTAGGGGTGAGAAGGCACTTGAACTGGTCCCTTAGGGCTGTGGATGCCTCATTCCTAGAAGTTTTCAAGGCCAGGTTGGATGGGGCTCTGAGCTACCTGATCTGGTGAAAGGTGTCCCTGCCTGTGGCAGGGGGATTGGAACCAGATGATCTTTTAAGGTCCCTTCCAACCCAAACTGTTCTATGATGGCCTGCTTCTGGATGAAGAACCAAATTTCTTTCTGCTTTATGATTCTTCTGGCCTGGCAAGCAGKACTGGACTCCCAGTGCTCATACTGGGACCAGTGGCTCACCTCCACTTTCTACACTAACTCCTTCACCTCAAGAGCAAGGAGCCAGCTGTGAGGCAGCATTAGAGACCTTTTAGCATGTAAACAAGTGCATATTGAGCCCTGTTGGAAAAACTGCTGTCTTAGAGCAGGCATTGAGCTGGTCCTGTTCCAAGCAGCCCCTCTGTATCTATCAGTGATGTGGCAAGGCTTGGACACATCCTTGTCTGTGTGAGGGAGGATGTCCTGCAGTGCTGTGCTCAGGCTGCGTCTGCTGTGTACTCTAAAAATAATGAGTAAAACAAGGTAGAGCAGCAGTGGGTGCTTCAGCCTTGTGCTCTGCCACTGACTGGAGATGCATTTCACCAAGATCCTTCGTACACCCCAGTAAATTCACACGGGGCTGTGKTATTTGCTGGGTCCCCAGGATGAAGCAGGAATTGAGAATCTGACTCCATGTTCTTAGAAGGCTAATTTATTATTTTTTGATATTATCTTATATTAAAGAATGCTATACTAAAGCTATACTAAAGAATAGAGAAAGGATTCTTACAGAAAGCTTAACAAGATACCAATGACAAACTTGTGACTGCCTCCTCAGAGACTGACACAGCCTGACCATGATTGATCATTGAGTAAAAACAATTCACATGTTGGATAAACAATCTCCAAACCACATTCCAAAGCCACAAAACAGGGAGAAGCAAATTAGATAATTATTGTTTTTACTTTTCTCTGAGGCTTCTCAGCTTTCCAGGAGAAGAAATCTGGCAAAGGGATTTTTTCAGAAAATATGAGTGACATGGGGCATCTCTTCACTGGTGTTTGTCAACTCTGATTTTGACTTGAAGAGGTAGATTTTGATAAAAGGCAGTGACACACGACTACGCAGGAGATACTGTCATTTTTCACACATGAACAAGACACAGTTCTCAACCACTCATTGTGCAAATCAGGTTGATCTTAGCAAATTTTCATTGTTTTCAGCACTTGGATCCTCTGGCCCCTCACACCCTGTACCTTCCCACCTTTCCAACAGACCTGTACCTCCCTTTGGCCCAATGCCTCCAAAAACATGGCCTGGCAAGGTTAAGTGACCTCAGCCTGGTGGGAATGGCAGTTTGAGGCATTGTCTGGAGCGCTGCAGGAAGCTCTTCAAAAAGGCTCAGCCTCAGAAAAATGATCTTTCTAAATTGAGCTCTCTGAATATTTGATATCTGCTTTCATACAATGCCAAGCTTAAAGAATTTAAAAGGCCAGTTTAGCCCTATGGAAAATAACAGGCTTGAATTATGTAAGTTCAAAGAAATTTGCTGTCTTTATTTTTTAAGTGCAGGAGGGGAAAGAAGCCCACAGAATAGAACAAAATTCCTTGTCCAGCCTGCATGCAGAGTCAGGTTTTGAGAACACTGTGCTGAGTTTTGTATTCTTAAGTCATTATTTATCAGCATTATACTTCAGGAATACAGAATATTAAATGATAATATTTTCATATTTATTCTAAGATGGGTTTTTCTAGTTTTCAAAGGGAAGTTTCCTTTAAAGTAGCTATGGATTTGATAACTTAAAACTGTTTTTCCTGTAGGACACTTTCCAGTCTGCCATAGATGGTTTTGAACTTTGGAAACTTTCTTGTTTCTAAAATTTGCTGCCCAGCTTTGAAAGTRTTCTTATATGTTTTTGACACTTGCATGGAATCCCGGAGTGAGCAGAAGCCCTGCTGAACAGACCCAGGGGCTGCCGATTAGCTCTATGAAATCAAACCACATCGAAATTCGGYGCATGTGCAGCAAGTCTCTTGAGAACCATGGCCTCAAGGCAGTGTCATAAAATTATTCTGGCCATGAATAACCCAGGCAGACTCTGAGGTGAAGCACATGAAGCCAGTGGACTGTTGGAACAGGCTGGGAGAACTTGCTTGAACTGTTGGGGTCTTGCTTGCTGGAAAAGGATTTTGTACTGTTCTATCTTAGGTACTCAAGTGTCTTTAAATGTTTCTTCCACCTTGACTATTGAAAATGAACTAACACACTGTGAGAAGCTTTGTGTCATGCAAAGACTCCATTTGTTTAATTTCCTAAACCCCATCATTTTGGCAAATTGGGCCAAAATGGCCCTTTAAGCCGAAGATCTACCACACTGGTGACATTTATGCCTGATGTTGCCAAAACAGGAGGGATGATTGGCAAGGTTTAATTACAGCCTGTCCTGGACTGGGACAAGCTGGACTGACTCTTGGATGCTGCTCATGAGCTGGTTTGTTTTTCTGGGGTGCTACAATCTCCTGTAGGCACCACAGACAGGGTGCTGCTTGTGGAGCTGAGCCCCAGCAC
Source organism: Cardinalis cardinalis (assembly GCA_014549065.1). Taxonomy (NCBI): domain Eukaryota; kingdom Metazoa; phylum Chordata; class Aves; order Passeriformes; family Cardinalidae; genus Cardinalis; species Cardinalis cardinalis. The sequence goes on from JACDOX010000063.1 coordinate 2,462,479, forward strand.
CATGCTTACTCTTGTTAGGAGGAATGGGAAAATAATAATTTATTTCAGTGAACCAGGTTACAGAAGAAGAACAAGAGCCTTTACCTGGAGAAAATTCTGTGTCAGAGGTGGGTTTGTGTTTGTTTTGGTTGTAGCCTATCAGATCAGTGGTCTTGCAGGCAGCTTAAAACCAAGCCTGTGCTTACCTGTATTTTGTCCTACCTTGAGCCTTCAAATCAGTGTGTTTGCCTCCCCCTGCCCCCTTGCTGAGCTTGTCCTGCTGCTGTGGGATTGTGTTACTTACGTGCCTTCCCTTCAGCGGTGCTGCTGGCATTTGCCGAGGGCAGGGAGGAACACAGATGGCCAGATGCCATGGGAGGCCTTCCAGCCATGCCAGCCTCGTCCCCACAAGGGTTCAAGGCTGCTCAGGCTTTAGGAAGAAGTATCACAGGCATGCAGGCTTGTTGGTGCTGAGTCCTGTATGGAACATCTCTTCCTCTTCCAGAGGCACAGCTCTGGGAGATGCTCCCAGCGACACTCTTGCCCCCAGTGTGTTTTTCAGTACTTTGCTTTACCTAATTTTGGCAAGTCCTTAATTGCAGAAGAAGAATTCTACTTGCCAAATGTTAATTGTATTTATTCGGGGAAGGAGAGAAAATAATTCTCCCAAGGAACATGCTGTTTTTATAGTTTAAAAATAAATCTGTGTAAGAAATTAGGTTGAACTGCCTAGCCAGGTGACATTTCACATTGGTTAATGTTTTAGCATTTAAATTCATAGCCCTTTTCAATAGGCAAGCATGTACACCAAAGCAATTGTTCTCACTGGTGCTTGATGCCAGTAAGTTATGCCGGAGGAGTCATCAATCTTACAAGAAAAATAAAAATATTCTTTGTGTTCTAAGCATTTCTTCCTGCATCTTTCAGGTGTTAACAGGGGCTCTTGAGCTCGTTTCTGTTTCAGAGGTGGGTTATAGAGGAAAATCAATAATTTGTACAATTCAGTAATCCCCTGATAGCTTTTTAAAAGGTAAGCCTGCCTTGTGAGCAAGCAACAGTAACCCATTATTTTCCTATTTGTGTATTAAAATGTAAATGCACTTGCTGTTACTCAAGATGACAAAGGACTGTTCAGTTGACTCCACAGAGAAGTTTGTTGGCTTCTCATCTAGGAAATGCAAATCATGTGATTCTGATCTGCAGTTTGTGAAGTGTGGAATTCACTTGCAAAGTGATGATTGTTCTGCCTGGAGTTGACTGCTGTGCGACACACTAGATGGGCTGAAGGGCAATAGGAATTGGGGTGAGAATTTTGATTTTGTTAAGGGATGGTGTTCTTGAAGTTGGCAATGAATTGCAACTTGAAAGTCAGTGTAAGCAACACAAGTTTCACCATTAAGGTCTGCCTATAACAATGACAGCTAATTTATGTGAGCTATGTCCAAGAGGTCAGTGAAAAGAAAAGAACAATTATCAGTCAGCTTGTACTGTCTGTGTGGGGATTTTCACCTTCACTGGAGAAGTTTTGGAGGTCACAAATCAAGAGGGATTGAAAGTCTTTCACCTGGTGCTTCTGAAGCACAGAATGAATTCTCTGGACACAAGGGCAGGCAGCCATGCACCTTATCAATGCAGGAAGGGATCTCTTCTCTCTACTGGTCTAACCTTACTTGGTCATCCATTGGGAATTTCTGCTGGAGTTGATAGAATGAGAAAACTCTGATCAGCCTTCTCCTCCAGGTAGATTCCCTTCACACCATCTAAAGAGCCATTTCTCTTTCTTCATATTTACCTTGTTGCATTGAATTGAAAACTTAGCTCTGTAAACAAACAATCTCTACAATCTGTGCTCATTTTTTGGCTTTTCCCACTTCCATGAGAAGTACTATTTTCTTCCATGATGTGGAATCAGTTTCCTGGGTTTCCTCACCCATAGGAAAGACCAGATGTCTGTATCTGGGAAATATTTGCTAAATTCAGCCCCTTCCCATCACACAGAATTTTCACACTGTGCATGAGGAATCAGTGAAGCACAACTGAGGTGGTAATGAGAAGGTGGCATTATTTTACTAGAAGAAATTTAAAATGCCTGCCATTGATCAGAAAGTGGCTTTTGTGTGAGGGGAAATTCAGTGACTGCTGTTGCACAATTTTACAGGGTAAGATGAGGCAAAAAGGGGGTGCTTGTTTATTTTTAGTAGCGTTGCTCTGCTGGTGCAATTTCAGCTGCAGTCAAAAAGAGATTTGTAAAATGCTAAACTGCCCTGTGTGTTCCCTGCTGTAGCCGCCTTCTTTTTACACAGCACATGGAGAATTTTAACTAAAAATTTGCTTTTGTTTTCTTGATCCAGTGTACTGTTTCCTCCAGATATTATCAGAGCATAAAAAGTATGACGTCAATTGAGGTTCCAGAATTTCCAGCATGAAATGCATCTGCTGGAGGTTTTTATTTATCTTTTGTCTACATTTGAGTAGATTGAGCCAGATCAGTGTTTAATCATGATTAAGCCCATTGTAATCTCTGTTCTTTATAAAATCCCTCTCCGAGCAGAGCAGGTTGTTTATTTGTGAAAGGTTATCCCTAGGAGCTTTTTGGTGTTTGAAAGAGAGGTGCTGGTTTTCATTTGCAAGGGTAAGCAAAGGCACATCACATCTTGCTTGCATGGACATAAATGTGGTTGTGTGTGCATTTGTTATGATTTTTTTTTAATGTAGCCCAGAAATGAAGTTAGTCTGGGACTGAGTCTTTGTGTGCATATTTTTAATTGCCATAATCCTTCTGTACAGTGTGAGCCCTATCTTGCAATCTTGCTTTGGGCTGTTGGTTAAAAAAGATCATAAGGCGATTTGCAACGAGTGAATTAGTTGCTGTAAAGGAGTTATATTTACTGCCTGTTCTTAGACCTATCCTTTCCAGAAAGCAGTTGGCCCCTTTGAAAATTAAGTACAATTGGATGTCCCCTAGAGTCAGATAAGGAAACAGCAGTCTTGCTTTCAGAGATCAGGAAAAGGAGATGTCAACTTGGCCAGTGACTCAATCAGGACATTTGATCTGTTTCTTCCAGCCCTGTCACTGCCTCATTTTTCTGCTCCCCATTTTTAGAGAGGATAGCTGGAGTCAGGTCTCTGAGCTATGGGATGGACTTCTGCAGAGTTMATCAGCTGATGTAGGTCCTTCTGCCGTATTCCTTCAAAGCCACCATCTTGTCTATGATTGATTTCTTAGAGTAAAAGGAGATTATTCCAAATTATCTCACTGATTTTGCTTTTATTCTTTTTATCACCTTATACCCTATTACTTTACCCTTTTGCTCCCCCACACCCTCTATGTATTTCCCCCTCTCTCCGTTGTCTTGGTTGTTTACCTGAGTGCAGGTAATACTCATGAATACAAAGTATTAATTTTTTTCAGACTGCACCCCATGGGCTCATGAAATCTCAGAGTGGAGGAAAGAATAGCTGTAATTGGAAAGCAATAATTTTTGGCTGAATGAAGTTGCAAATGCTGTAGCATTTTTTACTAAATGGGTGCCTTTTTTGGCATTATCATGTCTACTAAATTGTCTTAGGAGCACTGCAGCTATACTGTGTTTGCTTCTGGCCTTTCATATTTTTCCTCCTTTCTGTCCTCTAGGAGAGATCTATATGACTGGAAGTTTAAGGACRTGTATTGGTGGACCTTACAGTTCTGGCCAGGTCCATGATGATTCCAGTAGCTCTCTGCAGGAGGACCTGTGACTACTCTATCTTTCCAGGCCCCTCACTTGCAAACCATCATCACTTGGTCAGCAGCATTGGAAGCACAGGCTTTCATCTGCTAGGATTTTGGGGTCTTTGATCTTGGCTGGATTCTTTTTCTCTGTAGTTGCATTGCCCATCTCTTTTCTGATGATCAGTGAACTTCAATAACCAAAACACTAGAAGCCATGCTATACACAGCACAGGGAGCCACAGAGAACACAAATTCTCTTAAAATGCTGTCCCTTATTAGGTGCCCTCTTCTTCCCTAGAGCACTGCTGAGCCTCTCTGAGCAGTGGTGGTATGGAGATGGCTTGTTACAACAGCTTGGCATTTTTTGTAAATCATCTGGTCTTATCCCAAACTTACCTAATAATGAAGTCATTCTCTACACTTCCAGAGCAGGGAGAAACAGAAAATATGTGTTATAAGTGCTGGCAAGTGTTAAGGTTTGGTTGTGAGTAGTAAAAGTAAGAGGGGACTCAGTCCTTTTTCCTTGATTTCTTCTAGAAGATGGTAGAAGGCAAAGCAAGTTCAAAGAACAGGAATAGTTTTGAATAGTCAGCAATTTGATCAAGAGTGGTTTTTTGGTTTTGTATCTTTTTTTTTTCTTTTTTAATATATTAAAAAGCAAGGATGTTTTAATGTCATCCCAAATAATTTTTGATAGTAATACATATGCTCTCTGTGGGAAACCAGAATCCATGGCATCTGTTGGAGCAAAACTTTGGTCAGGGTTGAAGGACAGTCCTGTAGACTCTGTGGAGGGCATGCTAATAGGGACAGACAGAAAAGCATGTATTATTACTCATGGAAACTTATAAATAAAGAATGAGCTGTTTCAGAGAGGAATCAATGTCAAATTGGGCCCTCTGAATTAAGAGCTAGAGCTGTAGAAACAAAMAAGAAAGGAGTATGAGATTTTTTTTTTTTTAATTTTTTAAAAGGTAAAATAACATGGCTTAGTGCTAGCAGCCTGGAAGAGATCCTCCAGAAAATAAGCATTTAAAAAAAATGGAATTAGGAGGTGAGGCAGATTAAAATAACTTTACAGAAGATGGCCCAGTGTTCTGTAGGGTGGTGTAATCAATGCCTGAAGGAAGAATAAATATTTGAGGCTGGCAATGGTTATGACTCATATTAGATGTTTCTTTCTTCCTTGTTTTTGTGTTCTTACCATGGGAAAGAATGCTTGCTCTAAGCAGAGATGTAAATCAGTTCAGGAAAAGAGTAATACAGTAGTAAAACAGTAGTAAAGAAATGAAGCCACAAAACACCCAACTCACTTACTATTACCTAAGCTTACATGCTTAAGCAGCTTTCTTTGATTAATAACATTCAAATATTGTGATTACATTCAAATACTGCTCTCTTTCAGTTGTATTTGTTCTTCTTTTGCATTAGAACATTTTCCCCCCTTCCTCTTCTCCTCTGGCTGAAGGTGGCATGCAGATGAGGAGATTCAGATGATGGCAAATCGATAGAGCTCATTTTGTTTGGGGTGTTTTTAGTCAGTGAATAATCCACTGTTCCTTATCACTTTTGTATCTCATGTTTCATAGGATGGTTTTCTATTTGCTTTATGTATTAAGGGCTAGGTTCTGATAAACTCATTGTCACCTCCTGGTAGTTCCTGGGTGAGTAAGGTTTTATTCACAGTGGTGTCATTTTACACCACACCACAGAAATTGATTCCTGGCTTTCCTGGGAAAATAATCGACCCAGGATTAAGCATAAAAAACCAAACCCCCAGGCCCTAAGGAAAAATGAAAAAAACCTCCCAAACAAACAAAAAAAAACCAAACAAACAAAAAAAAACCAAAAAAACAAACCAACAAAACCCCACAAAACCCCCACAACCAGCAAACATCCAAAACCCACACAAACAAAAAACAAACCAAGGCCATAAAAGGGTGTTCCAGGAAGCCATTGACTCCTGGTTGCCCAGTACCTGATATCCAGTCCAAATGAGAACATAGTTTAGGTCTCCAGACAACTGCTGCATGGATGCTCATGATTTTTGTGATTCTGTGATTTTAGCATAGCTACTCAATTGAGTTGGGTACTATTTGGTGACAACATACTGCAACTACTTGAACTCACTCAACTTTGGTAAAACCATTGTGATAAAAAAGATACTTTCACAGTCACCAGGGGAAGCCTTTTTTATTCCTTTTTATATAGTATCAATCCCCTTGGCATGCCATTATAGCTGTTAATGATTATAGTGCCTACTTGTGAAGTATAAAACACTGTCTTGAAAAGACTTCAAGAATAAATTTGTGACCATCCTTTATGATCTCTTGAGCTTTAATTTATGAATTATGTTTAAAATGAAAAAAGTCTTTAGGAGTATGAAAAGAAGTAGTCAGGAAATGTCTTCTGCCAAATGAGTCCATCCTGTGAAGTATAAGAAAAAAGCTCAGCTTGTGAATGGAAACATGAAAAATTAAGAACCCACAAATGTTCTACATAAAGGCCTGGTAGATGTGGCCGTCTCTTTCCAAAGGGAAAGGACAGCATAGACTTCCACTAAGCATCTCTGAAGACACCTTCCCATTAAATGGCAAACTGGATCAAAGATAGTGGGTATTCAGTTTTGACAGTAGGCAGCTGAACATCCCATAGTTCTTCACTGGTGTCCCCAGCACTAAAAATGTGTTAGTCAAGTTAATGTATTGCCTCCTTCAGTCGTTGTTTTGCTGCTCTGTGCCAAAAGTTCTTCCTTGTCTTCCTTTTGAAGATCTATAAAAAGACACTGTTTATCTAAATAATCACCTTTGTTTAGCATGAAGGTAGGAGAACAGGCCAGTGAATGATCTGCGTTGTTGTCCTGGGAACACAGTGTTTAAAGGTGAGCAAAGAACTGGGCTTATGGGCAACAATATGTTTTTTAAATCACATATTCAAAGATTACGACAGTAGCTTCCTCTTAGATAGTACAGAAAAGTAAGCATTTGGGTGGCTGTGGTGAGCTATAATTCATCTGGGAGRGCAGTGTAGAAACTCACTGTTTGTCATAAGTTTTTCCAAAGCAAGTAAAATTCATAAGTTTTTCCAAAGTAAGTACTCAAAAGGGAAAGCAAGTAACTTGGGAGTGCGAACTTTGGCTGCTACCACTCCCCAATGGATCATGTAAAGCCTGACTTAGGAAAAAGAAAAAGTGATCTGATTCCAACAAGTTTGTGTATGGAAACAAACCATCACCCACTTTTGATAACTGAGATAATGTTAAACTTATCAGCATAATTATTTCCGGCACATTCCCGAAGCACAATGGGTGAGTAACACAGCAGCGGCAGGAGAGGGGCGCGTGTCCAGCTGGATCCACATCCAGGGGCTGCTTCAAAAGAGAGTCAAGCTCGTGAAGGGGCTCAGATACCTGGTGTGGGAAACAATGCCTTCAGTTTGAAAAACCTTCCAACCCTGCCAAGCATCATTTAGCTGCTGCCTAACCCCAGGGTGCCTTAAGTGACAGTCTCCTCTAGCGCTTTGCTTCGCTGAGACATGGAATTGCTCACCTCTGAAGCAGGCAGAGGGACTGTGCCACTTAGTTTCTAGCCTACATATAGTTGGGCTTGAAAAATGATCCTTCCTCATCCTGTCTCCACTGAGAAGCTCAGTCCTGAAGGTTTCCTTTTTTAAAAGTATACAGCTTAGAAGTGGTTTTTGCAGCAAAGCTGGGAATTCAGGTCACCACAAGGCTAACARGCGTGAGGCTGTGGTATGGTAAATGTTTTCTCTGTGGTCTATAACGTAGTGCCTGGAGCTGTCATTCCAGAGCTGAGTGAGAATCTGATCTTCAGAGGAAAGGAATCCTTCCTCTGTGGGTGTCTGAATTACTGGTGTGCTCTTTAAGGAGCAGAAACAGCATTTTTCCAGGAAAAATGAATCCTTCTTGAGTTAAGGAAAAAGCTATAGGTGCCTTCAGATGGACCAAGCTTTAGGACGCAATTTGCATGTTATCCCACCAAATGAGCTTTGTATGTCCGTAGCACACAAAGGTATGTAGGGGTGGTGACTGTACCTATGGGTCCTGTRTTATTTCTGAAGAAAGACAAGGAGTGAGTATTTGGCTGTGCTGAAAGACTCTGCATTGATTTCACCTTTTGCAATGAGTATATAGAGCTTTTTGAAGGGTGAACTAGGCAATGTGAAGAATGTGGAGGGTAGCAAGAATTTATTTGGTCATGAATCTGGATGTTTTGATTTAGTTCTTGGAACAACAAACCAGTACAGAAAGGATGGGAAGGTATTGCCCCACCCAGGTCTCAATGACCCAGTACAAATAGGACACCCTGGCATGGCCAAAGGGGCAGATAAGTTTTCCAGGACGAATCTATGGCCTTTGCCTGTTCAGTGGATTGATTCCTTTTTTATTTTCTTCTTTGTTCTAGAATTTTTCTCCCAAACTTCTAAATGTTTTAAAATTATTTGCTCAGCTCTAATGTCGTTGTAGAATTTTGTACAATATTGAGAAAGGGAAGATTTTTTCCATCACAAATACATACATATGGCTAAGACTGAAACTGATTCCCTGAAGGAGGGGGTTGTTCTCCTCTGAAAGCACTTATAATTATAATTACCTGCCTATCAGACCCCCATCTGCCTTTGTCTAATATCAATACATGAACAACACAAGCACTAAAGATGATGCAGTCTTTAATGAAGTCTTCCTGAAAGGGACTATTTGAACGGGCATGTGAATAATGTCATAACTTAACACAGGGTCACCCCAATTTTCCCACATGCTACTTGTGTGGAAAAGAGTTGGTGAGTGCATCCTGCACGGCAGGGGATGCATCTCCTTCTCATGTGTGTGTTTTTCAACTGTGCTGCAAACAGGAAAGGGATATGATATGCTTGAGAGAAAGGCAAACAAGCAGTGAAGGCCTGAGACAACATTCTTGTCAGTTTCAGGCTTTATTCACAATAAGGCTTCCTTCCGTGCAGTTACACTTGGTTATAGGAGAATGCAGATGTCACTGAAACACCTGATGCTCCTCCATGTGCCCTTCCTGAGTTGCTCCAGCCTGTGGGAAGTGCAGTCAGTGTTACCCAGCTGCACAAGTGTGCTGAGCATCCTGGCCCTGCTGTGTCTTTGATCTCCTCTTGACTTGCCTTGCACCAGGGTGTGCCTACACCAGGACAACAGTCCCGAAGCCTCTGACCTTTCCCTACCTCTATCTCAATAGCCAGTACAATAAAATACAGCACCTAAAAGTCTCTTCAGCCCCCAACTCTGCTTTTCCTCCTCACAAACGTGATCTAACAAAACACTCATCTGCTGGAAGTCAAATCAGAAAGTTTTCCTTGAAAACCAAAAGTTGTTGGTTTCAGGTTCTTGGAAATATTTGTAACATATCTGATCCTGGCTTTCTGGGTCAGGCTTCCTTAGGGTGAGCCAGCTGTAGCTGTGTCCTGTGGTAGATTGGATTTGGATTATGGATGTTCAAGTCTGCTTTTTCAATTAGAAATAAACACACAGTTGGATGAATAAAGAAAGGATAATGTGCATTCAATTTTTAATTTATACAGTATGTAGGAATAGAGCAGGGAAATCAAGTATGGATTAAAAATGAACATTGCCAGATGGTCTCATGAAGCCACTGTCTATTTAGTTGTATTTTCTATCAGAAATGAATTAGATCATATTTCAGGATGGGATTTTTATTGGAGAGTGTTGTGGGCCTTCTCCTCAAGTGCCACTGCTCAGTTTGCAAAGTCTATCTTAGAGCTCTTCTGTTTACCCTTCCTGGATGCACCAAGTCCTTTATATTGGGAGATGCTCTGTAGCACAAAGCAGCCTTTACCTCAAACTGCAAGTGTCTTTCCCCATGGAAAGACAAATCTTTGCTAATATGTCACCCACACATAGCTGAGATGATAAGGAATTGATAGAAGTTTCTTACTCATCTTGGTACTCATTAAACCTGCTCCCTCTAGTGCTTATTAAAAGAAAAGTAACTGTGCATATGTGACATTTAGAAAGGGAAAATTTATTCTGTTATTCTCATCTCTCTTCTCAATTAAGAGGAACCAAAATCACCTTTTCTCTGATGAAGCAAGTAGTTTGCCTCAACTGCAGGGCCCTTTTGGCCTTACAGCTTCTGTGGTGGCTAACCACAATGGATATTTAATTGCTTTGAGTGCCTTTCTGAAGTTCAGGTGATGATTACTGCACCTAGACGTACCATGCCACAATAACAGCCTCACCCTGCAATCTCCTCTTGACTGCTCTTTCTCCCCGTGCCCTTCCCACAGCCTTTGCTCTGACTCCAGGTCTGAAACAAAGGTATCCTCCAAAGAGCAATCCCTGGATAGTAAGAAAGTGTAAGTTATTAAAACCTTAGGCATTGTTTTCCTGGGTCACATTTCGTTTCCTCGGGGTTTAGGAGTAGCCCATCTTCTTTTTGAGCAAAAGATGGTCACCACAGGGGAGGTYGCTGGCTCAGGGTGGTTCCCAGACCTGGCATTACAGGAGTAACGCTTGGCAGGCCAAGATGTTCAGCACGGAGTGGTGTCATCATCTGGGAMGGATGACCCTGCTGCACAAGTGGGGTTGGTTGCACAAATAGCACCCCAAAATAAAGCACAGAAGAACCAAGGCATCCTGAAGGAGAGGTGGTGGGAGCTGCTTGCATGCAGAATTAGTTACTGCACTAGAAGAGACCAAACTTTATGGCCAAGTTAGATGTTCTTGCAGTGCTTGGAGTGCCCTGGGGAGAGAGGTAGGTGTGTTAGGAAGACTGTAACTGCCTTATGGTCTCCAGCATGTACCAGCCCAGCATATGTTGTTTTCCCTGCTCCCAAATTAGTCCAAGACCCCTTGCCTTTGCTTCTCCAGTCACTCCTCAAATGTTCATTTCTCCAGCTTCTTCCAGCTGCCCTCTGTTCTCTTCCTAAGTCAGCCATAAGTACCTGTCTCTGCTTCTGGACAGGCAGGGGAGGACAGGTGCCAGCTCTTTATCAGGGTGGACAAAGAGCAATTGCATCTTTGGGTCCTCCCTTCTTGGGAAAATGACGTGCTGCTTATCAGCAATTGCAACAGAGCTTGTCCCAGTTCCTGGGGTAGTGGCTCTTATTGGTGCCCTCTGTGCCAGACAGGGGCAATCATAGAACTGTGGACTAGTTTTTGGTTGGAGAAGACCTTAAAGATCATTGAATCCAAAGGGCAGGTAGTTACCTGGCACAGGGAGGTTGACCACTCACAAGCACAGGCTTCCCTTTGTTCAGAGTATGCCTTGGAGCCTGGTGCTGCCATGTTCCTGTTCCCAGGCAGCACTGCCTATCCCACAAAAACCAGCACCCAGCTGGAGGAGAGACCACAGGGCATCTGTGAAAATAAGCCTGGGTGCTGTTGGTCTTACAGTATGTGTGTGTGAGCTTTGACTTGATATATGTACGTTATAATGAAGAGGCTGATTGAATTTCAGGAAACTTGCAGCTTGGAAGGCTCTAGAGAAAAACAAAGCTAGAGCTCTTTTCCTTAAGAGGATTTTTGGGGGGGTGGGGAAAAAAAGTTGTTTTGCTTAACTGATTCTTTACCACTTGAAGAATTGCCTCTCAAAGGGGTTGGCATAGCCCTAACTTATCTTTGCAAAAGAGGAAAGGCATTTTTTTTCATTCCCAATGTGGACTAGGAGCTTGTCTGTATATTTTTGCTGCATGAGGGAAAGCGTAATGTTGGTTGACGTTGGGTTTTGTGGGCAGAACAACATGATTTGAAAAATGCCATTCTCGCTTCAGCAAAAAAACATGACCTCAGCAAGTATGCTGTCACAGCTTCAAAATCTGTGTGCCTGTAAGCCTTGGAAAATGAGTACAGATTGAAATCAGCTGCTGTAGGCCAAGTTCTCCATGGCTGCAGCCGTACCCAGAATGAGCTTTTTTTTCTGAACAAACCGTGTAATCTTATTTGTCGTCTTTTTGCGTCCACAAAGTCAAATCAAGGCCTTTAAAAAAAATCAATTTGAAGGAAACAAACTATTCAAACTAGTTGACTGCCGATGCTCTTTTTAATAAAATGATGGTTTCTGTAGGATTTTTTCAGTCCTGTCATATGCTTTATGCTGGCTGAACCTTCTAGGCAGCTGCAACCTAGAGAGAAGTCTTTTGTCAGGTTACATTTAAACTCCTAATTTCAACAATATTTTTGTTTTTCTCATTCAAATTATTTAAGTGTTAGAAAACTCATTGACCAAATCCACTCTGTTTGAAGACATCAGAATGGCATCAGGAGTGAATAATTATTGCTGCTGTGATTTATGTATTAGCTGGGTAGCACCTGGTGATCAGCTGAGAGCAGAGCTGTGTTCCCAGGCTGTGCAAACACCCTACCTGCCTCTGTGTTCCATAAATCAGCCCAGCCCCAGCACTGCCTGAAGGTACATAATGGGCAATGTGTTACTGTGGCATCTTGAATAAGAAGCCCCAGCCAACCTCTGCACGTCAGAAAACTGTTTWAAAAGCTGTGCCAAGTGTTTTTGCTTTGAGTGTGCAACCAGAACATCTCTTGGTCTTCTGAGGCAGATATGGGTGCCTGGGCTGTGTATATCTGAGAATGAATGCCTACAGCTTCAGCCTGCAGGATGCTGAACTTGCAGACAAGGGAGTCAGTGAAAGATCAGGATTTGATTTTAGTATCTGAATCATAAGATAAACATGAAAAAACTATCCCATCATTTTACTGATACCGATGTAGGAAATACTTCTATTTGTGCAACTCTGTAGCTCTTCAAACTGTGTTAGACACATCCCACTGCAAAGAGTCACTGTGCACATGAGGCTATTGTTTGCCTTGCAAATCCTTTGTTAAATTGCTGCTTGATCTGGAGGGGTGTTCTGGATCCAAGGTTTTGTCTGAAGATCCTTCTTGATGGTGAAAGCCTCTGCATTTCAACCCAGTTTCTCCAGTACCAGAACAAGATGATGCATGGTGGAAGTCCCTGTTGCTCTTTCACAGGGATGGCTTTTTCCCAGCCCCTTTCCCCACAGCCAGAACCTCTGCCACAACCAGGGCATCCGACTACTACCTATCCCTGCCAGCTTCCAGCCAGGGCCTGCCTGGAGCCAACATCAGCCTTGCAAAGGACTCTAGCCCTTGTTAAGCCTGGTTTTGAAAAACTCCTAACAAAAAGTATTCCRTATTATCTGCTCCAAGGAGTTTCAGATCCCAGAAATTCCAGGGTGGTTTTTCTAATTTAGTTAGTTAGTTAGTTAGTTACTTTTATTTAAATCTCAAGATGTTACACAGGCAGACTCAGGGGCTCCCCACGGTGTTCACAGTTCTGGTATCTCTAATCTGCCGGGCATTAGGATGCAGTCCCTCTAGCTCTGACCTTGAGCTTGGACATGTAATGGTGTCTGAGTGCTGTGGCTGTTCAGCAGTGACCAGGGAGATGAGCAGCTCTGGGAAGCATGAGGAGGACGTGCTAGAGCTGCGTGCAAGTGTGCAGCTGCTTCCTTCATGCACAGAGGAAATCGAGCACGTGTCCCTGGCGTAAAGTCAGAGGAGCCTTAACCCCCAAACTCCAGCTACTGAGCTTGGCCTACACCCTTCCTCTCCTGTCCTGCCAGTGGCTGTGTTGTTGGAGTGGGGCCAGCCACGCCATGGGGGCCTCCTGCCCCCAGGAGGATTCTGCAGCTGTTTGTGAAGCCCCAGGCAGGGGTGGGATATGGTGCAGCCAGCATCCTCAGAGGCAGCACAGAGGAAACCCCTTTCCAATCAAACAAGTAGCTCTGGAGGAAAAGGGTCTGAGGGATAAATGTTCTCCTTGCAGGATTTGCATGGAGTTATTTTAGTTTTTATTTATCTCCAATTTGGGGGTGAATCAGCCTGGGATGTGGCTCAGACCACCTCCTTTGCAAGCCTTAAGGGAARGCAGAGAGCACAGCCTGTGCTCCTCTGTGCCTCTTACCAGTGCTTTACTATACACTTTATTTTGCAATTTTTTAAAAAACTCTCCAAGCTGATGTTATTTTTTCCCCTTTCCTCTCTCTCTAGTTTTGTATGGAGCTGAACCAGCCGACGCTGCCAAACATCCGCAAGTGGAAGGGCCCTAGAGGATGTTGGAAGGGTGTTGTTTCCGAAAAACCCTCGGGCCAGCTACACAAGGTACATTAATCCCTAAGTCTGAACTTTGGCTTTGCTTTTTTTCCCCCTCTAACCAAGGACATATTTTGAATGTTCAAGGCAACACTTTTTGTATATCCTTTTTGGCGGGGTTTGCTTTTCTTGTTTTTTAAGCTGGCTGTTCTTATAGCTTTTAATTTTACTCTACATTTTGGGAGTAATTGTGGCACACTTGTAAGGAGGAGGATGTGTGTGTGTATTTGGTGTGCGTGTTTTTGGGGGAGGTGGACAAAAGCAGTACAGATATATAAATGAAAAACCATGCTTTTGGACAAGGTAAGAGTCCTGAGTTTTTTCCCTGCCAGGCTGCAATACTTTTGACATTTTTTGTGCAAGTTACCTAGCTTGCTCCCTGGTGCTGCACTGGCCGGCATTTGCAAGGGCTTCCCATTTTCCTACCCTTTTCCTAGTTTGCAAGTGACCCTGCAGCCTGCCATCCTCACCTGGAAGAGTTTACCTTTTGTGTTCCCCAGAGTCCTTGACACAGGTGTTAAAAATACTGTGGCCCCCATTTGAAATCTGCACCCTGCTGCACTGTGCTTTTCCCTGCAGCATCTTCTGCTCTGGGAATATTTATATATATATATATATATATATTTATATATGTGTTTAAATGGGTTTATGTAAGTGTGTATATAATATGTTTAAATGTATACACACACACACACACACACACATATATATATATATATATATATATATATATATATATATATATATATATATATATTTAAATGTGTACTGCAGGGAGGTACTGATTTATTAAGGTGGTGACAGCTGCACCTGCCTACCCTTGACAATATTCAAAGTGTAGCTGCTCTTGGCTGGACATCACTAACAGTGCCCAAAAGCAGTTTCTCCCAAGGGAAATCCCTCTCTTTCACCTTTAAGGGTGCTAATGAGTTTTCAGAGCAGTTCCCTCCTTGAGCTGGACTGTTGTTGCTGAACAGTGTTGTTCTCATGGTGCAGTTGTTGCAGTGTGGATGTTGTTGTGGGTAGAAGCAGGATCTGAGACCTGTCACATAAAAGCAGTGGCTGTTAGCACATGGGGAAGTCTTCAGCAATCTATTGATCCAGAATGATCCATTCTGAGCACTGTTATTACTAAATAAGGGGCTGCAGATGTGTCTTATAACCACACTGCTTAGAATCCACATTTCTTTATTTTGGCTTTTCCAAATCAGGTTGCATCACCGTTCATTGGTTTTGGACTCATGTTTTCGCTGGTGCACCTCCTTTAATTGCCCTTCTGAGAAAAACACAAGAATGAGGGGAAATAAACCCAAACAAACCAAAACCCAACATCTAGGCAGCACAAGGATTGTACTCTACCTAGACAGACACACAGTGTCAAGAAGGGTCTGGAAAGATACAGAGTGTCTGAATGTGTCTGAAGTTTAATACAATCCACACTTAATTGCAGTGCAGAATGTAAATGCCCTTAAGTACATTTTTATTTGTGGCTGGAGTTTTCCTTTGGGATCTCTTGTTAGGCCAGATCATAAATACACTGAATATAAATAGCTGTGCAAAGTTGTCAAAGTTGTTCCCTCCACTTTTTCTTTTTTTACTAAGAATTATTAATAAATATCTCAGAATTTCTATGTCAAATTCAGAGTCTTTAGTCAGTTCTTTCTTGAGCTGTACTTCCAAAGATAACAATGGCAGCTTTGATTACAGGGTCACTAAATAAAAATTATCATCCACCTTGTTTTATGGGCAGGAATATAAGGATGAACAGTTCCCAAGATTATGGGAGAAATGTGCAGCCAAACTAAGAATAGAAATTTTATCTACTTGACTCTCCCTTTTAGCTGCTTTAGCAGGAATCTGGCTGAGCTGTAGAACCCTTCAGTAAGCCAAAAAGTCTCTTCTTTTTCTGGGGCTAGTTAGTATGTCAGGTTTGAGCACCATGTACACAAATGCAGTGAGGTAACACAGTGTAACCCCAGGAACACAGCATCTTTGGCACAAGGTGATTTTGGGATGCTGTGTAGGGCTAAATAACACAAAATGGTGGATGGTGCTTCTGGCTTGTGCTTCCATACAGTCTGAGCATTTCAACCAGGCAATTACTTTTGTCTGCCATGTAGATACAAAGTCTGGAGCCTGGAAGTAGCCAACAGCTGTTGACAGCAGTTTTATTATTTCACATCTTTTCCTGTATCAGTTTTTAGACCTTAGGCTTCTTACTGGTAGAATAATTTTGTCAGTATTTTAAAGGTGACTTATCGAAGGAGCTGCCAAAGAATTTGAACCAGCCTGAATGCCTTCAAGGCTCATGGGAAGTCAGTGGAGCAGTTAACACTTTTTTATTGCAGCTGAAATGGAGAAAACTCTTCCTTGCAATAGATTTAATTGTGATTTGCTAAGGGAAGTGGGTTTGAATGATGCCAAGGGAAATGGTGTCTGGATGATGGAAGAAGAGGCTGACAGTGCTTGAATTAGATATTGCTGCTGGTGTCACCAGCGTAGACAGCTTTCTGAAAATGCYAATTCCACGTCATGAAGTGATCCAAAAAAAATCCCATTCAGGATCATAGAAGCAGAGCTGAAAGGAGCAGAGAGCTGAGCATGAAACATACATGCTGGAAAAGACAGAGAAATTGATAGGGCTGAGAGGTCTAGACCAGATTTCACACTAAGAGACTGAAGGGGCTGGGATATTTATAGCTTGCAGCTGAAAAAAGGCAGCGAGATGGTGTGGAGCCTGGGGAGAAGGAACCACTGTGCGCAGCATTGTCTGCTGCAAGCCCTAGCAGTCACCCAGTGAGACCTCAGGGCACCAAACTCATGGTTAGACGACAATTAATCATGTGGGTAACAAACCACCTCATTGCTGACCACACTCAGAGGTATCCAATGCCTTGCCTGGAGTAGGAGGAAATGGGGACATGTCACCCCAAACACACACACAAGGGGCAGCATCCTTCAGCCCTGCAGTGGTCCTGACCATGCTCTGCCTCTGGAAGATAAAACAGACTATTAAATCCCTGGCTTTACTGGGGYAGTGCTGGAATTAGCTGGGTGCCCAATAGCCAGTGTGCAGATGTGAGGGGCTGTGAGTAGCAGAGTGATGAGTGTTTCAGCTTGGCACGCTCACTCTTCAGTGAAGTCAGTGGAGCTTCCCAGGAAGCATTCCTCCCACATCTGGTGGGAGTTTTGGTAGGGGTGAACTGAAGAAGCCTATTTGTCCTCTGTATCTTCCACAGATAGCCCAGGAAGATGTTTCTCCTTTATGCTTGGGCATAGCCTATTGGGCTTCCTGCCCTCAGCAGGCACCAAGCCCAGAGACAGAGACAGAGATAGATAGATAGATAGATAGATAGATAGATAGATAGATAGATAGATAGATAGATAGATAGATAGATAGAGAGATTGATAGAGAGATTGATAGAGAGATATGGGGCTGCATTTGGGCAGAATGTTTTGTTTTTATCATCTTGTGACCGGTATTTCTCCTTTTCCTTTTTAATTACAGGGAGTTGAATATTCTGGCTTCCTCTGGGATACAACAGCTGGCATTGAGCTGAAAGATGCCTCGTCTCAGGAGACTGCACAGACTAATGGCAACGGGAGGCACTCATATCCTCATCCTTATCTTGCACATTTCAAGGTAACTGCCACAGTGCCAGTCCAACCTTGCAGAACTTTTACTAAAAAGAATTTGGCTACAGTGAAAAGAGACACAGCCTTCTCACAGATAAAAATTTGCATGAGCCTGTGACCCTTCTTATCACCGTCCCATGGCTTGGTTATGGATAGGTGCTTAGTGCACCTTAATACATGTGGTAGTTCACCACAATCAGTCCCTTCCCTTGCTCCTGTGGGAGCAAACCYTGCTGCAAGGGAGTATTTGAGAACCTGAGGGTCAGTGGATCCTCAATAGCAGCCAGGCCACAGGGCTGGGATTCTTGTCAGTGCCACAAAGAGGGATGAGTGCAGGGAGAATGGAGATTAATTTTACATATATAGATTATATATATACACACACACACATTTTTATATCTATATCACCTATATCTATATCTGTATCTATATCTATCTCTATATATATATCTGAGTGTGTGTGTGTATAGGGCACAGTGCTCCATTGAGACTTGAGCTGGCCTATGTTATGTGCTGTCACACTTCAGAGTTTCCATTTTAAAGTTTTTTCACTAGGGCTAAAACTGTCTAAAAGAACATCATCCCTTCTGGAACTAGTTCTTGGGCATATGCTGGAGCAAACATATGAGCAGAGACAGCCCATCTCCACACAGACTGTGATGAAAGGGTCCACTTTAGGGAACTTGACATCTCTGATAGTGCTTTGAGAGAAGCATTAATTGAATAATTATTAATACATAAAGTATTCATAATTAATTGATCATACAGATAGGTCAAAGTGATTCCCAGAAGGTGAACAGGAGATTGCAGGGAGCCAACAACTCCTTTCAAGGTACATTAAGTTTCTTGGTTAGTCTCTGTGACAAGGCAGGGCTAATCACAAGACAGCAGTAATTAGCCCCTGTAATGACCATGACATTATTTGTAGCTTATTAACAACYGGTTTTGCATAAACTGATTTTCATAAGCAGCTGACTTCTTTCTGCTGACTTTTTCACCACAGTGGTGAAAGGAAATGCAAACCAATTTCCCCAGAACTGAGAGGGTATGAGGTTACTGCAAACAAAGCTGCAAAATGCAAATGCCTCCCTCCTCTTCCTCCCCACACTGAGACACACCAAGACACACACACACACAGTAGTGTGAGTCCTACTGCTCCAGATTTACCACTGAAAGTGCTGGGAGCTGGCACGTGGTTTTGCGTTGTAACCTTCCATTCCCCACRAGCACAGCACTGATTTCTCCTCCTTGCCCCCCAGGTAGGAATGAATGACCTGACCGTGGTTAACCTTCACCTGGCCCTGCCGCCCTCTGCAGGAGAGAACAGCGGGAAGAACCACGACAGCCACAAACTGGCAGCCTGCGCACAGAGTTTGCAGGAGACTCTGAAAGGTAAGGCACGGGTTTTTCCTGCCAGCTGTCACAGGCACACTRTCTAATTCAAAGGAATTTTTAAAAGACTGAATTTTGTCTCGATGAGCATTTCAGAAATACCCTTTTCAGCCTCACAATTGTCTTTACCCACATTTGTGTGATGCCTAGCGTGACAAACGTGCTTTTTCCTTGCTCATTGTCTTACAGTCTTTCCTAATTAACACAAACAGCACAGGAGATCCTACTGGCTTTGACACCGTTTTTTTCAAATTAAGTTCCTTCTGGTCTTGTGCTACTGTAACTGCAGGTTTTGCCAAAGGAAAGTAAAGTCGCTGCAGTTGAGACCTTATTTTAAATGCTTTGTGGAAATTACACCTACCTGTTATTAGAGCAAAGCTTAATTATTTTTTTTCTTCCAAGAGAAGTAGTTCTATATATTTAATTTTTGGATAATAGGAAGCTCTTTGGAAAACCCAATGCAAATTCGCAGATGGCTGCGAATGGGAAAAGAGACCAAATCYTGCTTTGGTACCTGGATGTAATATGTAGAATAATTTTGTTGATTTGAAATAAATTGCTCTGGCTTTACACCAGGATGAAATGATACCTGAGCACTGAAATAGGCAGCTAGATTTCTTTACTTAATTTCTGTGAGTTTGCTTTTTACTTTGAAGCTTGCAAAATATGTTTAACTTCCTGCGAAGCAGAACAAAGCAGTTTAGATTCTAAATGTTGCTGATCTTGTTACTGGAACAGAAAAAGTCCAGCYCTTTGTTTACTGCTCAAGAAAGATGTGAAAGGGTTGCAAGGTTATTCGCGTGATGATTTTCAACTTGGCCCAGCTCAGCAAGTTTGCTCACTTGGAAGTGTTAATGTCCCTCTTGTATAACTCAAGAGGTATTTGYAGCTTTTCTGCGTGCTCTATTGTAGTTCCTTTTGAGCTGCAGAAGCCAGTCAGAGCTATTTTGAGTGCTACTGATTTAAGTGTTTGTCCATGTACTTTAAAATTGGAAAGGATGAAGGTAAACAAAAGGATCTTTTGTTTAATCCCCAAAGGCTGAACTGAAACATGGGATAAATGTGTAGCTCTTCTGAAGTCAACTGAGCTGCACTTCCACTGCATCTAAATTTAGACTGTTGGTGTTCTCTTTATTTTGTGTTTTAATATTTTCATATGGCAGGCACATTACCAGAGCATGCTTGTTCTTGGCTTAGTCTTTCACAAAAGAAGAAATTCAGATTCCTCCAAACTTGTGGGATGCAGGTGTGGTCTCCTAAGGAAATGATAGTGCACACATGTGACTTTGAAGTACAGAATTACCCTGCCAAAATGAATTTCATGCTTAAAATTACCACCATCCTCCAGTTTCTTCCAAATTAGTCCCCAAAATATGGGCAGTAAGAACTGGTTTGTGTGTGGGTACTGCAAATTTGAGTTTCTGTTCCCGTTTTGCTAACAGATGCCTGTTGTATTATCTTTTATTCTTACTAAGAGGCAGGTGAGCATTTGAGGAACATTGTTTACTATCCACAGCTGCCCTTAATGCAGGGCATAGTATCCCCATATTTCTCCCATTAGATTGGTGGGTCCTGGTTCCTTTATCCCTCTCTTTTTTTTTCCTTTCATCAGTACTGGAGAGATGCAGTGGCTGTTTGCTGCTCACAGCTAACTCTTTGCAGCAGCTCTTCTGTCTTCTCCCAAGAGCTCYACCAGTTTGTCTCCAGTGTGGTGACCATGGGCAGCACACAGATGTTATTCTGGACGTCCTGGTAGTGGCTGCACCCAGGGTGCTGGGTGGATTGAGAGAGTCCTGAGGAGAAGAGCTTGCAAGTGCTGGTGGATGAGTTGCTGGACATGACCCAGCCATGTGCATTTGCAGCCCAGAAAGTCAGCCTCATCCCTGGCTGCATCAAAAGCAGCGTGGCCAGCAGGGTGAGGGAGGGGATTCTGTCTCTCTAATCTGCTCCCATGTGACCCCAGCTCTGGGATCCCAGTGTAGGAAGGACATGAACTTGTTGGAGCAAGTCTGCAGAATGGCTGTGAAGATGACCAGAGGGCTAGAACAGCTCTCCTGTGAAGAAAGGCTGAGGTATCTGGGGTTGTTCAGTCTGAAGAAGAGAAGACTTAGGGAAAATCTTACAGCAGTCTTCCTGTACCTGAAAGGGGCCTACAAGAAAGCTGAAGAGGGACTTTTTACGAGGACATGTAGTGATGGAACAAGGGGGAATGGCCTTGAACTGAAAGAGGGTAGTTTTAAATGAGATATTAGGAAGAAATTCTTGATTGTGAGGGTGGCAAAGCACAAGTTGCCAGAGCAGCTGTGGGTGCTCCTCCTTTGCAATATTCAAGGCCAAGCTGGATGGGGCTTTGAATGATCTGGTCTAGTGRGAGGTATCCCTGCCCATGGCAGTGGGCTCAAACTAGATGATCTTTAAAGGCCCCTTCCAGCACAAACCATTTTGCAATTCTGTGATATCTTCTCCCACTTAGCTTGGCCATATTCCATGGGTTACCCATGCATCAGGGACTGGGCTTACAAGACTTCTGAGAAGACTTCTTAGCAGCCAATATAACATCACAACCTTCTCATCATATGTGTGTCACTCTGTCCAGGAAGGATTTGAGCATTTAAGAGTCTGTTTAATTCATGAGGGAAACCATCCAGAGCATGGTAAAGGGCATGGCAGGAAGTATGCCCTACAGATGYCCCCTTGCCCTGCCATGAAGCAAARGAGGGTTTCCCAGTTCCTGCAGAGAGGCAGATTTCAGCACTGCAGACCTTCTGCAGGCACTGTCAGTCCCTCAGCTGATTGCCTTGGCACTCCAGAGCTCAGCCACTGCAGCAGAGGGCTGAGTTAAGCTTCTGCTTTGCTTTGCTGGCCAAGAGCCACCCGCAGGCACTGCCAAAATTTGCTGGTGCTTTAGTGAATTTGAAGATGCCTTTGCAAACAGACCAGACTTATTTTTTCACCTGAGGAGTTCTCCATTGACAAGGCACAAGGCACATTTGGGCCCAGAGGGTGTGAATGTGTGAGAGCACTGCTGAGAGATCATGAACAGGACACGGGTCTGGCCGCTGTGGGCTTTATGGCACCACRTCCCAACAGATGGAGGCTCTGGGTCCTTGTGGACAGTGCAGTCTGTGTCAGGGACCTTTGCAGCAGAAGATTGGTTGTTAAGAGAGCTCCTGCTGCTCTCTCTGTGGGAGGAGGAGGAGGACCAGATTGCATTAGCCGAGGAGCCTCTGGCTCCTGAGGAGCAGAATCAAGCC
The DNA here is from genome assembly GCA_014549065.1 of Cardinalis cardinalis. Taxonomy (NCBI): domain Eukaryota; kingdom Metazoa; phylum Chordata; class Aves; order Passeriformes; family Cardinalidae; genus Cardinalis; species Cardinalis cardinalis. The sequence goes on from JACDOX010000063.1 coordinate 2,484,587, forward strand.
CTGCCAGTCTTAAACCGATTTCCTTCAAAAGAGGAGAATCACAGCACAGCACCAACAGGATTCTCTTATCTTCTGCTTTTCTCTCCATCTGATTGTAACTGTGGGCATCATGATTGCAGTTTTTGATCAGTTATCATCCCTCATTATGAGCAAGGGCATGATTTCTTCCAGAACTTTTGCTAAATTTGGCTGAGAGCCATCGGGGCTCATCCATGAGACCCCTGAGAGCTGCAGCTGCTGTGGGCAGCTCTGCTCCCTGCCTCTGCTGAGAGACCCAGGAGTGTCCAGTGAGACAAAGCCACACAATTGGGAGCATCCAGGCAGGTTCACTTCCTTCCCTCTCATGGCTGGATGTCTGTCAGGGTCTTGGGAGGCAGACAGACACAAAACTGCAGTGCTGGCATGCATGATGTTGTTGTTGCAGGAGCTGGCAGAGGTAGGAGCAGGGCTGAGAGTGAGCCAGGACAAAGGGGAAATGAAGTTGGTGGTTGTCTAGAAAACTGGTTGCTTGCTGTTCTTTGCTTAGCACAGGGCTGCCTGATGTATTCCCCACTCCTCTGCAGTCTGAGGAGCTCCTGTCAGAGGGAAACCAAAAGCACTCCCTTCTCTCCCCAATGGCAAATGGGGTTTCAGCTTCTTTAACAAGCTCCAGCCTATTCTGTCTGTCAACTTTACACTTTGTTATGATTTTATGCTTAGTTATTCTGCACGCAAATTCTAAATTGGTGAAGAATATAATGATTTCCTCCCTGGGCAGTCAGCTGCAAGCTGACTTCTTACCTCCTTCCAAGCATGCATCCAAGTGCTGGATCATTTATCCTCGGCTATTTCTAACCTCTCCAGAATGGAAAGGTTAAAATTTTCAGTCAGTTAAAATTTTCACTTGTAAGTACAGTGGGGTTTTTTCACAGATATTTCATGTAAGGGAGGTAGTCTTGAAGATTTGCTAAAAAAAAGCATGAATAGTTTAGGATAGAATAGATTAGATTTTGTGCATAATCAAGGTACTGCTGTTAAGAACCCAGCCTGTCTATCATTTTTAAATACCAAGGATTTGCTCCAGAGGTTTCTGTAATGGCCTTTTCCAACACAGTGTGGAGATGGAAGGAGCCAAGTGCTGCCTGGGCCATTAAGCAAGTGTTAGCACTGAAGGACCAAAGTTACACTTCAGGATCCCTGGTCCTGCCAAACAAGAAATCTTGCAAAAGATCTTTGTCATGAGATGCATGCACAACTACCAGCTCACAGCAGGCACAGTCATCCCATTAGACAAAGACTGATTTTTCTTTTGGGCTCTGATGGAGCTTTAAAAAACTCAGGTTCAGATTCAGGTGGATTTTTTTCCTTTAAAGGCGGGAAGRCTGCTGCAATGAATGCTTTATAGAATAGTATTTAAACTTCATTTATTTACAATATGATTTGTGACTTAGAAAGGGCAGAGAAAYCACAAATATTTTCAATAACTATTCATTGTCCCTCTGCATCTTAGCAAGCACCATGTTTAGAAGTATTTGTAAGTAATATCCCTTCAATCTCGCTKGCTATCTTGCCTTTTCCCAGTTCATCTTTTCTGCACTGCAAGACAGGAGTGGAATAGATTTTGTTGAGCTTGTGCTCCCTCTCCTGGATAGCAACTTCTACAGCAACAGCAAAAAATGAGGAGGTTTATCCAGAGCACTGAGTGTGGTAGAGAAAGTCTGTCCATCCCATCCCCTCTCACACTTCAATCCCAGGAAAGAAAAAGCTGACAGGCTCTTCAYAGACCTCCCCTCTGAAGTCAGCTTTGGCGTAATTTTTTTTTGTGCATTTGTTCCTCCTTCAGCATCCTTCTCCAGTGGCAAGCAGTGACATGGAAGCATCTCTGRTCAGCTGTCACCATTCTTCAGTTGTCAGATATTTCTGGCAGTGGTTTGAGATAGGCACAGAGGTGTGTGCTTTGTCCTCTTACCCAAGGGCACAGGTGGGATGTCTGCATCCACATCTGTGAGGATAGGAGAGCACACATTGTGGATATGAGATTGGGGTCTGGAGTTTCTATTCTCCTTCATTAGGGTTGKAAACAAAACATAACTGAAGTAATTTTCTGTTTCAAGTTGATCAGTATCCCTTCAGTCAGCCAGGCAAAAGAAAGTTGGTGTAGTCAGGGAGTATCTKTGTGGTTTCTCAACTCATCTTCTGCCATCAGGCTTGCTGACTGCTCCTTGGTCCTATTCCTTGGGATTTTTTTAATGCAGAGGTTAGAATGAGCACTGCACTTTCGGCAATGTGGTACATACCAGCATAAGGCTGYGTCTTCCTGGGTGCCTCACAAAAGTGTCCTTGACTCTTAAAGAAAATCTATTAAAATAAAGTCCACATAAGTTAAAGCCAGAAGATATTTCTTGCAGAAAAAACAAAAAAAGAGGCACAGATTTCTAAAAACCTCCAAGACTAMAACTGCTTGTCCTTGAGTTTGTCACTAACAGAGAGTAGCAAGGAAAAGACACTAATCTTTGGGCTTCAGTAATGCTTGTCTCTCACAGTGCCCTTCTGGACAAAATGTCCAGCACACAGCTGGATAACCTGATGGGTGAGCAACCAGGTCACAGATCWGGCCCAAAAATTTACAGTGAGTGGGGTGACATCAGGTTGGCATCCAGTCACTACTGGGTTCCACTGGGCRCCATCCTTGGCCCAGTTCTCTTCAGCATCTRCAGTAATGGACATGGCACTTGAAGGAATACTAAGTTTGAAAACAACARTACATTGTGAGGAGCTATCAGCTCACTTTARGGCAGACAGGTCCTGCAGAGAGACCTCAACRAACTAGAGAGATGGAAAATCACCAACCATATGAAGATTAACAAGTTCCAGATTCTGCACCTGGGATGGGGCAACCCTGGTTGTGTTCACAGACTGGGAAGGAGAGGCTGAAGAGCAGCCCTGTGGAAAAAAGACCTGGGGCTCCTGGTTGAAGGCAAGTTGAACATGAGTCAACAGTGCYCTGGCAGCCAGGAGGACCAACCATGTCCTGGGGGGCATCAGGGACAGCATCACCAGCCAGGCAAAGGAGGGGATTGTCCTRCTCTGCTCTGCGCTGGGGYGGCCTCGCCTTGACTGCTGGGAGCAGCTTGGGGTGTCRCAACATAAAAACAACATTAAGCTGTTAGAGAGTGTCCAGAGGARGGCCATGAGGATGGTGAAGGGCCTTGAGGGGAAGTTGGATGAAGAGCAGCTGAGATCAATTGACCTGTTCAGCCAGTGGAGGAGACTGAGGAGAGATCTCATTGTGATCTTGAACATCCTCAAGCGGGGAAGAGGAGGAGCAGGAACTGATCTCTTCACTTTTGTGTCCAGGGACAGGACCTGAGGGAATGGCCTGAAGCTGAGTTCAGAGGTCTAGGCTGGGTATTAGGAAGAAGTTTCTCACCCAGAGAGTGGTTGGGGACAGGCTATCACAGCACAAAGCCTGCCTGAGTTCAAGAAGTGTTTGGACAGTGCTCTCAGGCACATGATGTGACTTGGGATGTCCTGTGCAGGGCCAGGAGTTGGACTCAATGACCCTTATGAGGCCCTTCCAACTCAGCATTTTCTATGATTCTGTGACTCTATAATAAATGAGATCATATGTAAAAACAAGCATCAAATGTGTACTGGCTGGTTTTATTGTCATGAAGAGAATGGCCACGAGCAAACAGTCAGTGAAAAGGGCTTTAAACAGCATTTCTTTCAGGAGTTCAGAATACAATCACTTTGTTTATTCAGTATTTGTGGTTTTCCTTTTTCCATTAATTCTCTTGTACTTGAGTGATGGATGTCATTCCTCACATTCTTTTCTATTTTTCCTGGTTTTTAGGAGAAAAAGATGTAATAATCCTTGGAGATTTTAACCAGGCCCCAGACAGCAGCGACCATGACATCCTGAGGAAGGAGAAGTTTCACCACCTGGTCCCTTCCAGCACCTTCACCAACATCAGCACAAAGAACCCACAAGGGTCCAAGTCGCTGGATAACATCTGGATCAGCCGGAGCCTGAAAAAGGTTTTCACAGGTAGAGCTGCTTGTTTGAAGTCGTGTAACCTTTATTTGGGTTAGCCTTGCTTTGGGCAGTGTCACCTCACATTTTCCCTGTGCCTCTCTTTGATGCAGGCCACTGGGCTGTCGTGCGAGAAGGGCTCACAAACCCATGGATCCCCGATAACTGGTCCTGGGGTGGGGTGGCCTCGGAGCACTGCCCCGTGCTGGCTGAGTTTTACCTGGAGAAGGACTGGAACAGGAAGGAGGTGACGCGGAATGGGAACGGCGTGACGGTTGAACGCAGTGACTCCCACACTAAGCACGAACGATGATGTGAGCTTCAGGATGCCTCTCCTGCCACCCAGGGAAGGCTCTGGTCACTCGCGACTCCACGGCAGAGCAGGACTGCCTTCCCCTCCCTCTCCTTCCTGCTCTCCTCCCTGCACCTAGAAAACATCAGCACTTGATTTTGGTGGTCCTGGCTTTGAGCCCCTCCTGGACAATTCTGGACAGAGCCTCATGGCAGCAGAACACTGCAACTTTTTCCAGGGACACAGTGGACATTTCCACACCTGGAGATTTGGATAAGAATTGTACAGAAAAATAAAGTGTACTTTTAATATTGGAAAAGCTCTTTGCTGAAGTGCAGCTGAACAGGGTTTTGCTGGGAGGGATAAGGGCAAGTGATGGTTGTTTTCCTATGCCTGCTTGTAAGAGAGGCCCCAAAAAGAGAGCACAGTGGACATTCTTGGCAACTCTCAAATGCCATTCAGCACTTGCAAAAGCTGCTGGAGCTGGTCCCTATGCAACCTGCAGTGAGACCTGAGTGCCTCTGCCCCAGCCTGGAGAGACACTGTTCCTCTGCAGCCCCATGTAGGCACCTCYTCATCCTTTCTTTCCTCCTTCCTTACCCTACTGGCAGGGTCATTTTGCCCCAGAATAGCTTCCTGGAGCTTGACTTTGTCTTTTTGTTTGGTGGTGCAACATTCAGTGTTGGGTTTTCTTCCTGCACAATAGTTTTCAGGAGCTGGGAAAGCACCAACTTGTCCCTCTGCATAGCCAGATCCACTTCTCCAGTGCCCTTTGCCTTGCTCCCTGTTGGACAGGAACAGCCCATGTCCTCTGTGCCTGCAGCTGGCATCAGTGAGATGTAGCCATGGGTCTTTGTCTAGGAGTTGGTGTTCTGCACGGGGGAGAAACATCCTGGAGGTCTATAGATGAGCCCATATTCATGTGATCCCCACAGGGGCTGGCCCACATGATGCACTGACCTCCAAAAGTCCATTGGCTTTTTTAGGGGGTTTCAGTTTCTCCCTCTGGCAGACCAGGCAGTTATGCATCCCTTTCCTGAGCCTCACTGCTGCATAAGCCTGGTTCACTCACCACAACCACTACAAATACAGCRTGTGGTCATTGTCCATATGGCAGGAATGGGGCTGCTCCCAAGGGGGTTTGGGTTCTGTGCATGTCCTGCATGGAGGCACTTCAGTCCCTGCCTTGGCAGTGCCAGGAATGGAGCATTGAATTTGCCACCCATGTGAGATTTTTCATGCAGCAATCAACAACCAGTGACCTAGAAAGGAAACATAGCAGCACTTCAGCATCTGCAAAATAAATAGGTTGAGTGTGAGAGGTGCTGAGCTGCCCCCTAACCCTGTGCCTGCTGCTCTGGGCTGCAGATGACCACACATTTTGCTGCTGAGAGGAAAGGAAAGTTCTCTGGCATGCCTCACTACTCTTGACAGCAGTGCCACACCAAAGGAGATGTAACTGAGGGTTTTAGAGCAAAACAGCAAAATATTCTTGCAGTATTTTTATTACTGTAACTTTCTGAGATATCACCTCATTTCTAATGACTCAATAATAATTAATTTCTCAACAACTAAATAAATTCCCATGTAAACACACACAGTTGAACAGCTTTTCTATCTGTATGCAAAACTAAACCCAGAAAAACGTGGCATAGCATAGGGGTGACTCTCAGACTGAGGGAGATTTYGAGGATATTTCAAGAGGTCAAGTGAATGACTAAGAACTCAGAACATCAGCCCAAAAATGTACCTTTAGTTGCTCACCACTCCCTGTTGAAAATGGAAGGTGCAGGCACTTATTTCTGGTCATTAAAGAAACTAGCCAAAGACCATGGCTCCAGCTTTCATTCTTAATCCTTGCTGCAACTTAGTCCTTTTCCATCCGGCACAATTTTGCTGCCCTCTTTTAATTTGAGCAGCACCAGATTCCCCAAGAAACTCTCACTGGATAACTGCAAAACATAGGCAAAGATGCAATAGAGTTGCCTCAGTCAAATGAATATTTCATGAGGTGAGAGGCAGTAAAATACCCAAGAACACACTCTCTTGTACCAGCTAGTGTTTCCCTGCTATAAATATGTTTGGAGGCTGAAAGTATTTTATAGCTCTAGAAATAACACTTGGAAAGGCCAGATTCCATTTATTCTGCTGCGTGTAAATAAGTGCAGAGGCACCAAAGCCTAGAGAAGCACCTGCAGCCTCCTGAGCAGGTGATAGTGCTCACAGGTGCTGCAGGGGCCCTTGCTTTGGCTCATGAGTAAACAGGGGCTGCAGGTGTGGGAAATGAGCTGAGCCCCCTTCATAACCCATGTATGAGCTGTAGGGAAAGTTAATGAGGCTGCTCCGTAGCCCAGAGGTTCCTCAGCCCAGTGGAGAGCTCTGGAAAGGTGATTACTTGATGGATAAAAAATGGATTGAGATAAGATGGGAGGAAGATGGAGGAATTGGATATCTACAGATGGGATTCTGCCTTGCATGGAGCGTCTGTATGAGGTATGTGCCTGTTACTTCATGTTGGCAATCAGCCAACTCAGTGAGACTTGCCTGACTGTCTCACTGGTTTTCAAAAGTTTGCTTTTTTTCTGACAACCCTGGAGGAGGATGAGGTGGTTGTGAGTCTGATGGATTTTGGAGTTCCCAAGAACATCTGTTGTGCTATAGTTGTTCAGAAGCTGAAGTGGTGGCTGTGTTCCTCCTGCCCCTGTGGAAGCAAACCTGAATAGCAATTTTATTTCAAGATGCTCCTAGTGCAAGCTCTGCTGGCCCAGCTGGCTGTGGCTTTAGTGCCCAGGCACTGCCAAGGAAGGCAGCAACTAAGGAGGGGGTACAGAAGCAGTGAGCCATTCTTACAGTAGGGTGGATACACCTTACACACCTTGAGGTCCCCTCAGGAGCCCAAATTTTGTGAGGCAGGGTCCTGGTTCATTAGTAATGTCACCAATGGCTAGAGGCTGATTTGGTCCAGGTTTAATTTTTTGTAAGGCCATTTATCTCAGCTGTGCAGAGTGAAGGTTGGTGAAGCTTCTCCCCGCCCACTGCTGGTGACAGCTGATGCACAGCACATGGTCCCTGTGGTGGCTTCTGCAGGGAGCTCACTCCTCCTTCTGGCAGGAGAGGTGGCTACTGGAAGGACACATTTGGGTTTCTACCTTTTAGCATCTTCTGGAAAAAGCTTAAAGCAGCACCCAGCTCACCAAGGCTGAGATGGCCATTTCTAGCATTTGGCCTCTTTGCTCCTCATAATGAAAGCTTTTAAATTATTCTCAGCCAAATTATTCTTCTTTCCTATGTCCTCTGACCCATTTGCTTCATGGGAGACCCTCTGCTTTGTCCTGTGGGCTTTTTAAAAGAACTTACTTGGCTAATGTCCATTTGGTCACTTGGCTTTGCAGTGTTGCACTGCAGTGTTGCAAGCCATCAAAAAAAGGAGGTGTGATATAGAAGGGTTTAGACAGTTGCTAAAAACCTCTGAGGAGCAAACACAAGGAAATAACTGTCCTGGAGATGAACTTCCAAGAACCAGGTTGTKGCAGCAGTGGGTTGATAAATCCTGATGCAGCAGGCAGGAGTGGAGGCTTGACTGTACAAGTTAATCAGCCTTGGTCTTGCCACTCTTAAACCCTAAGTGGAGTCAGTGCTTAGTGTTCCTAGAAAATGACAGAAAAGGGCCAGTCCAGGGGGCTTCAAGGTTTTCCTAGACATCTAAATGCTGCCTTCTGACATGGAGTTGATTTTTGGTTTTAAATCTGGTGTTTTGATGGAGCATACTGGCCACGGGCAGGAGCCAGATGCAATGGTAAGCAGAGCTCCGGGGTCAGCAGTTGCTGTTCCCTGGGAGCATGTCAGGTCATAAATTTAAACCCCCAGAAATTAGGTGGAAATGTCCCATATTTAGGTTATGAGCTTTTCCTTTGCTGCAGGAAGCAAGGCAAAGTCATGCATGCATTTCCTGGCTGCTGACTTTAACACTTTTGTACAGAGTTTCTAGAGGGGATAAGCTTTATAGGAGGCTTATGTTCTTTGTTTTTCCTAAGCAGAATGTAAAGTTCTTCCCCATATGAGGAGTCACACTGACTGTGAATCTGGGCTCTTGTGGGAAACAGCCTGCAGCAGATTTCTTCATGCCCAGAAGAGATGCAGCAGCAGGTTTCTGGGAGCTGACTGTCTCAGGGGGACTGGAGGGCCATGCCAGCGGGGCTTGCACAGCTCTCACTGTCAACACTCAGCAGTTCTGCGTGTTCCCACATTCCACAGAGCAGGACAAGACCACAATTACAGACAGAGCCCTTGCCTGCTTACCTGTTTTTTAGGGTTTTAGGCCTTAAGCAATTTTTACCTCTSTATCTGTAGGTAAAAAAGCTCCTTTGTAAAATTGAAGTAGCTAAAAAGACTTACTCTGAAGCACCTACAGGTTAGGTGCATACTTAGGATATATGTTGCTGGATGACCCTTTGATGACCCATCCTTCTGACCATCTCATAACCCTGCACAATGAGATGTTCCCAGCCTGAGGGATGTCCAAAGTTCTCTGTATCAGCTGTGTGAAAGGCCTCATTTAAAAAGGGGAAAAAATTTGGAACGTGCACAGACCTGAACTGCAACACTGCTCAAACTTTATGTGAAAACACAAGGAGCACCAGGGTCTTAGAGCACTTTCCCATCAGATTTTAGGGAGTGGCTTTCAGGGAAGCTCCTCCTTCAGACCTCCTTATTTCCTTGTCTATAGACAAGAGAAGCTGCCTTGCAGCTTGGTGGTCAATTTATCTCCCCCCATTCTTACTGCCTGAAGTTCTCAGCAGGCTCCCACAAAGAGCACCTTGGTACTCTTGCACACCCTCCTTTGGGGGAACCTTAACTTGACTCCTTCAAGTGCACAGCCATTGTTCCTTTTGCTGACCAAGGGTGCTGGGGGATGGAAGAGTGTGCACTAGAGACTGGGAACTGGGGAAGGACAGAGATGAGACACCAGATGGAGGAGTGAATCTCCACTGGAGGCTTCTCCACATGATCCTCTGGTGACATATCCTGCCCATGCCAGGAAAAGCTTCTTGGCTGAAATTTCTATGGGAAGATCAAAAATACAGGACAGATTAGCTTTAAAACATGGCCAGGAGGAGGAGAAGAAGAGGTTGACTTCCAGACCACCTGTGAATTTTTTGGTGGGTGGGAGTGAATTTACTTACTTTCTAGGCTCAGAGATGCGTGATATGGCAGTGAATATATTCCTCAGATAAACAGAATGTGAAGGACTTCAATTAAAAAAAAAMCAGCCTGATGGATGAGTGCTAGAGACCAGGAAAAAAGTCAGAGAAGACTGACAAGAAATAAGCCAGGAAGCTGGAGAAAACAGCCTGACAGGTCTCCTGTGGCTTGGAATGTGCCACAGGATGGAAATTGGGCCCTAAAGTATAAATGTGAGACCCTCCAAGTGTCCTTTTCAGAGCACTCCTGGGACAGAGCCTGAACATGAACCCAGCTCTGCTGTATTGAAGTGGAATTGCACAGATCCAGTGGAGAAGGGCCCTGCAGGGAGGTGTCCATCCCACTGACCCTGGAGGATGGCAGGAGCACCATGGCTTCATGCCAGCCCCTCCTGTGCCACCATCTGCACTTCTCCTGCCACCAACTTTTTTAGGAATTTTTTCCAGGAAYTTTTTCTTTTCAAAACTATGTCGATACAACCTGACCCTGCTCACTCTTGAGAGCCCTGCTCATGGGCTCTCTACCCCTGCTCTTTCCTTCTTCATGCTGTGGCCAGTGCAGTTTCAACTTCAGCCACAGTTTCTTCACTTCCTTCTTCTAAAGAGCTGAAATAATGCTGTACTTCACCCTGCTTGTCCATAGACACCTCAGAAAAAGATGTTTAGTGTCTCAGGGGTATTGTGTGATTGGGGAAGATACAAAACATTTCAGCAGCAGCATAAAAAATTAATTTGGACAACTTTAATGGGAAGGATTAGGATATGCCTTGAAAGGTAGTCCTGATGACATCTTTCTGCAATGGAATCAATGTAAATCAAAGGGTTTAAAATTCAATATCCAGATTTTCTAGATTTAATATAGACTGTGAGAAGTCACTAATTGTTCAGCAAAGACAAAATAGATTCTCCCTTCTGTATCTCAGGCACTCATTTTAAACTGCATACTGAAAAAAAAACCCTCTAACCTTATTTTGTGTTAATATATTATGGAAGTTATTAAGACACTTTAAAATTACTATTCCCTTAAAAAACCCCGAACTGCCCAACAAAATAAATAAATAACAAAAATCCCCCCAAACAAACCCAGACAAAAGAATTGTTCCAGCTGTTTCCTTCTCCCTTTCTCTTGGCTTAGACAAGGTGTCTCTCAACTTCCACTCTCACTCATGGGTCTCCAGATTTCCATCTGAGATTCCAGCATAAATGATTTCCGTCTTTCCCTCATTTCAGAGAACCTTGGTGCTTAAGTTGCTTCTCAGACTGGTGGCAGGGCATCCAGCTTCACAGGCCTGACACTTGAGCGCTGCAAAAAAACTTCAGAGCTGCATTGGTCCTGCAGGTCACCTGTAACAAACGTGAGATTTATTCAGTACTGAAATAGACCTGCCAGTGATGGCTGAGGGCTGTTTCACCCTACTGATGCTGGACAAGGGCTGTCAGAGATGCATGGGGCAAGGGACAGCAGTGGTGGTTTGGGAGCCTTTAAAGGAACAGATTTCAGGCTGCGTTTTCCAAACTTCCTAGCAAGGGAAAGGGAATATGGTGTGATAATACTTAGCAGGCTTGCAAGGAAAATTAGCAATTGACTTTGAAAATATTTCCTCTAAAAAGAACCCACAATCCTTGAATGTTACCCTTACACATAAGGAGCTGAGCCATAAGGAGATGATGGGACTCCCTGGAGATAAGTAAGCACATTTTATAATGTGAGAGGGGATGGAGAGCACTGGAATGAAGCAGCAGGGAGGGGGGGCGATTGGGGGGTGGATCAAAGTGTTAAAGTGGAACATTTGGAGTTGCCATTTCCCACATGGATGGTGCTGAGAATTGCATTGCAGCAAAGAGGCTGCCTCAGACCATATCCTAGAAAATAGGAGGATAATTTCCTCAGGAGCAGCCAGGCCTTCTGACTGAGCAGGGAGAGCCATACCCAGTGTAAGGCTTCAACACACACTTCATGACTCCAGGCCTAAGTGATATTTTTGAAAGAGAGTCAGAAAGGCACCTCTTCCACACACAACACTGGATGTCCAAGTTGCTGTAGAGCCGAGGCCATTGGAGAGAGCAACCCTCTGACACAACATCATGTAACACTGCAGTACTCTCATCTCTGTCAGTATTTTGTCTTTATTTGTAAAAGTTGTATAAAACGCCTTTCAAAATTGGTCTGGTGAAACGGGGAGGCTTTTCCAACGCCAGCCAGGTTTCTGTATAGGAATAACATAGTAAGACAGAGATACACACCAAAGCAACCAAGGCAGACAGCCAGGAAAGGCTGCCAACACAGCACTGACACCATGAAACTGTGCAGTGACATGAGCTCACTGCTGTCCACACACTCCATCACAGAACTTCAGAATCACAACTCAGTAACCAGCCTCTTCACAGTGAAGAACAAAAATTCAGGAAAATTTACAAAAGCTACACTTCAAAATTTGAGACACTTTTTCAAAGGAGGAATGACACAATGCCAAAACCAGAAGCTGACAGCTTCACCTGTTGCTACATATTGATACTGACCACTTCCAGACTCCAAACTTTGCACCAGGCAAATTTATTTCTAGAATAATGAAGAATGGAAGTTTAATGGCACCTACTGCTTTGCAAAAAAGGTGCTGCAAGTCTTCAAGTAAAGCTACAGAGTGTAAAAGAGTCAGGCCTGCAGCCGTGGCATTTTGTGGCAAAAGTGTGACTAGCACAGCCTCCTGGTTTTGAGGACACATTATGCATGTGCACTTTGATTATAAGATGCTATTTCTGTGGGAGGAGGAAAACCACTTTGCTTATGTAAACGTCACGGGAGAAAGGCAAGGATCTCTTCTGTCAGTATAAAATCAGTTCAAAATTGTTTGTTTCTTAAAGGACTGTCCCTTTTGCATACCCCAGGGTCAGCAAAGTGAGACAGATTTTTCCACAGTGTAGCTCAAATGATCTTTGCCCAGTTTACTGCTCCAAAGACAGCTTTTGACTGTAATCCTTGGCTTGACTTCAGTCATGTGTGACTTTCTTGCTGTTTCTGGCAAAGGAGCCAAAACCTGGAGCACACGTGCAGGACTGACTGCAAATGGCTCCTGTCACGCTGCTGCAGCAGCTCTGTGCCTGCTCTGCACAGCCCCAAAACAAAGCTGGGCAGGCCAAGTTACCAGTGATCAAACTAGACAGCCTGAAGGAGGAAAGGAGAGAAAACAGCATACAAAGGCTGAATGGCTTTCAACTCCTGAAGAATACTGGCAACACAAAATTAAGGCTGCTGCAAGTAGTTCTCAGTCCCTGCCCTGAAAACAACTAAATTTGGTAAATTTATGCTTGTTGAATGTATTTTCTTTTTTGCAGCAGTCAGCCAGCCACTGCAAACAATCTGCAATAGTATCTGAAATGCAGCTGCTTTTATGGAATTATTCATAAACCTTCAGACCTCTTAGCCAGCTGTCACCTTTTCCTCACAGATTTTCCTATGGATCAGGAAACATGTTCTCAAGACTTGTCTGGTAATGTCCTCGTACAAAACAAGGTGGGAGAGTTATTGCATTTGTTACATTAAAGAACAGATAAGAGGGGTGGGATACTGTGGCTCAGGTCCATGCAAATGTGGTGTGGAGGAAACCTTGGCTCCATCTACTCACCTTATGCCATGCCAGGCCCGCTACCAGTGGGCAAAAGCAGCAGGATAAGAAAGGGCAGAAGCCCTGTCCAAGGCTCCCACTAGTTTCTGCCCAGCCTCTCTGACCACAGCTGTTTCCCAGGAGCTCAGAAGAGCCCTTGTAAAATTCTGTCTACTAAAAGAAAACCCTTTGCCAGAATACTTTGCCTCACCAACTCCATAATACTCCCCAATCAGAAAATGTAGCTTACGTAGTAAGTCCTCCTGCATCATCTAAGTTACTCGTCATGTGACTAGAGAAAGCTCTTTGCTGGAAGGAGCTTTCTCTCCTTGGTCCAGAATATAGCACCAGCAGTTAAAACAGAGGTAAAGTTGCTCCAGAGTGGTGCAGCACTTCTGTTGGAACACAGGAATAGGGCACTTGAGAGTTGTCTTCTCTCCCCCAATCACATCTTGTTTCTGAAACGAGCTCTGCAAGCTCAAGCTACTGTAGTGTGGGGGCACTGCTCAAAAATGTGACCTGGTCCTCTGTAGGCTCAGGTGATCCAAAGAAGAAGTGAGTGTTGCCTGCTGTGCTGGATTGTGGCCCTGTGTTCCTGAATTTATTTAGAACCATAGGTCATGAAATCACAGTTTTGCTCGATCCTCCTTCCAAAACACTGCCATGCTGAATTTCCTAGACATGCTATGCTTGTCCTCAAAGGAGGGAGGCCCTTCCCAGAATTCAGCTTCCTGAAACATGTACTATACACATAAAGATGTCAACAGTGTAACTTTCTGAGGGAATGAAGGGGAAAGCTTTGCTACCCGTTTACAATCATCAAAACAGCACTACCTACCTTTTCTCTCTTTTCTTAAATGCTAATCCTCTCACTAAAAAAACAAACCCTGAAACATTTTGTAATGTTACAGACTTCAATCCCGTGGCACAAAGACCTGCTTCTGTGCACTGTTTTTAAACTGTTTTCATTGCAGTGATGACTAAATGGGAAAGTTATGCAGACAGCAATGCAGCATAATCTACAGCAGTTCTTTTGCTATGAACCATGACAGCTATGACCAAAGATAAGGCAAACAAAAGTCAACTAAGGGGGAATTTCTCCTCTGTCTCCTTTCCTCCACCTCTAAACCTGGGAGGGAAAAGGCAATATGTTACAAGAGACAGCACTGAGCACTATACCAAGCCTACAAAACAGAGTAGATGGCTGGACAGATCACTGCAGAGGAATTTCTAAGCCAAATTTTACAAAAATGCACAATCCCTTTAAAAAATAATCAGTATACAATCACAATGCAAAAGGACATAAAGGGGCTTTTTCTGAATTCCACATATTCTGGCCACTCTTCCCTCCCATTCCTCATAAGTCCCTTTTTGAAAGCTCTGGGAAGTCCAGTTCCACATCCTCACACAGTAAGTGAATGGATGTCTAATACTGTTAATTTATGAGATCCTGGAGCTCCTCATCAGTCAGCTCATTGACTTCCATGATCTTTTTCAAGTGTTCCATGTACCGGGTGTGGTCTTGCAAAAAGTGTGGCACCCTCATGTTCTCAATTACAGCCAATCCTTTCAGGCGATCCACGTCCTCATAGGAGATCTGTAAGGAAGAACTCGGGTCAATTTAGCAGTACAGCCCCATTGCCTCTCTGCTGCTGCTGCTGCTGTAAATTCTCTCCTGTAAATGAGAAAATATTTCAGAGTAGGAGAATTTAAAACCTTGGAGAAGCGTTTGAAAACATGAGCAACTTGTGTGCTTCAGTGGAAGATGCAAAAGAAGTGTAAATTTAGCAAATGCCTTCACAATTCCTGATTCTGTTTTGATTCAATCAGTGAGCAGACTTGTAGGAATGTGAATGAGAATCATCTACAGCAGCTGCAGGAATAGAGAGGGAAAGGATGGAGCACATGTGAGTCTTGGAATGTCTTCTCAACAAGGCAGAAAGATTTACATGAGTATGGAAAAAACACTGTGCAAAAGACTAAGGAACTAGAAAAGGAGGGCAGCACAGGCATGGCACAGGAAACAGTTTGGGAAATGCACGGTGCCAGCTGACCTGAACTCTGCTGTTTCATTTTCATGAGTAAATGTGCTTATGCAAAGCTAAATGAAAATGCATCTCTGGTAACTAACTACAGCATGAACAATACCCAAGCATCCCAATTTTAGTTTTTTTGTTTACCACATTCAATAGTAGACTGCAGACTGGGTTTGCCTCATGGCATCAGAGCCTTCTGAGTATTGGTGCTGAACTCTCATTTTGCAGCTATGAGAGGGTCTGGTAGCTTTTTTCCCTAAGGAAACTGGATATTTCTATCTTCATAGTCTTATGATTCTAAAAGCTAGGACTTCTAATCACAGTAGCTCAAGATGCTGTGAATGATAGTCCAGAAAGGATGACTGCTTTGGCTGGGCACAAGCTGCCATGGAAGCAGAGAGCAGGACTCCTTGGGCAGCTGTCCAGTGTGATGAAATCTGCGTGGTTGTTGCTTTGTCTCCAAGCTGTGTGTTCTGGGCACCCTGCAGACAGCAGCATATGTTCTGGCAAAGCCCCCAGCCTTGCTGTGCTTCACATGAGCTTTTTGCCAGGTGGCTTGAGTGGAGCCTGCTCCTTCCAACCTTTTTGCCCCATGTTTCCCCTAAGGAGCTGAGCTCTGTAGAGTCTGGTTGCCCTGGAAGCAGGCTGCCCTCTTGGCAGGTGATGGTTTCTACTCAGCAGCGATTAAAGTGCGCATGAAGGATTCACCAGTGTGCGAGGGGCAGGGAAAGGCTTCCTGCAAAGACGGGACAGTGCAATCCAGACTGCCAAACCTGACCCACAGGGACAGGTGCATATCTCAGCAACGATAATTGGAACAAAGCCCACAAGGAGAATCAATTTGCATCTGAGTATACAAGTGTGTTTTTCTAGTTGCAAGGACAAGATGCACCCAATTAAGAAAACAAACAGACACCCATGCCCAGGCTTATTCAAGTCACTAAGATACTGATGTTTGAAGATTGTGTGGCATTACACCTAATTAACTTACTTAGAAGAGGATAGAGAGGAGCTCCACAAAACCATACCATCTCTCAGTCTGGAGACACAGCACCACATGCAATTAAATTCTACCTCTTTTCCTTCCTAAAGAAAGAAAAAGGATCCTTCTCCCCTCATATGTATGTCCAGAGGTTTCTGTTACTGCTGCAAACAAGAAACATGTATCTATAATCTGAGATATGGTTTGAATGGGATGCATTTCCCCAGTCCTTGCAATTGCTAAAAAATTACCAAAGTTGACATCCTGAGGAGATCAAAACCACAATCCCATCCTACGGTGGAAACAGGTTGTTTTCCTTACCACATTTTATTAGTCATTGCACTAGATAAAAAAGACTGAGGCTAAAACAGGCTTACTTATGCTCTTTGTAATGTGCTTGTGTGTTTCTTGGGAAACACAACAGTAGGTGATATTTTGCTGCTTTTACTTTTTCAAACTCTGGTAGTTATTCTAAACTCAAGTGCACCCAATATCTGCATTGTATTTCTCTTTGGCAATATTTACATGCAATTACCACATGGATATTTTGTAGTGCTTCCTGTATCCGTGTCTTTCCTGTGAAGTTTTAAAACTGCTCCTTTCAAGAAGCCCCTTTTCTTAGGTTTCAAGTGTTTCCCTTAGTCACTTTCAGGTATGTTGAACAGCTTGCATGTATCCACACCACACTCTTCTACACTGTAAGTAATGTCAGAAGCAACAGGAACACAGGACCTGGAAAATTTGCCAGCCAAGCTTAATACTCCCTTTGGAATAACCTGATCCTCCCATTCCACTTGGATAAAAAATCCAAGTAAATCCCCCATTTAAAGTGGTGATAAATCACTAGGCTAGATCCCAGTGCAAGTTTTATGCTTCTCTCTTTCATGAGAAGATATATTGGAGCAGGCCCAGTAAAGGGTCACTAAGAGGATTGAGGCACTTGAGCATCCCTCCTGTGAGGAAAGGCTGAGAGCTGGAACTGTTTAGCCTGGAGAAAAGCAAGCTCCTGGGAACCATCAGTGTGTATAATTATGGGAATGGGGCTCTTCTCACCAGCACACACTGGCAGGGCAAGGGGCTGTGGGCACCAGTTAAAATGCATAAAATTCCATCTGAACAAAAAACACTTCTGGACAATGAGGGTGGAAAAACACTGGCACTGGCCACCCAGAGGGGTTATGGAGTCACCATCAGTGGAGATATTCAAAGCCCAACTGGACATGGTCCGGGGCAAACTGCTCTAGCTGACACTGCTTAAGCAGGCAAGTTGGACTACACGATGTTGAGATCTCTGCAGACCTCAACCAATCTGTGATGCTGAGAACAGACATTGCCCTGATACACAAATTTCCAGCTTGACTCCAGATGTCTGAAGCTAAACCATTCAGAACACATTTTAAGATCCCTTGATTTTGAAAGTTGTAAAGTCAAGCACTTATAAATTATCATACTGCTAGAAATAAATTGATTGTAGACCCTTAATGTGGGTGCCATGCAATGTGGATCATAGTGGAATCTTTAATTTTATGAGGAATGACTTAGTGTGTTTTTCAAGTGGCCTGACAACCTGCAGACTCCCTGAAGAGAGATAGGCATAAAGCAGTAAAGGAACCGTGTGTTCAGTGGTTTAGCAGGCAGAAGCTGTGTGGAGTTAAGCAGGCTTAAAGCACAAGGAAATTTCAGAGAGAAACTTGCAGACTTATTTGACAGTGTGATTTTATTTTCAAAGCTTCCTAACTTGGTTCAGTTACCTAACTAGCTCTTGCTTATCAATAAATATGATTCTGAGAGTAAAGGGAAAACTCAAATGTGGACCAAAATCCTCTATCATAATATGCCCCTTCCCTTTATCACCCATTGATCGCTAAGTAGGCAGAAATGTTGGTATACCAGCTCTAAATTCAAGCTCAAGTCAATTTGACTCCCTGTTTATGTATGAACCCTGCTTAATGAACTGTGAAAGCTTAGCAATCCTTGGGTTTAGGAAGTGTGACAAAATTTCTGCACTTTTTAGGATGAGCTGAGGACAAACAAGCCATGACAGTTAGAATATATCTAAAATTAATTCACATTCTGTGAATGCGGAAATATCATTATTCTGTGGGGAGAAAACCCCTCATTTTTTCAAAACACCTGCCATCAGTGAGAGAATTTTGAGATTAAATACTCTTTGTGTATGGGTATGAAATACTCTATGTGTATGGGTATGAAATACTCTTTGTGGTGGAAGGGGGGTGCATTAATGTCAAATGGTTCCTTTTGTTTTCTGCCAGGACCACTGCCTCATTTAGTACCTGTCTTGCTTGGCCAAGGCTGTCTGCTGTACTGCAAGTCAGGTAGCATCCCATAAAGGGAAGAAAGTCTGAGAAATATGACCATGAAATCTTAATCTGATAAGTGAAGAATGAGGTCAAGCTGGTAGAAATTTTTAGGACCTCAAAATACTTGCAACTTGCACAGCGTAATTGAAGGTGCTGTACAAAGCAGAGGATTCTAGATGAAAGTAAAAACACCATGACTCATAGTTCGTTACAGGCAGGCTTGCTGAAATGATAAAACTGCACCCTTGGGAATAATGAGTTCAGTCACCTTTCCAAGGGCTGTCAGAAGATGGAAATCAATGGACTCCCTGTATCTCAGGATTCGGAGGATGCCATCCAAGTACACCTGGTCCTTATTGAAACAGCCTGAAAGGAATGGAGATACATTGCACTCTATCAGTGTTTGGTCAAGGCATGTTCTCAGAAGCCATTATGAGCAGAACAATTTCCTTTTTAAAAACTAGATATTTATATCCTTGACTTTGAACACCTTTCCAAAAACTAGCTAGAAGGCAAAACCCACTAGCCAGAAAAAGAAATCAAACATAGACGATAGGGCCTGTGAATAACCACAGG
This sequence comes from Cardinalis cardinalis, assembly GCA_014549065.1. Lineage (NCBI taxonomy): Eukaryota > Metazoa > Chordata > Aves > Passeriformes > Cardinalidae > Cardinalis > Cardinalis cardinalis. Next base: position 2,503,612 of record JACDOX010000063.1, read on the forward strand.
TAACATTACATCTGTAGAAAGCACGTCAAACTGTGAGTATGGATTTTTTCAAAGTTTTGCATTTATGTTCCACTTTCACCAAAAAATAAAAAAATCCTTTACTGATTCAACTTGAAGGTCTCACCCATGAGCACTTTCAGCCTCGTTTTCCATAGCAGAATTCATGAGACCCCATTTCAGAGAGCGTGGAGTCCGATTTCTCCCTTTTGCAAAGGTTTTACTGTGTGACAGGATTAGGGAGCTCTGTGYGTGTTCTGAAAACCCCCCTGAAGTACAAAACAAGAGAAGACAAACAGGGAACTCACCTGGCTGTGAGGTGTCAGTCCACCCTCTCTTGGCCCGTACGCAGTAATCCCACCTAGTGTTGGGGTCCTTGACAAATTTGCCCACATCCTGGAAAAGCTGACTGAAGGACATTTGGCTGGCCTGGTACACTGTGTAGTAGAGCAGGGCGGCTCTCCAAAGAAAAGGGTCTTTGCGGAACAGGACGCTGTGAATGCTCGCTAGCCCCTCTTCTGTGGGGTTGATTGGCTTTAACCCGTGTTTCCTACGGCCATTGCGGTTGCACCAAGGCTGGCTGTTGTTGTTGAAACCCCGAAAGTAATGAGTTCCTGAAAAAAAAAWTAAAATTAAAGGAATCTGGACTTAGAACAGTAGCATCCAATGATTAACAAAAAGTTATAAAATATATAAGGAGATACCCATTTCAGAACTCTGAGCTGGTAGGACTGGACACTGGTAAAAGCGATGATTTTAGCTTTGTCTAAACCAGACAATTTTGTCAGAGATATATATATAGATCACGTAAATATTCACCTGCTGACTGCAAGTGAAATTCCTGAAAATGCTTAAGTAATGCAACTATCAGGAGGACTTTCTAAATCTATGAAAAGGAATTTTCAGAAGTCTTACAAGCTGAATTGTATCTGGCATAGGCTAGGCGTTGTAGAGAACAGCAGGAAGGAAAAACAAAGTAAAAGGGCAGAAATGTTGCCTCCTGAAGGTGATTAAACAGCACTACTGCAGCCTTGGAAGATGCTATGTCCCCTAAAATGTGAGTAACAGTGGTTCTAGGCAATTGCAAGGCTTATTCTTCAGTTGCTATTCAGGCACTAGTCAAGTTTATCAATATTTTATGTACTTAGTTGAAACAGATGCACTGAAAAATTTGTAGAAATTTTCCACAGGGCTGGGTCAATCTTGTGTAATGCAAAACCACAGCAATTTACAGCAGTTTAAGGATCACTGAGTAAATTCTTCATACCTAAAGCATGCCTACATTTGCAAGCAGTGCAGCATGACAGACACAGGTTTGTAAAGTGACATGGCTGGAGCCGAGGTTGAACAGTCACACTATTTTTATTTCTCTTTTTTTTTATTGCTCTAATGAGCAAAAGACCCTAAGCAATGACAGCACAGAAGGTATGCCCTGGAGCAGAGCCTCTGGGCTAGCATCATCTGAAAGGATTACTCTCTGTCTGCTCCAASATTCCTTTGGCATGGGAACCTCAGCGCTGTAAGTGGGACTGGCTGGTAGGCTTACTTCAAAAGCTTGTTCTGGATCTGACCTAAAATACTAATGTCCATGAACCCTAGGAATCCTTTTCAAAAGGTTTCTCCTTCCCTTTAGCACATCTAAAGGTTTCTCCTTCTCTTTAGGGAAAGAGAAGGTTTCTCTTCCCTTTAGCACATCTCCAGCACAGGCTCTTCGGATAGGGATGTTCCCTCTTTCTGTATCTGTCCAGTGCCTGGCCCACCACTGTGCCATAAGTAAGAATGCATGCAAGTACTCCCCAGTGCCTGCAGCAGGGGTGTGATGCTCATACCAATCTCGTGTCTCAGCATGCCTTCCAGCCAGTGCTCGCGTGCGGTGGAGACATTGATGGTGAGAGTGGGGCGGCCGTTCACCACCGTCATGGAGGCTCGCGACAGCAGGTCCTCCGTGAGATGGACCACAATCTGGAGAGGAGAGAGTTCAGGCAGAACTGAAAGAGCTCTCTTCTCGCTCCTGATCCTGCTTTTTCCTCTGGCTCTTCCATTATTTCATTTCTCTTTGGTCCCTTGCCCTCCACAACTCTGTCCTGTGATCAGCGATCACCTGAGAGAGCCTTCGGAATGAGTTTATCCTGCTCACCTGGGCTACTGACAGAAACTCAGACTTTATGGGGTGAATGAGGATGAAGGTAGACCAAAGTAAGACTGAAAAATTTAGTATGGGAACACTGACTAGAATCAATTGCATGCACAATATATTAGAGAAAATACCAGTTTTTGAACTGTGTTGCATTATCTTAGTATTACTGAGAACTGAAAAATACTAGATAAGAACACATAAATTTACTAGGTATTTATATAATTAGCTGTCTGAATGCATTTCAGTTGCAATTCTAAAGTCACTTCAGTAAGAAGGGGAAATAGTGTGTACTTTTTCTCCTGTGACATGTTGCAGACTTGAAATACTGAAATACTGGCATTGTTTTGTTCTACACAGCAGAATAGTTCTTGCTTTCCTGTTCTCTCTTGAAAAACTGGTAATCAAAACAAAAACTGGCAGAGAAGGAAACTAATGCACATTGATATATTGTATTATTTGACTTCAAAAAGCCTTTTTAAACGAGCGACTGAGAGGGAAAAGTGAAACTCTTTGTTGAAGACTCAGCACCTTTCCCTTCTTCATTTAAAGCCTAATGAAAAGTACTCTTCTGAGCAGTACTCTTCTGAGTACTGCTCAGAAGAGTACAAGGGAGACTACTTTAAAAAAATATTACTTTTTTAGTATCCAAAAAAAGGAACCAGGGATCAAAGGCACGAATGTAACACCTCCCTGTACTCAAAACTCACCCTCAGCTTCAAGTGCAACAGCAAACCATCAGTCCCATAAAACTTTCATTTAAGAGGCAGTAAAAAAAGGTAAATTCCAAAGCATTTAGATTTAAAGGACAGGTGCCACTTAGCTTTATTAACACCTCTTCAGCTGGAGAGAGTATTTTCATATTTTAGACCATCCTAAGCATGATGTATTAACCCTATTTTCACAGAAAAAGTGAAGCATTTCATTAAGAAGGACACGGGCTGCTGGACAAGCATGTAGGATCCAGCTGCCATGAAGTCAAACGAAGCCAAAAATGAAGAGGGAGATAAAAGCACAGGAAAAGACAAAACATACATATTTTTTCTGCTTGCTCTAAAGTGTAGTTTATTAACCTCACCCTTATAAACTCAGATAAAGTCTGGTTATCACTGTCAAATCATAGTCWCACAAAAATGTGTGATGAGTTTAGCAATTTCTCCTAATAATATTATGTTTACCAATTAAACCTAGTTTCTGGGCAATTAGTTTTTGCCTCATGATTCCAGACTCCTCTTGCTCACTGCCAGTGATCTCATCCAAGTCTTTGAATTAATCCAAATGAAATCCGGTGATTTCATTTGGATTAATCCCTTTTTTATACATTCAGTTTCATCTGACTTTTCCAAGCAATTTCAAGTAACTTCATCAAACTAGTCTTCTAAAATACTGAATATAGAAAATAAGGTTTTTTTCACAGGGCTCCAAAAATTAGATGGTTAAAGCCAGGAAAAACCAGCACTTAAACTAACTCAACAAGTTCTTTCAGACATTTTTATCCACTTATGTCACTTTCATTTGTGTTGCTTCTTATAAATCACTCTCTTGGGCTGCTGCTTATTTTTCTTGGCCTTTTCTTAACTCTTTCCTTTGGTGTAAATAATTTGATACAGGAGAACAGATGGCAGAACTGATGAATAAATGGAAATGTGCTGGTCTCCAAGTAGCTGAAAAAAGGAGGGAAGGAAGGGTGTCGTTCTTGGGTACTCCCAAAAGAAGAGAATTTAAGAGCAAGCATATATGAACCAGGAAACAGGCTCAGAGAGATGACTGAAGCCTTCACAATGAATGTGTGTCATTTCAATTGTTCAGACATTAGACTGGGCTTAGCTATGGGAAAAGTATGATGTAAGGAATATTCTTGTGATTATGGAGGAAAGGCCTCCCAGATGGTTTCTTGGGTCCATCCAATGTCTGAGGTCTACACAAGTGTTTCTTTCCTTATTCAGTGCAGGACTTACCTCACCAAGACAGCCTTCTTTCACCATGTACTTCCTGACGTGATTCCAGATACGACTTTTGGTCAGCAAGCTGCCTCCAGTGGCCTGTTCAAATTTTTCATAGCTTCCATATTTCTGCAACGTCCGCTTCATAATGTTAATGGACTATAAAATAAAAAAGCATAGCAAATATCAGTGCAGTAAGATCCCCATGTCAGACTGACACTTGCCTTCTTTCTCTCCCTCTCAATCTCTCATTTTTTCTTACTTTAAAATCCTTCTTTTCTTAACTCATTGGCAGTCTCACTAACAGGCTGTACTCATTTAATACATGCTGACATGCTCTGCAATGAATTTATACCATCTTCAGATGTACATTAATGCGAAAGTACCGAAAAAAGATTCTGATCAACTCATCTTAGACCCACATACATCAGTGTGATGATTAGATGATTACCAGTCTAGTGAAATAATACCCATTTTCTCTTTAATTTTGGCAATGTTGTACAACTGCCTTGTAAACCAGATGTAACAGGTCTCCAGGACATTTGCAGTTTTTTTATGTTTTTCCAAAGAATTTGAAAAAGATCAACTATTACTGTCATCTTGCTTCATTTCTTGGCATATTCTAATTTAGGAACACTGATTAAGCAGATGTGTAACTATAATTTTAACAATAATACCTCTACCAAAAATGTCTCCTTACAATAAAATCCCTTGTATCATGGGTGTCTGTGTGAGAAAGGAGGAGAGAGAGCAGGAACTTTTATTTACAGAACTTTGATTTAAACTCTTCATTTAAACCACAGTACTTCTTCAAAACCCCCCAAAATGAAGGCCTATTTCATGAGATAAATAGAGTAGTATCAACAATTCTCCTATGAATTGCTGCTAGAAGAAGTTCCTTGAGCAAAGCTCAGCACAATGCCCATAACCATGATATGAACTATGCATATTGAAGACTTYATTGATGGGATGTGAAATGCTCATCCCTAGTTATCTTCTTTCCAGCACATCATTACACCCCTTAAAAGAAAATGTGGTATGGAATAACTTCTTTCCCAGCAACAGTTCAGCAACAGGGAATAGCTTTTTGTCACAGACTTGATAATAGAAGCTCCTGGCACTACTTAAAAAAACTAATGTTCTTGTTAAGAAAATACCACTAACATTAAAAGGTGAAAATCTTGTAGACTATATCTCTTTTTACACTATACACTTACATCCCTTCATGAATGTCTCCAGCTATGTAATTCTGACACTGGCAGGTTGACTGATTTTCCACAAAAGTTTGATTAATTTTTTATCTCTCACAGCTACCAACAATCCTTCTCTAATGTTTTTCAAGTTGAAACTAATCAACCCTGAGTAATTGCTACTGAAACCTATAAATGACAGCTAGACATACCCTTAAAGTCTAATAGCTCTTTGATGAAGGAAATGTCACTTATCTGAATGCCAAAGAAATACTGCACCTAATGATCAGTATTTCTTCRTCTTGTATATTTTTCCAAACCATTTTTTCCTAAATTACCTATGAATGTTAACTTCTAAAAATATTGTCTGTTTTATAATTTTTTTAGTGTCTGCACATTCTGAGGCATTTGCCTGTCTTATACAAAATCCTTGGTAAAAGAAGTCACCTAAATAGTCCCACCTTTTTCTCAGGAAGTTAATTCYTGGCCAGCAGCCTGAACAATTCATGATAACAGTTCTTCAGTCTCCTTCAATCTCCTTGGTGCCAGATCCTTAAGATATTTATGTCACCTACTAGTTGTTTGGTATATTGGGTTTCTATGAACAATAAATTAACTTTATTTGTTCACTCTGGAAGAAGTCATCTGTCAATCAACCTTCCAGCATGAAATCTGTCTTCACAACTTGTTGATATTAAATTTCAATTAAATCCATAAGACTAAACACTAAGTACCCACCTAAATTCTAGGATGCCTAAATTCATTTGAAATTAACTCAGAAGTGACCTTATCACTCTCTACAACTCCCTGAAACGTGGCTGTAGCCAGATGGGGGTTGGCCTCTTTCTCCAGGCAGCAATTGACAACAATAGGACAGAGTCTCAAGCTGCATCAGGGAAAATATAGGTTGGATACTAAGAAGAAGTTTTTTTACAGAAAGGGTGATAAAGTTCTGGAATGGTCTGCCCAGGGAGGTGGTGGAGTCACCATCCCTGGATATGTTTAAGGAAAGACAGGATGCGGCACTCAGTGCCATAGTTTAGTTGAAGTGTTAGGGCATGGATTGGACTCAATGATCTTTAAGGTCTCTTCCAAACTAGTCATTCTGTGAATTCTGTGGAATCCCAGAGGACTCTCCAACCTTAGCTGGAGTGCAGGCATTTTCTAAAACCACCTCATCACAATGAACAGTGAGAAAATGAGCACTGAACACATCAAACCTCCTGCTTGGCTGTCTGTAACATCAAACTCCCTGGAGCTGAGACCTCCAGGCTACAGGAGGCAGCATGATTTTGGGAGTCAGGGGACCCAAGTTCCAACTCTTCCTGCCTGCCTGCCTGCAGGCATCTTCCTGGGCTGCTGAAACTTTCCTAAATGCTATGAGACACCTCAATCAACAGCACAATACAAACAGCAGGTTCTCAGACACAGGTCCTCCTCAAGAAACACAGACCCACTCCAACCTCTCCTACCTCAACCTGAGAGAGTCCACAGCTTCAAGGGGAAACTTAACTTTATGTGTCACCCTAGGTAACCCACATCCTAGCATTCCATCCACATCCAGATAGGTGCTGCAAGTTTGAGCTCCTGCATACTGAGAAAGTTGTTAAGCTTAGGCCTCCTTTTTGCTGGACAGATATTCAGAAATTAATAAAGTTGCTCACTCCTATCACCTTCTCTCTTGACTCTGTTTCAAGTGAAACAGAAAAAAGTCCCGAGAATTCTTTCCAAGTGGGCAGGTGTGGCTCTGGAAGCACTGAAACAACAGGGAGAGCCGTCACACACAGACACATTGCACACAAATCCCAAGGGAGAGGCAGATGGGCCTGACACTGGGGTGAGCCCCATCCCATCCCCAGTGATGTTCCTGGTTTGGACACTTCTTGCCACAACCACTCCTGTTGGGGGTGGTTCCAGAAGGGAAAAGGTTTGGGAAATGTTTGGTTTCCAGGCACTGAATACAACACCAAGCCCTTAATTTGGGATTCTGCACCTGCCTCCAAGGTGAGATGACTCAAGTCAGCTGTTGCAAGAACTTGCTGGGAAAGGGGAAAATCAGACTAGCATGCCAGCTGCTGCCTACTGCAGCATCCAACTGTGAGCTAATTTTCCAGCCTCTGGGCCAGCAGAACACTGGTACTGCTGCACTTCCTAAGGCCAAACTGTAAACYCTTCAGCAACAAGTGAAAAAATGGAAGAAAAGAACTATGTGGCTGTACCAGGTTACTGGTTAGGAGTAATAATTCCTGTTCTTTTCAATATTGCCTAAAATGTCKGCTTATCTCTCTGATCACTACCAAAGAGTGCCAAAAGAAGTAGCAATCATAAGACAAGCCCCCTTGCACAGCAAACTCTACCGATGCTCAAGAAAGCAATGACACAGAAGCATRAACAAGAGCAAGGCAAGGCTGTTTAACTGACTGGATTAGGTTATGGTGGTGTTGGCTTTTTAAAACAAATTATTTACAGCCAAGTAGGTCTCTGAATCTCAAGTCACCCRTGTCCAGCAACTCAGCTCAGTGGTTGAGAGTTATTGCAGAAATATGTACTGATAAGACTTCTTATGAGTAGTGTRAGGCAAGCAAGTCAGAGAAGGGTCTCAGTAATCTAGGAGTCAGCTCCCTGCTTGAGTCAGCTCATCCTACATTCAGAAGCAGCTCTGCTGCAAAGGAGTTGCAATCTTTGCTGAGATTTGTAAGACAGATATGGCAGACATACACCATTGCTCTTCCTGCATAACTTATCTGCTGGGGGGAAAAAAGCGCCCAAGGTGCATCATTAGTTATGAGCTTGTTATTTTAATCAACAGCCATAAAATGGTGGCTGTTTGTGTCAAGAAGAATGGAGGGAGGAAGGTAAGTATCTGTTTCTAGTCTATTCAGGCTGTAGTATTTGGGGTTTTATTTAGTGTTTATAGGGGCTTTTCTTCTGCATGCTTGTTCTTAGTGGTATAAAGGTCACATTTAAGTAATTTAGAGCTGGTAGAAATATTTTCAATTAAAAACTTTTAAATTACTCTGTAAAGAATTCGAAGTTAATACTTACTGGGTTGTTTTATGAGACTGTGTTCTGAAGTAAAGCTATTTTTCTACTGTGGTACCACCAGAAGTGATCTATTAGTCCCTTCCAGGGGAAGAGAGATGTTTGTGTCAGACCTGAGAACCTGTGCCACTTGGATGGCCTGCCACGCTTTGTGTYATGTATCAGCACACCTTATCTATAAATCCTAGTTAGCAGGGGAATTTGTTACTAGTGCAGAATGAGGTGTTTTACAATTATGTGCTTTATACAGACAGTGTCATGTCCTTGAATATTCCACATGCCTCAGCTGTGACATCACTTGGACATAGCAAAGGATTACTCAGTGTTGAATGCCATGTTGTTTAGCCTTCCTGCTCCACCTAAATTTTTTCCCTCAGCATCTGATAAATTTACTAATTGTAGGCTACTTTTATTACTGCCTTAAAAGGTGTCACAGAAACACTTGCAATGTGGAACAACTGGTTTATTTATGAATTCAAAACTGCTATACTCTTATGAGTACAAGGGAACGGGATGTATAACTCCTTTGTGGGAGGATCACTCATTTGATGAAATGGTTGGGGTTTTTTGTTTGTTTGTTTTTTTAATGTATACAGAAATAGAATTCTTGCTGCCCTGTACAATTCAAAGAAACAGAGTACCTAAAATTGCAACTTGCTGATTTTGGTTCAGCAAATTGCAACTGTTAAGTTCATCTGTTCTGCAAACACTGGGAACAACTATTTCTAAGCAAATATTGCCCCCCCTAGCATCTGAGCAAAAATAACAAACACTTTGAGTGCTAAGAAACTTCACAATGAGGGATAAGTAGCTTGAGCCAGAGAACTTTCAGAGCACAGAGCTGCTGCAGTGACCTTGAAACACAGTGGTAAGAAAATTAACTTCTGTAATACCAGGTATGTTAATCCTTGTGAAGAGTACAAAACTGCATGACATTTTCTATTCTCCAGTTTACTTCCCKAAAGGCACTGTATTGTGTAACTCATGAAAAAACCTTATTATGAAGAAAATATCATAATGTAGATATGGAGAAACAAACAGAACACAGTATGAGAAGGAAGACACTAAAACTAGCATTTTTCAAATGCATTAATAACTCAAAAATGCTTTCTCTATGTCAGTGAAAAGTCAATAGAAGTGTTGGGCTGTGGCCAAGGTTTAAAAGCTCTGATTTAAGCAGAGGCATGGGGTAAAGAGGGTGCTCACAAGCCTGTGTGTTCCCCACTGCAGCACTGCTGGGTTAATGGTTTGCAAACCTTCAGTGCTCTTTGACTTTAAAAAAAGTAAATAAATGGGGCAGAGTGTGATTTTTCTTCCAGGCATATTTCAGTAACGCTGTATTAACCAATTTCATAGACATGCACAAATGCAGAAAGGGCAATAAGAAAACACAATCTGTCTCAATGTCCTAGCAGGCTATGCACAGCTGTGGGTAAAAAGATTTTTGACATGACTGAAAAATTTTCTAAAATTCTGAAATGTCAGGTTTTGTGCTCATTTTGCTTAAGTATCCTAAAAGTCCTCTATAAACATGGTGGGTTAAGTCAGTAAGAGCTGAGTTTACAGCTTTTTACTCATAAAAGAGCAAGCAAGTGTAAGTTGCCCTGAGCACCTTTTGTAGAAAAAAATAGGAATAACTGTTTACAGTTATCAAGGCTTTCTAAAGTAAGTGGAGCAATAAACAGAAGCCAAATATGCTTCCAAAAAAAACCCCAACAAAATTGAACCTTCTTGAAGCAAAAAGGATGACTACACACAGTTGCATTTTTACTGCAGACCCAGCTCTTGATAATATGAGTACTTTTTTTGCAACTGAAGTCATCCTTTCTGAACTTCCTGTAAGATACCTACGTGTTTCTTCTGACAAGTAAGATCTGCGTGAAAAATAATAGCAATGASGAAAAGCAAGAACTCCTACAATACCTCCTGATTAAAATTTTTGACTAATGTTGCTTTTTCTGGATAGTAAATTTGCATGAAATTAAATTCAAATTTGCATGGAGATGAAAATTTCTGAAGCTAGTTGTAGATTAAAGAGAGAGAGTGACACCTGCTGGGCTTGGAGCTGTGTTAAAGCTGCTGGTTTGGGATTTTTAAGTGCAAGGTATTTTTGTTTGGTATTTTTAGGAGCTGAACTTTGAATACATGCTTTTCTAGTGACTCAAACTAAGTCTTGTGAAACAATTTACATATTCCTTGTTAATTGGCAGAAATATCCTTCCTTATGTTAAATCCTTTACTACCTTTTATAAAGTTGTTACAGGGGCTTTATTTTCCCATACTTTTTATGGACAGGGAAAAAGGTAGAGTTACAAATCAAAAAAATATTGAGGAATCATTCATTATTAAATTAGTGAATATTACACTTATGGGTTTTTGTTAAAAGAAGGGTAAACTAAAGACACGTTTGCTCCAGAAAATCACCATGCATAAAAGGACTTTTAAGGCTCTGCTAGCCTATGCTGAAAGGGATAATTTGCATTAAATTCAGTTTCTCAAATCAGTAGTTGTTGATTTGCTGTCATCTATGTTGCTGATATTGCTAAAAAATCAAAGGAAAACCTATTAAAAAGCTCTAGTCAAGGAGCAGTTTTATTTGTGTCATTACAATTTAGTTCATTGTTTGGAAGCATGGAATATGATTTTAAGAATAGAACAGCTGTTCCCTTTTCTCATAAAGAAAATAAATTTTTAATGAAAACGCAGAAACTGAATTGTTAAAATATACAGATATTTTCAGTGTAAAAATGTASACTATCAATACAATGATGTAACGGGTAACAACACTTTTGTACATTCTTGGATTTAGAAAGAGAAAAAAAATTCAGTCTGTTCACAAGTCAGGGATCAGTTCATACAATCCCTAGTCCTTTTAATTCATGTATCTTTGCCACCAGGAATTTTAGTTTTAAGCGAAATATTCATATCACAAAGAAGTGAAACATGGAACGGCAGGATGTCTTCCCAAGTTAAGTATCACTTGAATATGTAAGAGTCTCTGTTTAGAAAAGCTTGTCAGACCTAAATAAGATCTAAACCATTTAAAAAAATCTTTTAAAGCATTTAAAATAGTGAAAAGCCGAAGAATACTGTTTCTGCTACTGTAMGGATAAGCACTGGGTTTTGTCACTTAGGTCATAGTTAAAAGCAGGACTTTTGCTGTTTAGGTTTTTTGTAATTCAGGTAGGAAGCCAAGGCAGTTACGTAGAATGGGAATGTCTGTAGCTATGTTACCAGTGTGGCTGTAAGTTACGAAAAAAACAAAACTGTCTTCTTAAAATTTACCTTGCTCTGGGATGGAATTTGGCTGCTGCTTGATTGAGTCTAATGTATATCCAAACAGCCTTTCAAAGTTGATTAAAACAAGGAGCATCAACATATGCTTATCCAATAACTATGACCTCAAATAATTGCTATCCTCTCCCAACCCCTGTGTCCCCAAGARGACTGGCAGGATTTCTATGGTCCCTTATTCCTCTGCCTGTTTAGGCACTGTATTTTTCCTCTACTGGATCCTGCTTCACTGCCTACAAAAACTTTCTTGCTTTAAATTATGTTTCACGTAAACCCATTTAGAAGGAGCTGTGCCTTAAAATCCTGTAAATTTGAGAAAGGTTTTAATTTTTTTTTAACTAAAAAGATTTTATTTCAGTTCTACTAGTGCATTCTCATCTTTGATGCATCTTTCAAAGAGCAGGGGTGCAACAGTGTTCACAGGGGTCTGAGGATGAGGGATGAGGATCTCACACCATGTTTCAGAAGACTTGATTTATTATTTAATGATATATATTAAAACTGTACTAAAAGAATAGAAGAAACGATTTCATCAGAAGGCTAGTTAAGAATAGAAAAAGAAAGAATGAATAACAAAGGCTTGTGGCTCGGACAGAGTCTGAGCCAGCTGACTGTGATTGGCCATTCATTAGAAACAACTCTATGAGACCCATCACAGATCCACSTGTTGCATTCCACAGCAGCAGATAACCATTGTTTACATTTTGTTCCTGAGGCCTCTCAGCTTCTCAGGAGGAAAAATACTAAGGAAAGGATTTTTCATAAAAAATGTCTGTGACACGGGAGAATAAGGAGAAATTACTTGCTACAAACAAAGCCAAGTATCATGTAGGTGTAGGAAGAAATAATCACTGGAAATGGACGGGAATAAAAGCAACTCTACCTGCTTAAGAAATCTGTCGGATGCATGGCTGTGCTTAGCTAACACATTTGGCAGAGCAGGGTTTTCATATTCAAACTGAGGATTGTACGTRAAATCCGAGTCGAAAAACTTGACCTTCTCTTTCTCCACGTTGGACGGCTTGATCGCAGTCAGCAAACACAGCTTCTGCCCAGCGGCATCGGCCTCCTGCCCGTGGCTTCTGGCGGCCGGGGCCTGCTTTGGCTTTGCGAGGCCGGAGTGCTTCTTAGCCCTGCTGCGGGGCCGGGCCGCCGGGGCCGGGGCGCTGCTGAGGGCGGCGGCCGCGGGGCCCGGGCCGAGCAGCGGCGGCTGCCGGGGCCCGCAGCGCCGCCCGGCCGGCAGCGACAGCGGCGCCTTCCCGCGGCTGCCCCGCGGGCTGCAGGAGCGCTTGGTGGCGGCTCTGCGGTGCTTCTTGTGGTGCGAGGACGGCTGCTTCTGAGCGTGGTGTTTCTTCTCCTCTTTGCTCTGCAGAAGGACGTTGTAGCTGCTGGTTCCTGTTGTGAAAATGTCCTTAAGGATACCAGAAGGAGGATGCTGGAGGCTGTTTTCATTATTAATGTTCAGCTTGTGTACCTCCAGACTTAGGACTGATTTCCTAGAAAGCTCTGTCTTAGGCCAGTGAAGTTTTTCTGCATTTAGGGGGAAAAAAAAGGAAATAATGAGGACAAACTTGGTTTTCACAAAGTGAAACTAATCTTAAGGACTCAAAACTGCAACATAAAGGAAACACAAAATGTCTTAACTGCAGTCACATCACATTAATCTTGACTTCTAGGCATAGGGGAGAACTGAGTGTGTATCACTTATGAACAATTAGACTGGGACTCGTAACGTCCAGCTAAACAAGTGTTATATGCCTGCATCTCCAGGCATGTGAAAAATGTCTGGAGATGCAGGCATATAACACTTGTTTAGCTGGACCTTACTTGTTTTTAAAATTTTAAAAGTTTAATAGTAATAAAATGGTTATTAAAATAGTAATGCAATTAGAGTAATAATAATTTGGGCAATTTGAATTAGGACAATATGAGACAATAGAGACAAAGAGTTACGGATGTCTGGGTACCTTTGTCTGGACAGCACAAGCCCGAAAAAGGACACACGTTTACAGAGGATTAACCCTTAAAAACACTAGCTTGTTGCATATTCATACACTTCATACATGATGCACAAATTCCAATCAAAGACAGGATTCTGTCTGGTCATCATCAACTTCTTCCTCTGAATCCCAACAGCGCCTTCGAGGCAGGAAGAAGTTCGATTCTTCTGATAAGAAGGCAATAAATTCTTTTTCTCTGAAAGATTTAGGTCTCTTGTGGCTGCTATCTCACTGCAAATCCTTTCTTTAAAAAAAGTATCCTACATAGCATAGTTTCTATTTTAACACTTTTTATAACCTAAAGCTATATTTAACACACTATTTAAGAGAATTAATACAGCATTAYTTTCTAACACAACACGTATAATATTCATTTTAATATTTGCAAAAAGCCAGTCATAAAATACATGCATTTTTCACAATGCACAACTACACTGCTAGCAGGTAAGAACTTAGTTGTTTAAAAAAAGACTGCAGAACTTCATGAACATCTACTGCTACATTAACAAATGTATAGTTTTGAGCTGAGTGATCTTTATCATGCAAGGAAGGCTTTCTGTAACGATAAAGACTAACTTAAAAAATAGGAAACTGCATAGGAGCATGTGAGCAGTGTTTACAGTGAAGTCCCACAGAGATCTGTACTGCGATACAAGCRGTCTGGTGTGATCTCATCTGCAAAATCTGATTCACAGAGTTTACTCTCAGAAAAGGGTGAGAACATTGGAAAGGGCCAGCCACTGTAAACAATTTTCAACAGTAYATGGAAAGTAATACATGTTTAGAAGACTTCAGTTTCATGTGTTAATACAGTTTCAATCTMAATACAGACAATAAGCTATATTTGGAGAGGCAAGAGTGCTCAGCTAGTCATATTCCTGAAGAGCGTTAAGACAATAGTGTGTATTTATCTAATCAAAGTTGTTCTACCATAACAGCTGGCTTAAAAAAACACTTGAAAAGAAACATTATAATCAAACTAAGTGCAAGAAGCAAATAAGGTTTCTTTAATTAGAGTGAACCATCCTTTCTTGCTCTGACCCCTGGCATAGCCTTTGGGGGAGACTGGTCCCTGGTGCAGAGCAGCTGACCAGAAAAGTCATTGACGATTAAAACTGAATTTAACATTTGTGCTGGCTTGTTAGAGAGAAGTGACCTCGCTTCACTGGTTCTCTAACCACCCCCTCCTCTTGACAACCAGTTCCTCCCAGAACATTAGGTGAACTGAAACTACATGTACAAATAAATTGTGCCACAGAGAARTATTTCCTGCTTCTGTACCTAAAATAAAAGGATTCACAGAACAGGAGATATGGCTGTGGCATGATTAAAGCCTGCAAAAGGGATTTGAGCTTCATCCCCCAGTTATATGTAGTTGAACTGTAATTACTTTACATACAGTAATTATACTCTGAAGGTAATAGCAGCAAGAGATCATTAAATGCCTCCAAGGTGGAAAAAAAATCAACAGCAGCCTAATTTCGGATTTATTTTCACAGTAAAATTCAGTTTTGCTCCCAACATAAGCACCATGACAATGTATTTCATGCTGTTGGACCTCTGTCAGCTCCATATCAACCTGTGTTCCTCAGCTCTCCCAAACATCCTGCCCTAAAAACCAAAAAGACCAGAGATCCAGTTTGCATGAACATGTGATGAGTGATCTGCAGCCAGGGTGTTTTCTCCACTGGAAAGAAGACARGTAGAAGCATTAGATTATTCTCCTTCACTA
Source organism: Cardinalis cardinalis (assembly GCA_014549065.1). Taxonomy (NCBI): domain Eukaryota; kingdom Metazoa; phylum Chordata; class Aves; order Passeriformes; family Cardinalidae; genus Cardinalis; species Cardinalis cardinalis. Next base: position 2,518,944 of record JACDOX010000063.1, read on the forward strand.
AAGCATGTGTATCCTATGCAAACTCAGTTTTCTTCCATCATAAGTCTGTGAATCCTCTTTCCATGCTTGGCACAGGAGTGTGCTCCTTGGCATTCCTGTTCAAATTCTGTCAGATTGCTCTCATTGCATACGTGACAACCTGCCTACATGGCTTATCCTGCTCTCCCATGAGCTGTCATAGTGAGAAACCACAGTCCCCATCACAAGGAGAACAACTTCAAACTAAATACCTAAGAGAGATGCATTTTTTGGATAACAGAATGGAATGACCATGCTCATATTTCTGGTCTTTGAGACTGACTTCAGACCTGTATCAACTACTACAGTATGAGAATCCTTACTTTTAAGAAGGGTAAGTGAAAACTAAGGTTTCCAGAATGTTTGAACACATATTAAATTTCTGAGCACATGACTTTCTGAGGTAGACAAAATTGGAGTTGRAAACTACACAGCTACTTCTTAAAATATAGACAAAGAAATAACATGATACTAGAGGCATTAATACTTCACCTTCTCTATTAACCAGCTCTTAAAAGCCACAAAGAATATAGAAGCCTTAAATTGCTGCTGTAATGGAACAATTAGAACTAATATCACACAAGTTTCTAAGAAATGATAGATAAAAAAGAAATAGAAATTTAATTCAAGGAAACAACTCAAAATGACCTTAAACCACCCACTCCCTCCCTCCCCCAAAGCTTGTGTCACTCTAATACCAAAAACCCATGGCAGCAAGCTGTTAGAGCTAAGAGGTACAGCTGGCCAGTAATAAATGCTTTTATATGTAGACAATCACTGAACGCCCTAAGTCAGAATTCTCCTGGAAGTGTCACAAATGTGGCTGAGTGCTGAACATGCACTGGCAGGTTTCACATGCACATGGCTGATATCAAAAATAGTTGTTCCCAATCTGTAGTTACTTTACAAGCGCAATCTCGTAGCAAAGAGATTTTTCAGCTGCCAAACTAAGGGTGGCTGTCCTTAATTTTCTTCTGACTAAAGGATACTGTTCCATGCCTATTTGTGCTCGAAACCTACAATCAACAGGTAATCTGGCACATTTGAAATATTATAATAGACAACAAAGCAGTTTTCACAGAAGTAATTTAACTGCTATTCCAAAATTTTGTAGAGTCTTCTGAACATCATTACCAAATAAATAAGAAAAAAATATTTGAGACTATGTCAAAATCATGTTGCAAAGCACCAAATTTAAAATTCTTTCTCTAGTACATTTGTTTAAGCTGTAACATATTTTAAACTCACATCTGTAAATCAGACCACATCAACCAAATTAAGAATATACTGTCTTTTAGGAAACTTGTCTTACTATATCCAAGAGTTYCAATGATTAGCAATGCTTGATGTTTGAAAAAGAGGTCTAGTATTCTGAATATAAAACAATTTCATTCTACAGCCTGCCTCCTGAAAACCTGCTTCAGTATTTCAGAAAGTACTGAAATACTGTGCTGCTATAAAGTAGCCAGTTGGAATGGATTATCAACCCAGATTAATTGCATGGATTGCTTAGCAGTGATTCCCAGCTTTTAAATTCTGGATACCGTTGGACAGATTATTTCTAAAAGATATGAAAAAGGCAAATTGAAAACCACCATGCTATGGTGTAACACTACCCTGCATACCAGAATACAGATATCACGCTACAGATCCCATAGGTTTTATCTTTTGTATATCACCCACACGTGCTACATGTGTTCTGAGAAGTACAATTCTGAATTTCCTGACTTATTTCTGTTTTTCCAGTAGAAAACTATCAAAGAACATATGTCCCGGGCTCCAGTTACCTGTGCAGAGGGTTATAGAACTTCCCTCATGTAATTTATGTACCAGGATTCTTTTCATTGTCCTCATTTCTTAACATAGTCACAAGGCCATAAGCCCTTCAGCAATCAAAAAAAAAAACCCCAAAACTGACAACAAAACTAATACTGTCTCTTCCTAAAWGATTCTCTCCATCATGTTTACTTCCATTTATTTCTATCTTGTTCCTTTCTGCAACAACACTAATAAAAACTGGTCCTAGAGACACAGGTGAAGTATTACATGCAACAATCTGCCACATTGGGAGTGCAATGTSATGGCAAGGGATAAGCAAGGAGGGAACAGAAGGGCTGCCTGTCCCTGTTTTGTCATAATTAGGGTACCAAAAAACAGAAAACCCTCCTGTTAATGGCARCTTGGTCTGTCCTGGGCTTAAAGAGTAGAGCTCTACCACTCTTGAGTGCAATGGTGTTCAATGTCTGCTGTCCCATAAGCTGGGCTATCAGGGCAGCCAGCCAGCCAAAGGCAACCACCCCTGTGAGTCTAAAGAATCTCACAAGAGAGTAGGTTGTGCCCTAGCCAAAATCCCATCATTGTCAAGAGATAAGTTGGAACTGACAGTACTGGACTTACTCCATGCTGCAGAAACAAGTGTACTATGTGTCACAGAAGAATTCAAAATACCACAGGCTTCATTTTGCAGAAAGAGGAGTTTTATCTGTAACTTCCCTTTATACACAGGTAGCTATTCCAGTGTCACAGCAGTACTAGAAAAGGGATGTCTAGAAGTACTAGAAGGAGTGCTAACAGAGAATATATGAGAACCACAAATTTCATGACAATTCTGCACTTAAGAAACACATTCTATGTATAAATTGCATCCCAGTCACTAGCCTGGAGCCTTGCACCACTGCAGACACTGCCTAATCTTGTCAGAGGTTATTTGTTAGAAAAAAAAGTTAGATTTTTATGTTATATTTAGGACCCAGGTCATATTATTGGTCTCTGTCCTTTAGAAACTGATGGATTGAGCTAATAAGTCAATAATATGCATGGTAAAATCCTAGCGTAAGCATTTTTCTAGCCTTTGGAGTGTGCTGTATAAATAATACCTTCCTCTAGACTACAGGGCTGCTACTATCCAAGCAGCTTCTTAAATATGTGTTCCATAGGTGGAAYAGGGTTAATGACAGGTATTTGTGGCACAGATATCCCTCTCTGGCTAGCCTTGCTCTAAAGTAGCACAGAGCTCCTGCAGTTTTTGAGCTGCTGTCACTCAGGTTATATATGCMCAGTGAACAAATCCTGTCCAAACTCCAGGTGTGACTAAGGTGCTTAGCAAACATGTTAATGGAGCACCTCCTCCTATCCTTGGGATGTAATGATCTTTGCCACTACTTTTAAGATTACCATTACCATGTTAGAATATGGCTGAGTTTCTTTTTSCTCAAAATCAGAAATCATTTCAAGGCTGACTTCAATTTTCAAATTTATATGAATGCAAATAATGTATGTGATCTATCTACAAGCAATAGTTAAGTTTGAAATTGTGAGATGAGAAGGAACTACACAGATGTGACAAGTAAGATTCTTCCTTTGACATACTGTGCAAAGTTACAATTACATTACAAAGAAATGTTTATCTCCAATATTCAGAAAATTTGAATAGATTCACAGCACCCTGTAGTTAATGGGCTCTAGACTATATGGTTTGTCTGTGCAGAGGGTTATAGAAAGAATATTCAGAAAAAAAGCAGGCAACATAAAGTGTTGTATATGAACCTGTAATGTTCCACTGCCTCTCAAACACTACAGGCTTGTATTTGTGGCATAACTGAATCTCCCCACAATCCTATATTCTATTTCCTCACCACTGGAAACCCCTTTAAAGTTTAAAAACACTCCAGTTTTGAACAGAGGGTGTCAGGCAGCTTGAACTAGAACACACTGGAAGCTCTGTCTATGATTAAACATGGTTTAACAGCAGAATTAGGCAATGAGTTTCTGTAAAAATACTGACATTGAGTTACTTTCTATTTTCACAAGCATCTTAGTTATTAACTAGAGCCTGTATGATACTGGGAACTTTTACATTTAACCTAAGACTCTATTTTTCCCCCTCCAAAAATAACACCTTTACAGGAGAAAAGTAAATAGGTGGATATMTGTCATCCAGCTTTTAATTCTGAGCTTCAAAATAAAGGGCAGGTTTCAGCTACCAGCCAACTTGTATATCTGATTAATTAGCTGTCAGTATTCATAAGTAACTATGCATTTTTAGGGATGACTGGCAGTTTCGATTTTCTTCTTTAAAATGACAATGCTATTTGAGATGTACTCCTTCAACCCTAAAAAAAAGAAAAAAAAAAAAGATATAGACTCACTTGCACTCACTTGCATGCAGTTTCCTGCACACGTACTTCTATACTGAAATACAGTATTATGTAACTGACTCCAAATTCGGGCCCTTCAAATTAAATTACATGGGCACAGTAATAATCAATAAAGGGGAAGACTTGGCTCTAATGAAATCAAACAACAAACTCCTACTGATGTAATAAACTCAGGATATAATCACAGAACACTGATTTACAGGCAGAACTGCACAGGACGAAACTCRCATCCTGTGCAGGTCTCTGGCTTCTACTGCAACACAGGTGCAATCAGGAATGTCTGGCAGAGGGATATGGACTCAAAATAACTATTTTTCAGAAAATCTCATCCTTTAAGATTGCAAGGGCTATTGAACATCTCCAGGGTTGCTCTGATCGATCCCATGAACTTTATTCCTGTTCCCATTATCAGGAGTAACACTCTAGTCATATCCATGCACAGATGGAACAGCATATCAATTATGCAGAGAAAGAGTAGCTGTAAGAGATCGTAGTTATGATTGCAAGGGTATTGAATGAGGGCACACCAAGACACCTCCAGCAGATTTCTTGTAGATAGATTTCCCTGTGGAAAAGTAACAATGGCTTGAGCCAGCTGAAGTAATGACACAAGAAAGGATGTCAAATTTAAACAAGGAAAACATCTGTTTTCAAGCAGCAACTGTATTGTACACAGCACAAGAAGCCAGTTTTGTGTGGCACCACGTACCTGTCTATATTATCGTTATAAAGTCGTAACAGAGATTTGTATACACACATACTATAAGGATTTGTTAACTTCTCTGAGAACACAGCAAAGGGTAGAGCCAAAACGTGTAAGCATCAGATATACCCAGCAGTAGTTTTACTGGCATTCTCCCTTGCATGGTCTGTCCCTCGCTCCAGCGGAGCGGGTGTCACCCCCGCACTCCCCGGTGTCGCGGGGCAGGGCCCGCAAGTGACACGCTCACTCCCCACTCCCCGCGGGGGCTCTTGCTCGTGGAGCCCTTTCCCCATCCCCAGGGGACACCGCGGGGATTCCTGCTCCTGGACACCTTTCCCCATCCCCAGGGGACACCGCGGGGGCTCCTGCTCGTGGAGCCCTTTCCCCATCCCCAGGGGACACCGCGGGGGCTCCTGCTCCTGGAGCCAGGCAGGTGTGGAACCCTTCCCCGGTCCCCAGGGGACACGCCACCGACACCCGCGGCGCCGCCCGGCGATGCCTCCCCGCTGGGCGGGGAAGCGCTGGCGGCCGGCCGGCTGCGCCGGGCGCGGCGGGGACCGCACCGCCCCCGCTCCCGCTCCTGCTCCCGGCTCCCGCTGCTCACCGGTGACACAGATGGACTCCAGCATGGTGCTCCGCCGGGCAGCGCCGCCGCTCTGCCCCGCCCGCGCGGCGGGCTCCCGGCTCCCGGGCGGGGAGCCCAGAGGGAAGGCGGCGGGGAGGCAGCGCCCGGCGCCGCGGGATGCACCCGCCTCGCCGCCTCGGCGGATCCGGGGAGCGCGGCTGGCCCCGGGCCGGCAGGCGGGAGCCGCGCCGGCAGAGCCCCCGCCCGCCCGCCTCTGCAGACTACAAGTCCCGGCGGGCTCCGCGGGGCCCGAGCGCTGGAGGGGGGGCAGGGCGCAGACGCGCTGAACCCTGGGATCTGTAGTGCAGCTGTCGGTGTCCCGGTGTGCCAACCCGCCGACGCCACCCGGGAACATCAGCGCGCTGTATCCCACTGGCACGGCTTGTCCCAGGTGTCAGCAGCATAGGCGAGGCTTTAGTGTCATCCTTTGCAGGAATCTAGCGAGCATCACTCACGCACAGACCAGCGCTGCAGTCCACTGATAATCATCAGCTACCATCATCGCTGCAATTGGTAATAGCTGGCGTGATTGGTAATTATCTGCTGGATCTGTAGCAGGCAGAGGAAGGACTGTATGGGACAAGGGTGCTTAGCAGAATATGTGCCACCCTGGGAGACGGATCTCGTGCTTGGAAATGTCCCGTGTAACAAGAAGGGAGGAATTGCATCAGGGCAACGGTTTAGGGCCGTAACTGATGGTTATCATACACTGATAAGTAGTAAATAGAATTTAAAGTAGAAGGCAGACTTTATATTACACCCTCCTGTCACCTTACTTGTTGTGCAATCTGTTGCTTTGCTTGTGAAACCTTTCACTCCCTGAAATACAATCTGGGCGTTTTAAAAATGAACATCAAATAGGAACAAGTTATTTTATCTTRGCAATCGTGGTTGTGTAACCCATTAATGTAGGCACGGTGTAGGAAGATTATGTACTTTTCATGCAGACTTAAGGTGACTACTGAAGTCAGATTACACATCAGTACATTTCACTGTGTTAATAATGCATTTACTTTTCCTAAATGGTCAACATTTATTGGAGAGAGCTATTTAACTGAAAGTGACTTACCAGCACAATAGTGCTTAACACAGATGATGGGAGTGCAGTGATCTCCCTGGGAGAAGAGGGCTGGGAAGTTGTGTGGTGCTTTAGTTGAGTACCTTAAATATCTGCCACATTCCATCTCATCAATAAATCCATATCTGCAATGTGCTCTACACAGAGACTCCCTCCATAGCACTGTCCAGTAAGACTTGGCTGTATCATCAGGTAGCAGTGGAGGAAATTCTACAGATCACAGCTTGTTGATACTTCAGAGGTTCCCTTTCTGCCTCCTGTCTGGAAAAATTTCACTGAGTTTTGTGAATCCTTCTTAGACAGACATGCATACTTGCAAGTATGCAATCCCGAGACTGAGTAAACACTGTTCAGATAGCTCTGTCTGCTTTCATGTCAGTCTTCACAGGCAATTATTAAAAAAAAAAAAAAAGGGTTTAAAGCAAATATTTTCATTTTATTTTTGATTGCCTCACACACAGTCAAACCCAGGTACTCTTAAGACCAGCTATGAACAGACTGAGGTGTCATTTTTCTCAGGTGGCTAATGAGGAGCCAATGCTGAAACACACTTCCACCTAGCTGACAAGTTTGATGTCTCTTTTAACTTAAATTCTTTGAAGATCCAAAAAGATATATGCTCTGTCAACATGTCCAAGTTTAACCTAAAATACCCTCTAAACTATTTTCCTAACAATGTCGCATCTGGAACTTGCAGGCTTGTCTCCAAATCTCAAATTGCAGGAACTGAATAAACACTTTTAAATTTAGAGAGACAAAGCTATCTGTAATGGGTTACAGTGTGCTTGTGATACATGGCAATTACAAGAAAAAAAACCCAAAAAYCAGTGAATCTGTTCAAGCACTACAAATAATTAGCACAGCTGATGAAGAAATGATAGACTAAAATATAACATCAATGTACCATTTTAATGAAACTTCACAGCAGTTTAGCTGCATAGACCCTAATTCTCCTCCTAGAGGTGCTATTTTATATATGCTTGGATACCATAGCAATGAAAATAGTAACTATCCAGCTATCTTTGTGTATTTTACACATCTACCTCCTCTCCTTACTCCATCCAATGGATTCCTTCTCTCCTGCCTGCTTCTCCCTGGTGTCCTTTTTCCCTGAGTGTTTGGGCAGTCAGTCACCCCTGAATCTGCTGCCTCCAGTTTGTTTTTTTTTCTCCTTCCCCACTTGCCTTTTCCTTTGCAGGATGGTGTGAAGGTCTTTTTAGGTCATACTAGCTCCTGGCTGTAGCAAGAGGATGCCAAAAGCAATAGCAGCAGAAGGCACAGAGGAGGGATGCTAAAGGGCCGCCTGTCCCAGCTTTCTGCTTCATCTACGAGCAAGCTTGGTCACATTTGTTGATGAAAAGCATAACATGGAAAGGTCAGTTGAGAAAAACATTACTGAAAACCTCATGACAAAAGCGCTACACACACACATATATAATTATATAATTTTATATATATATAAATATATATAGTGTACCTCTAGCAGTTCTGACCTTAAAGACATCTTAGCTTGCAAGTCTGTCTGAAAAGACRGCAGGGAAAGAGACAAGCTATTCTCTCATGAAAAAATTTCTGGAGGCTATCAGTGCAGCTGGCGCTGATCACWTTGTAGCAAGATGAGGGAACATAGGGACAAATTGTGATGTTTAGATGAGCCACACTGTGGAATACAGCTTAAATGACACAGTTACACAGTCCAAATGGATCTATACCCATTGTTAGGAGCCAGAATTAAAGGGGACATGCATCTTGCATTTCAGCTTTAACAGAACATTACTTCCACAGATAATTTTGGATTTACCTGGTCATGTCTTCAGAGGTAATGTCATAGTCACTTGATCAAAAACACTGCAATGTCTTGTACACAGAAGAGTATCTTTATAGGAATATTAGCATCAACAAGCTCTGCAATGTGTACAGTCTGGAAGAGCAGTGACACATTTTATTGATCTCTGTATCTGTCAGAAGCTAACACTGCAGACTTCCAACACATTCTCACATATATAAATGCACATACATATAGATGCATATAAAAATATATATGTGTATATTTGCATACAGATTATATATATATATATATATATATATGTACACACACTTGTTTTAACATTGGTTTTATTTGGCTCCTCCCTCATATTCACACCATCTTTCCACCACTTCTCTATGACAACAAAGAATCACTGATGAACAATGAAAGCTGAGAACGAGAGTCCTTAACTAACTCTGTGCATAGTTTGGCACAGCTTCAGGCCCTTCAGAGTGGCAAGGTCAGCCTTCCCTCCCCACTTAATGACTCTTAGCTGGCTGAGTATCTCTTGACCATGCAATTTCACTGACCAAGTGACTCCAACTGACTGTCCTTCCAGACATATTCTTTCTAGAAGCTCCTTCAGAAATGTCTGACATTGCCTTCTGATTCCAGCTGGTCCTACAYTCCTAGTACACAGCAAATGCAGCACATGCTTGTGGGAGCTGCTTACTCATAGACTTATTCAATGGGACTGCTATTTTAAGATGCACAACTTGATACAGCTCCAGTATTCAGACTGATTTATCCACTGAATTTGTTCACACTTTATGCTAAGGAAGCTCAAAACCATACACTCAATGCAACAAGGGCAAACAAAACAGGCAAACCTTGCAGTAAAGTACAGAGAAGTAAAAGCAATGTAAGATCCTTGTGATGTGAACCTATGAGTGCACCTGACTGTTGCCTGCCATCATATGAGGGAAGAAATCTAAGATGTCTATTGTACACTCACAAATGCACTTTTACCTACTGACATGGTTTGATGTAGGTATTTTTAATGAAAAAGAGGCTGCTTTCCTATGGCAGAGAAGTGGGTTATAAAAATATAACAGTCACAGTAAAGCATTCACCTCCTTCAGTATGGACTGGTGGACCAACTCACCCCTCGTGACCTTTCCTCCTCTAACCGTCTGTCCACTTGTGCAGCAATGCCTTGTCRCTACAGGGGTCCTTCCCAAAAAAAAGCAGGGTGCTGCCTTTGGCAGGGGCAGGCAGGACTGGCAGGCAGCACTGGCAAGCAGCCGAGCACAAGCTGCCTGCTGAACTGCAAACACCAGCAGATGAATCACAGGTGCCTTGCTGGGGCAACACAAATACCAGGTCAGGCAGCACGAGACAATCTGCCCCGTGCTGGTTCTGGCTGGGCTAGAGTTAATTTTTCTCACAGTAGCTGGTGTGGRGCTGTGTTTTGGACTTGTAGTGAACACATGGTTGATAATATAGAGCAGTTTTGTTATTGCTGAGCTGAGCTCACACAGAGCTGAAACCTTTTCTGCTTTTCCTACTGCCACGCTGGCCAGGAAGTGCATGGGAGATTGGGAGGAGAGGGAACCAGGACAGGTGACCCAAACTGACCAAAGGGACATTCCAGACCATGTGACATCATGCTCAGTATATAAACTGGAGGGAAAAAGGAGGAAGAGGGGGATGTTTGGAGTGATGGTGTTTGTCTTTCCAAGTCCCTGCTATGCGTGGCGGGGTCCTGCTCTGCTGGAGATGGCTGAACACCTGCCTGCCCATGGGAAGCACTGAATTAATCCCTSGTTTTGCTTTGCTTGTGCGTGCAGCTTTTGCTTTTTCTATCAAGCTGCCTTTATCTCAACCCACAAGTTTTTCTAGCTTTTACACTTCCCATTCTCTCCCGGATCCCACTGGTGGGGGAGTGAGTGACCAGCTGCATATGGCTTGGCTGTTGGCTGGGGTTAAACCAAAGGCCACAAAAAATGACAGTCTTATACATTTGTGCTTTGTACCTTTTGAAGTTGGTCAACTCTTTTGTGGTGCTGGGATAATTTCAGTTGAAAAGCAAAGTCTTCCTAGTAGTGCATCATTGYTTTTGGCTTCTCAGGTAAGCAATTCACCTATTTCTTAACCAACCTGAAAAAAACACCATGTTCCTCTCTCAATTGCCATTCACTTTCTTATTTTTTCCTCTTCCACTTCGTTTATTTGATCCCCTATTTTTTGCTAGTCCAAGCTATACAATAGACTTATAAAACRAGAAGGGGATATCCAAAAACCACAAAACACCTCCTTAGCAGATTTTTACAAGAAACAAACTTACTACTTGTGCGGTAGTAAGTTGAGTACATGGCGTTTTGGAGGCATCTCTCACCTACATGCTGGGCCCAGCACTCTCCAGTGCTGGGAGCAGGGGACCCTTCCAGCTAACATTAGGGGGCAGTGAKGCAATAGCTGTGGAAAGAGTGATGATGTAGTTCTTCATCAAAGCATTTCATTTCATGGGACATCAGATTCTCAGGACAAGATCTGTAGAGCAGAAGGGGCTTTTCCTGGCCTGGAGAAAGTGGTCTTCTGGTAAAACCTGTTTTCAAGGAGAAACACTGACTCAGTGAGGGGCAGAACCCAAGGTATAAACTCACTCTCTTTTTCCAGTTTCCAAGTACATGCCTGGCACTGCTATTGAACTTTACTCTGCAGATTCCCACACAGTTTGTGAGGTTAAATGGGGCTATAAAACAGCTGAGGCTATTTTATTTATTCTGTGAGGAATAACACCTTCCAAGTGGTATCAGTGACAAATTCAGCCAATGGAAAGTGTTCAATAGTGTTGGGGAAAAGCGTAACACAAACCAGAGGTATTTTCAGACTTCATTCGCCTCCACCTCCTGGCTGGTTTWGGAGATTCCCTGGCTACCTCCTCATCATGGTGTCAGTAGAGTCCTAGAGTTGGAGCTGCAGCATCTCTGAGATGGGGACAGAGCAGAGCAAACACTGTCTTACCTTGTTACAGACCTGCCAAGTTCAAAAGAGATTTCTGGATTAGACATATAAGAAAATAAGGTGCTTAAATCCACCGGCTTGCAAACAGCTGTTAGGGAGCAGCAGCTACCTTCATGGCCCAAGATCTGCACCATCTCCATGTGGGATCTGACCTGAGGCAGCCAAAGGCCCTGGAGATATAGAGAGACACATTCAGAGTGCTCACAAATCTCATCGCCATGGGAAGAATTAAGGAAGAATTATTTTAAATAACTTCTTGGCCATTTCAAATCCCTTTGCCTTCTTTCATGCTTTATTTTAAGGTGAAGCAACCCTTTGTCATATCTCACCCAGGCATTCAGTAACACTATGTTTGTACTGTAGACTGCTAATTTAKGTTTTACTCCATCAGATGCTTCAGTCCTTCTCATTAATGAAAAGACATGGTCTTATTTTTATATTCCTTTAGTTAGTCTATTTTCTGTGTCATATTAGTTTGTTAAGCAGAAACAGATTGAAATATTTAGGATACTTACTCATCTCTAACACATCCTCAGTGCAATTATATATGTAGTTTGTACTGAAGCTGAGATGACATAAGGGACCAGTGTCCCTCTTGGGTATGTGTGTGAAAAATAAAATTTCAGTTATGTTTATTTAAATTTCAGTAGAATTTGTCCCATAAGAAACATCTGTTTCTTATTTCAGATGTGCATTTTTTTTCCAAATGTTGAAAAAGGGCTTTCCAAAGACACTGAGCAGCCTAAAATCCTGTCTAAGTAGCACCCTCTAGTGTAAATATGCTACTTTTGCAGAAAGGATTTCATTATACTGTATGGTTGGTTTTTTTTAAAGAACTGATATAGAAAGTGAAAAAACTGTGAAGTCATGTAAAACCCATTTTGTATGCTTATCATATCCTTTTCCTATTTAGCAAAGCATATAGACTACATTTAATTTGAAGCATCTATTTTGGTTTTAAAAACTTTCAGGTGATTTTGTAGGTAGCATTCTTGGCCTTCCTTATAAATAATTTATTTTATGTGTGTCCTGTAGTTTTATTTATTTATTTATTTATAATATGATGTCAAGAGGTCAGAAAATTATCACCTGTTAAGCTTACTGCCTCTGGAGTCTTTAAAAAAAGCTAGAGCTGATAGAACACTTTTTTTTTTTGTTAGTGAAAAATGGTTTCTCAACAAGAATGTCTTAATTTTTCAATTGTTCAGAAAATATTACAAAACCATAAAATGCAATACAATTTGGCTGGTGAAATTGCTGATGTGATTATGTGATTATTCCATTTGCACTATGTTGTAGTTGCAAGCAAGTCTCAGATACTGAGAGTATTCTCCTGGTCTAAATTAACATAGCAGCACTTAAGTACTCTCGCGCCCTCTGCTTAATTTCAGAATTTTTATATCTGCAAATAGCACATCTGTACCATAGCGATAAAGAATGAAAAAGGGGTATTTTACCTTGAAACACGAAAGAGAGAAGTCTACTTCTCCTTGTCCTGTGTAAATCAGTTAGGAGACCTAAATGAACAGCCCTGAGAAACTTTCTGTGATTCAGTGATACAAATGCAATATTATACCGACTGAAGACAATAAATCTTTTGAGAGTGCATGAAACGCAAATATTTCTTAACTCCCACAGCCTTGTAAAAAAAGCAGAATTCAACCACCCAGAGATCTTTTTTCTGAAACTGAATCCACTTGACAACTGTCTTTTGCTGCTAATGAAATATGGTTTTTATCTCATTCCTTGTTTCACAACTTCTCAATTTAAATATATCCTCTTTCTTTTCCCCTGTTTCTTTGTTATCCTCCCTTGTGGTCTTCCATTTTTCACTCATCTTGTTTTAGTTCTTTCTCCCCATAATCATAGAATCATTAAGGTTGAAAAAAGACCTCCAAGATCATCAAGTCCAGCCATTAACGTATAATGGTTTTGTTTTTCCCTCCAGCTTTGACTTCCGTGAGATTTTTTTCCTTCAGTTGCTCCTCATAAGAGAGCTTCTGTACTATTTTCCCCCAGCAAGCATCCACTTCAAGGATTTTTCCCCAACTACACTTCAAGGCAGTGTAATSAATGAGTCCTTTTGGTAATAGAAAACAAAGTCCCAGGTAAAAGTTACACTATAATGGTTATGGGGTCTGGCATTGTTTTAGTCTGGGTGATGTAGCCACAGGCCCCCAGCTGGGTAATAAATATTCACTCTGTGATTCTCAGCAGGCTGATCAATCACTTTATTATTCTATACTTATTAAGAAACCCATGGCCCTTACAGACACTCMCGATACAGGTGGACCCWAYTGGTCCTTCCATCTAAACACCATCACCATTGGCCAATAAAAAACCCACCCTCTGGTAAACAAATCTCTGTAACACATTCCACGTGTTCACAGCAACAGCTGCAGCAAGTGAAGATAAGAATTGTTTATCATCCTTTTCTCTGATCGTCTCACAGCCTTTCCCAGGACAATGCCTGGGAAAGTTGTGCATTGCTCTCTGTGGCCAGAGAGCTGCTGCCACAGGGGGAGCTGCTTATGAATTTCCTATTCAGACTATTAGGAGAGAGACCTGTGCTCTGAGCATTGCTAATTTAAATCCGTGTCACACATTGGGTTCCTCGCTCACAAAACCTGTCTTGTTCCTGACATACATAAATATATTCCTTTACTGGATAATGTCAGTCTAAATTGCCTCTGTGATTATCATAGGAGCTGACAAAAGCAGTATAATCACCTTTGGCTTGGCTTAGAGAACATATCCAAAATGCTGCCCATCAAAATGTTTTTAATTATGTAGCGTTTGTAATAGAAAATACAGATTAATCCAAACTGCAGCATTTTGCCAGACTACAGATCTGCCCTTCTATTCTCTGTTTGGAGGTGAAATTTTTCCAGGCCTGCTCTCTGGCATACTAGGATATTCAAGAGGATTTGAGAGCACAATTTGCTCTTCACTTCAGAATCACTGAAAGGATGGATATTATATTCTTGCTGCTCTTGTGTGGTGCAGGATTCCCTTATTATAGAGGTCTTGCTGGGGGGCCTGGGAAGAGGGGAATTTCCTACAGCATGACTTYGACATAGGCAAAACCCAGAGAGTCAGACCTGTGCCATACATCCTCCAGGATCCAGGAGAGGCAAAAAGGAAGGTGGGCCAGGGGAAGGAGATGTCCTCAAGAAGCTCTGCAAGGCCTGTCACCTTGTCTCTTCCCCAAGGTTCTTCTTCCCTCTTTGTCTGAAGTCATGAGGAAGAATTAATTCTAATTGGAACCATATCCCAGAAATTATGACGCATACCATCATGTGCTAGGCCATACATTTGCTTCTCCTCTCTGTGGATTCCCATGCAATCCTACGACTAGGTGGGAAATGGCTTTCAGAATCATGACAGCTCTCCAGCTTATTAGTGGAAGAGTRGATTTTTCTGTCAAGAAACACCTTTTGAAAGGAAATCTACACTACAGGGAATACTACACTACTGTATTCTAATTACATGCTACAAATTGAATGTGTTTGCAAGTCCTAGGTGGGTGAGCATCAACTTTTAAGATATTAAACAATGAATAAAAGGAAATTATAAGATGGAAAGTAGTAATTTTTCTGTAATTTGCAGGATTTTTCTGTGCATCAAGGAAGCACTTTGCTCATCTTTACTTTGGAATGAGAATTATGAACTCAGTTTCTCAGCAGAAAGAAAGTTTTAGGAAATATTCTCTGATAATTACAGAATGGAGCTTCACAGTGGACTACAGTGGGATCAGCACTTTCAATGTCAATATTTTACATTTCTGATTGTATTGGTATTGTAAAGAAGCCAGAGATAAAAAACACTTTGGCAAGTGTTCTCCTTATTAGTTAAAAAGTGCTCCACTCTTATTAAAGTGCTAGTGCAAACATTTATAACCTTCTGAAAATGCATCCCTGAAAACAGTCATTACACTTTAAAACTTTCTGAAGGAAAACCTGGGAAAGTAAAAATGTTCTTCTTGCCATATTAAAAGAAAAATTACTGGCTCCAGAGCAGAAGTTCTCAGCTCCCATGAAAACTGCAAGCCAGCAAAAACTGTTCCCCCAGTGCTTTGTATTGTGGTATTTATTATTACAGAAAGAATTTTTTTTCATTAGCTTATGCCTGGCAAGAAGACATCTTAAACCACATCATGTGAGGGGAGGAGACAGTGAAGGATGTGATTCATAATTTTGAATGCAAAAGTCTGGCRTAAAATATAAAGCTGTTGAACGGGCAGAGCTGGCTCATTGTTCTGCTGGTTTCACATGGCATTCCTTTCTTTCTCTCTTTTTCTTTGTGCCTTCACACTGAAAGATCAGTTGACTTTTCTTCCCATAAGTTGCTGCAGAAATAGTTTTACTTATTTATTAAGAAAAATATAACTCCAATGAATGAAAATGAATGAAAATTCCATTGCTAAGAGCTGTACCCCCACCACTATGCAAACAACAGGCCTCATTTTTATATCTAATTTCCTGAAAAGGATTGACTTTCTTTGACTCCTTTGAGTGGTAAAAAGATAAGATATATTTACTATCCACTGGTTCCTGGAAGCCAGACATAATTCCTTGACAAGATGAGAAACTAAGTATTCTATTTCTTTCTAGCAGGACCTTGGTAAGTCTGGATCAAAATTATGGCGAAATTATTGGCTCTGTAGAGAGCAAAAGGGAAAGACATTTGTCACATATATACTGCATTGATTTAAGCAGTTATACACTCCTAGGAGTTGCCATTTCATTTTTCAGAGTACACTGTATAGAAATACATGTTACAAGAAATTTATTGCACAGATTAAGAATCATGATTTTCCTCTTTTTAATAGTAATAATTAGCATATGTCAGTGTTATTTACACATCCTTACATACACTAACAGTGCAGCCACCCCCGTTCTGTCGGCCCCCAGGCTGAGCATCGTGTGCTATGCTGTGTCATTTGAAACACACCGGCAATRGATGGAGCCACATTTGGAAACAGGCCAAGGACATCAGATGGAGCTGCCCCAYATAAATCTCACAGACCCACAAGTAAAGCAGAAAGCATGCTTAGATTGCAGTAATTCTGTATTATTTAAAGGATTCAAATTGTACACGACCTTTCTTCCTTTGGGATGGCAGGAGAAAGAAAGGACTTAATGGTAATTCTCTCTATTTTCTGCCAATGACTTTGAGCTCCATATTGGCTATTTTGTCTTTTGGTGTGTTCGTGCATTCCCTACTGCTTCATTAAAGGAATTTTTCTGTTGTTTACCAGTGATAGCTAAACCTAGTTTCTCTTGAAGGAAATAAAGCCTGTTCTTTCTTACCACTGAACAGGCTGGTTCATAGATTATGAATGAGTGATAAGTCTCATCTGGCAAGTCCTGATTTCCTGCCTCCTGTGTGAGCAAGTTCTGATGCTGGAGCTCAGACTGCTCCAACCCATGTTTACCTGAGAATAGTGCAGAGATATTTGTTTGCCAGAGTGTCCACTCTCAACAATTTCTTCAGAAAAGTATTATTTGATATTGTACTTTTAGATTCTGGTGCACACTGATGCCATAGTGTTTGCAAATAAGACATTGGAAAGATTTTTTTTTAAATCAGGGACAATTAGAAGAGYGTTGGTTTGTTTAGCCAGGCAAAATAAAGGCTGAAAGAAGAAAACACTGCTGCYTATAAATAACTGAAGAGGCGAGAAGCACAGCACTAGTGAAGAAGGGCATTCATGCAAGGTAATGAACACTATTTCCATAGGAGCAAAAAGGTCTAAAGGGGTGCTACTATATATGGACAGACTGGAAATTTGYCAAGATTTATTCATTTGGGCAGGCAAGCCTGTAGCAGCCTCCCAATGGGAATGGCAGATATGGAAAAAACAAACTGTACTTGTGATTATACTGAAAACATGCACGTGAAGGATGTTTGGGGTGGGGYATAGATAGCAAGGAGTGAACCTCAGCAACCAGTGGGTCTCTGCTAATTCCACATTCACTGAGAAAGAGTGAAACGGTGCAGAGGACAGCGTAGGAAGGGGTGGGTGAGGTTTCATGAGACCAACAGGCTGTAGCATGAGGAGAACCTCAAGAATCATGAAAAGGAAACACAAGTTTCACAGCTGCACTGGGGTAAGTATCCCCTGCATTTATTGTGTCACACAAAAATCGTGTTTTCTGYTGACATCTCCATGTCCATGCCAGGTGAAAAATTTATCTTCACTGAAAAAGGGGTGAAAGTCAGGGCACACTCCTACTGAGCAGCTGCAGCAAGATGTGTGATCGACCATAAAGGAGGTAAAAGCCTCTTATTTCGAAGACGGGGCTGTCAGCGAGGAGGAGTGGGAAGGTGACAACAGGAGGACAGTCTTTAAGCTGTGCCAGGAGAGCTTTAGGTTGGATATTAGGATGAATTTCTTCACAAAAGGAGTGRTTAGCCATTGGAATGTGCAGTCCGGGGAGGTGGCGGAGTCACCATCTCTAGAGGCGTTAAAGACTGGACGCGGCACTCAGTGCCACGGCCTGGTTGGCAGTGTTGTGTTCCGCCATGGGTTGGGACTCCATGATCTCAGAGGTCTTTCCCGAACAAATTCTGTGACAGGGCAGCCATGGGGGGATGGACTCCGGGCACACAACACAAGGAAGCGCTGGGCGGCAGAGAGGCTCAGACGCAGACCTCGCGAGCGGTGCAGCTCACGAACCCGGCCGTGACTCCCGACCCCGGGCGCGGGCTCGCCCTCCCGGGCCGCCGCCGGGCCCCTCAGCTCCCCGGGCGGGCGCCGCRCACAGCCGCCTGCAGCCGGATTGGGCGGCACTGCTGTCAATCAGCGCCYACGTGCGGGTGCCGCCCCCTCTTCCCGTGGTGCCTGCGCGCGGCGGGCGCTGAAATTCAAATCCCGGCAGCGGTTGGGGCGAGGTTTGGCCGCTCGCGGGCGGCCTTGGTAGAGTGGACCCTGCGCGGTCACCGGCACAGCGATGGACCCGTTCACCGAGGTGAGGGCTCGGCCGGGCCCGGTCTCCCCCAGGTCGTCAGCTGGGGAGGGGGCGAGTTGTCAGTGTCCGGGACCGCCGGGACACAGGGCAGGGAAGGGGCCGGTTGTGATCCGAAGGGAGGGAGCCGCTCCTTGCGCCGCGCTCTCGGTTCGGGATAGTTGCTCCTGGCTCAGCCCTGTCAGCCACCCCCGTCCCTGCGCGTGGGGGGATCTGCGSGCTTGCAGCGACCCTCTTGCTCTGCAGCGGGGAGACCCTCGCTGCCCCGCCCCTGGAGCCGCGCTCCTGCCGGTGCCTCCGCTCCTAGAGCCGCCCGGGCTGTGTCAGATCCCGCCGGGAGAGGACAGAGCAGGGGGGTGATAGGCGCAAGGGTTTGCGGAGGAGAGGCCCTTTCCCAAGCCGGCAGTCTGCCTTCCATGCGCGYCTGGCAGATAAGATTCCCAGCGAGGGCGGAAGGGACCTCGGCAGCGGACGGGAGCGCTGTTGACACTCTGTGCCTGCCATACGTAAAGGTCATAAATCGTACATAAAGATTTATGTACATAAATCGTACATAAATGTATCCAAAGAGGAGACCATCTGATAGAAAATGCATACTATTTGACACGATTGCCACTTGCGATTGGTCACTAACTTTGGCAGGCACAGTTCCTCTTTTTTTTTTTTTTTTGAAAAAAAAAGGGCTGTTAGTTGTTAGAGTGAATTGGCTGTGTGCTTAAGTTTTACAGAAGGAAAATTACAGCAAAATTAAGAATTGGCCACTTTGAATCTGTATGAAGGCTGAAAGCTTCTTGAAGATGCTATGCTGTACTCTGATTTCATGTCAGAGGTGTAGTTTTAAAGCTGTCCTGTGGTTGCTTTGAGAAATGTCATAGTAAAAAAGGGCCTTCAGTCCACAGCCTGYGTAAATAAAACCTGAACTACTTGAAAAAAAATTCAAATCACACACACTGATGGAATACTCTCTCCTCCCCTTGTAAACAATCTGTTTATCAAACTGACATTCTTTAGATAATTTGAGTGCCCATAACAGGTGACTGCGCAGATCTGATTTTTAAAAAATGAACATAAGGTGTTGATCTGAACAGATTTACTAAATGTGTTATGCCAAGGCAGTCCTACCCTATTTCCATGTAGAGCCTTGCTAAGTGTAAACATCTGAAACCTCCTTCCTTAATTGGTAGTGAGTGACATGATCCAGCTCGTTTTAAATAAACTTCAAGTCCGGACTACTGAATCAAATTTAAAATGGTTTTGCATTCTGGGAGRTATTCCAACCTGTACACGCCCTTCTTGTACATAGCTGGCTTTGAAAATGACCAACTGTGAGGCCACTCCCCAGAGTAAACTTCATTCAAGTGTTAGCCAGTATTGCAGAGTGCATAAAAAGTCACCTTATCAAGAATATTTCTGCTGTGGAAGACATTCCACTGTTGTGTAAGGTTCTGACCAATATTAGTGTCCTCGTATTGAAGCTTAGTAACTTTTCCCAAAGTTCTGTGAAAAGAAATTTACCACATAATTTTAAGTTCTGTGGTTTGTGTTGCTATTTTTTATTTTCTTTTAATATAACCTTCCTTTAGGTTAGCTGTTTTCAAATAATCTTTATCTACACATTACCGTATTCTGTTACTTGTGGGGACCTGGTGAGGCACTGTAAGTGTTGATTATGTAAAACCTAATAATTTGAGCCTTAATTGGATGAAGCATACTGTTAATTAAGTGTCTGCTGATCACTTTGCAGTAGCAAATTTTGTCTGTGTCTCAATGAGTTTAAGCTCAAATAAATCTTGGTGTAAGATTCAGTGGAATGATTTCAAAACAGTTCTGAAATAATGTTTCCTTTGGTTAATCTTGCAAAAAAAGCTGATAACCTTCTGAATCTTAACGAAATTATTAATACAGATTGCACTGAGGAGATGGTACAGGGGGTACTTTCTCAGAATCACAATGAACATACTCTTTGTGACTCCATTCATAGCTGATTTTATAACTCAGCTTTCCTGCACAAAAGGGTTTATGTTTGTTACTATGGRATGTTAGAAATAGTCTAGGTTATTTCTTACTTTGAAGTAGTTTTTACCATTCATAGAAGCTAGGATGATTTTCTAGCATGGAGAATAAGCAATGCAGTTGTTTGGGGAAAACTTGCAAATGTGAGGTTTGAATTTAACTCCTGTTCCTTAAGTTCCTCCCTTTGCTCTATTCTGCTAGTAAAGCAGGGTAGTTGAACAAATTCTTCTTTAAGAACATAATTATATATTATATATGGGCCTAAGTATCTTCTCTAATATGCACTTTAAAACATACTTTTAAAAAACTGAAGTTGCCCATTAACATTTGAGCTGGGAAGGTTTTTTCTGATTTTTAGAAAGTGCTTTTGTAACACAGTAATCCACTTTGACATTGTAGTCCTCAGATTCCTTCGTATTAATAAAGTAGGTAATTGTCTCACACACGTGTGACTCTTGGAGCTGTTCTGTGCAGCGTCAGGAGCTGGACTTCTGGTGGGTCCCTTCCAGATCAGTATGTTCTAGAATTTTAAACTTCTATGATGCTCTGAAACTTTGTCATCAGAACARTTGGAGAATGTACTTGTAGAAAATACCCTGTTGATGAACTTGGAAAGTAAGCCTCAAGTTGTGGAGTGTGGCTTACTCATCGTGTGTAACAGCGCCGTTGGAATTATGGCAGTTGGATGGAAAATTTGAGATGCAAGAAACCAATAGGAGCTGGAGCTGAACAACAGAGGCGTGCATTCTTGGGAAGTGACATCTCATATGTAACAACTGAAACTCTCTTTTGCTCAGCTAACAAAACAGAAAGGAACGTGCCTGTATTTGAATAGAACTGTAGGAATACTGTTKTAAGACATATTCAACTTGTTGCAAGAAGAGCTGTTAATTTAAATTGCCTTTAGGATTTTTTTAATGTGGGTACTACAGGCACTTTGTATCTCTCTCTTTGCATTTTGGAAATAAGGAAAGTTAACTTGTGGACACAACTAGCATGGAACCTGCATTGAAGGCATTCATGGCATTTCTTACATTTTGGGTTTGGGGTTTTTTTCCAAATTCCCCCTCTTCTGTGAAAATTAGCAAAGCTGAGATTTGTTTTCACAAAAAAACTGTTGAGATTGACATTCTATTTGTCCTGTGTTGCCCTACAATAGAACATTGTTTAAGACTTCAGCCTTAGACAGTTAAAAATGTCAAATGTGTATTTAATTGCTGTGCAACAGGACAGATAATGGCTGGCACAGTTCTCACAATAATTTATGTACCACCAAACAAGTGCAGTTTATATGCTTCCCTTTAAAGGCCATTAGTTCAATTGCACAATTTCTTGTCTCAACCTTAAAACTTAGATCAAAAGAGTCATTAAGTATTCTTTAGATTTGATCAAACTGAGTGATAATGACTTACAAATGCTATATTTAAAACAAACAAACCTTTCAAACCTGAATACTGTAAGGAATCACTTTGTATTAGTGTGGAACATTTTCTAAAACAGCTATTTTATATGGAATATAATCAGGGTACTCAAATTTCCAATGAGTAGGAAATGAAAAATTATGTTATATAGCTTAATTGGTATCTCTTTATRTGTTTTTCTGTATAGAGATATCTTAATAAACAGGCTATTTACCATAATATAGCTAGGTATAATATCAGTCTATTCTTAAAATTTAAGCTTGAGGCAAAGAAATTCACCTTTTGATTTAGAAGGTGTAATAGCATTTTTTTTAATATTGATAGCCATGCTTTTATTTGTTGAACTTTTTTATGACCTCTCAACAATCGCTTCAATGTTGTTTATTTTGTTAGAGACTAGTGCCAGTCAGGTGACTTGACCAGATGCTTTAGCAATGTGTCAGAAAACCTTGGTAGCAAGACTTGACAGATCAAGACTGTCACGGGATGATTCAGGATTAAAAAAAAAAAAATTACTTTCAAATATTTCTGATGACTTTGGGGTCTATAGGAGCCCTTCTTCTTTAATTCTGCCATTGCTTCTGTCTCTTTAGCCTGATTTTCTGTCACTACCAAGCTAGTTGGAGACAGTAGTTGATTTAAGGACTGTARTTTGGAACCTGCTGCCTACCTATGCTAAACAGATTTCCATCATCTTTTACTCTGAGCTGTTACCAGTTAACACACTGCAATGTCTGGTAACACATGACTTATTGACCACTCAGAAACTCCTTGAAAGAACCCGTGCCAGGCGAGAGAACCTGCAGAGGAAAATGGCAGAGCGGCCGAAGATGGGGGCGAGACCCACAATGCAGACCAAGAGGGCCAGAGAGCCTTTGGCAGAAACTGGTAACCAGGCACCTCTTCCCGGTGATGAAGGTATTTAGTGGCATGTTTAATAAAGATTGTTTTGATACTGGTCTCATGGTTTTTTCCAAAGGGAAAGTGAAAGCACTGAGCATTTATCTTATACTAAGCAGTGATGGATAGCCACTAAGACTAGTTTGTGTTTAGCTGGACCTGAGAGCAGATGTGCCAAGTCATTAGTAAGCTAGCTCTTTAGAAATAATTGTGTAATGCCAAAGAGAGTGCCTTGTGCTTGGTAGATTTGGGAAGCGTATCAGGATATTCCTAAATCATAGCTTTATTTGTACTTATTTGTACTACAGTTGTGTTGTTGGAAAATATTTTCGATTGTTTGAATACTAATTTGTTTGAATCTCTGACCTATCCAGTAAAACCAGATACAAAGCCATCACCATCAAAAAGGCTCTGTCCTAATGATATGSAGACTCAAGCTTCTAGTTCAGAGAATGTACAGCCAGTTCCTTCAAGTTCCTCAAGCCATGATTCTCCTCAGATGACTTCAGAATTGCACGAAACTGCTAACAGAGCTCCATTGGTTCAGCCTCTTGAGAAAGTAAAACCAAACACCAAGTCAGAAACTCCTGCGGCCCTTTCAGTCAAAACACGTATGCAGAAGTTGGCAGAGCAGCGGCGCTGCTGGGATAGTGAGGGTATGTTTCACTTGCTAAGCACCATTGGTGTTCTCAGTGTTTGCATTGATGATTATGTTAGCTAGAAGATAATGTTGTGTGTGGGAAGATTTTCTTTTTAAAGAATTCTAAGACAATACTAGGGCGGGCCTAAAATATTGAAGGTGTTATCTACAGCTTAATTTTAAGCTTTTTTTTCTCTGCTGCTCTCATGCCTTGCTCCTCACAACACTGGCATAAAATTAGTAAACTGCTTGATTAAAAATTTTTAATTTGCTTAGTCTCAGTGCCTCTASGGCTAGTAGTTTGAGTCTGTTGATGGCAGGAACATCTAATTGTTGATAAACTCAATATATAGTGTAATGTAAAAGATACAGTTGTATCTCAATATAATTTATTAGCAAAATAAATGTGTTTTCTTTTTTTCCAGATCCCTCTGAATGTGTTCCTCTGTCTCCTCTCCAGTCAAAAGATCTGTGTGTTTCTCCACCTAAGCAGACATCCAATGCCCTGGCAAGCGAAACCCCTATTGGGAGGAGAGGCCGTTTAGCTAACCTTGCTGCTACAATTGGTTCCTGGGAAGATGACCTAAGTCATCCATCTGCAAAGCAAAACAATGCACAAGAACAGCCTGGCACTACTTGTTTATCCAAATTGTCCACTACAAGTGGAGCATCTGCTAGAATCAATAGTAGCAGTGTAAAGCAGGAAGCTGCATCCTGTTCTCAAAGGCTTGTTGAGGCTTCTATTAATAAACCAGCAAACTCAAAGAGAGCGGTGAGTGTCTGATTTAGTTGCTGATTAAAAATTGATTTGAGTATTGTATTGGGGCGAAGAAATGTTAGTACATACCTGTTTAAATGAATTTGAAGATTTGGTGTGAGCAGTCTTAGTCTATTTACAACTTTTGCTTTATTGCAATCCCACATGACCTTTTTTCAACAGCAGATCTGAAACAGCTTAGAATTCCTTTTATTGTGACTTAAAGATGAGAGTACTTATGTGTTTTGTTGATGTCAATGTACTTGATTGCTGCCCTTCACCATCAGAAGGGGGGCTTGTTACAGAGATACTGGGTTTCACTCTGTAACTTCATGTTGTTGATTGACTGAAATTGTGAATGTTATTGCTGTACGAAGACTCAATCAGAACGATGAAATAAGTAGTACCAGATACTTATTGATTAATTTATGCAATTTCTGCCATGACAGTATCTGCCATGTGCATTCTTGTTTAGGGAAATGTGGGATTCTATTTGAAATAGCTGGCAAGAGCATCTGGAGTCAAATGCTGAAACAATTTGAAATACTGGATAAAAAAAAAGTACTAAAAGCTTAACACTTGTTCTTGACTTTTTCTTTTGTTGAAGGAACAGGTAAATTAGGGGATAGTATGCTATGCAGAGTGCTGTTATTCTTTTTCCTCTTGAGAGAATAAGAACATAAGTCTCATCTTTTATTTTTTTCTTTCTCCTCGTTAAGGATCCAAACAATTCTTTAACGCAATCTTCAAGAGTCACTGCTCCCTGTTCTAAAGAATCTGAAGTACAACAACGGCCGGCAGAGAATCCCTGCAGTCCTCGGAAAGCTGAAGAGCGTACACAAACAGCCAAGTCAGCTTTGCCTCAAYCAGTTCAGTCCAAAGCAGAGCCAGTCAAAGGAACACATGTGCAACTTGAACCTAAGGGTAAACCCACAACACCAGGTAGGCTGTTTTCTGGCTTCAGTAAATATTCATTCAAATTAGGCCTATGTGTGCTGCGTTGAAAACAACATACTAGTTAGGAATTTAAGGTACCATACCAGATAATACCTGTTTCCAGCTGTAACTTGAATAAAAAGCTGATGAATTCTGTGATGATTATTTTAGGTTATATAGCTTCTGTATTTTGCAGGGGATGTTTTCTTGGACATGTTTTTAGTAACTCTTAAGAGCAAAAGCAGCCTAAAATGTTAATTGAGACTATTCAAAATTTATTTCTGATTGTTTGGTACTATATGTATCCATTTGATATGTTAAAAGCCTGCATATTTAGAAGAAATCAAAGCTTGTTGCTACCTAGGTGCTCTAACTTTGCAGTGTCTTTATTTTCAGTGATAGCATTGATGTCAAAACAAGTGAACATCCTCAGTTTTAAATTCAACTGCTTGTTATGTCAGAAACCTGGACTAACAGCTTGACCTCTTAAAAATGATGGCCAGAAAACCAAGTTTTAGATATGCTGACAGTAACAGATAAGCTCAGTCAAGCAGGGTGGATGCCAAACAACATATCCTCCTCATACACTAGAATGCTTATTTCTGTGAAAGAAGTGGGGCTTGTTGTAGAGGAAATTTGGAAAAGGCAAACCAGTTTAAATAACTGATGTATTACATATAGACTGTAGTAAGAGAGAGACATCTACTTGCTTTGATTTACTGTTTTATTAACATCACTGTTATGATTTGCATTTCAGGTTCAGTATGTATAAATTATAATGGAGTAAGAGCTGTAAAGGAGGCAGCTTATTTGCTTCACTAGGAACCTTCATCAGGATACAAAATTGCAGTGATTTCTTTAATATTGAGAGTTTCTTTCAAGGCAAAACAATTGTTTTTGTAGGGGGATCTGGAATTAAGCCCTTCCTGGAACGCTTTGGGGAGCGCTGTCAGGAGCGCAGTGCACGCAGCCCTGCTACGAATACTCCAGGGTGCAGAACACCCACTGTTACCCCAAATACAAGGACAATCCAGGAGAGGCTTCTCAAACAAAATGAAAATTCCTCTACTGCCAGTTTAGCGCTTCAGCTTAAACAGGTATGACTTGTTACATTCATAGCTAGGTTATAAGCCTGGGGAAGGTTATTACTGTTCTTCCCCTACCTGAGGAATCTGAAGTGTTGTGACACCTTAAGGCTGTCAGCTTTTCTCCCATTTCCCTTCATTTGTTTAGGAACGTGAACGGGAACTTGCATGCCTTCGCGGCCGATTTGATAGGGGCAATCTGTGGAGTGCAGAGAAAAGTGACAGTTCAAAGAGGAAGCTTCCAGAAGCTAAAATGGTAATGTGTTACCTCATCAATCAAAATATGATACTTTGAATTGCTTTAACATATTCTGAATACAGAGTTAAATGTGGAAATGTATATAAGGGATAAAAACCTATGCTTTGGGAGTGCCCAGGCTGGCAAGACCACTTGTCTAGTGACTTGTATGATTATTAACAAATTATTAGTTTATTTACCTCTTGTAGAATCAACCAAAACAAGTGATACTGCTTTGAGCCAATTGACTTATTTACTTTTTGATGATAAGTGTGGGGGATTTTATGTTCTATAACTGCAAAAGCAAAAGAGCTCCTCAGGCTAACATTTATTATTTACTCCTTCAGTTAAATATCTTGGATAAATAAATAGGGTATTGGATAGGCAACCTCTTTTTCCTAGCAGATGTTAAAATGTATTTTTTTCTGGTAGTTTTTTAGTTGCTTTTAACGTTACCTCCTGAATGCATTCTGGTTTTATTCTTGCCAGGAAAGCCAATCTCAGGCCAGTCCAAAACATCCTCCTAGTTCAGATGCCTCTGCTCTTGGATCTTCAGAAGACACATCAGCAGGTGACAGGCCAGCAAAGTCTCCCAGCATGGAGTCTTCGGGTGAGAACTGCCACAGTTTGCCTGTGACTAGTGCTGGACAGGAGCACTGCACTTGATATTCATGAGCAGAGAAAAAGGCCAGTAACACTGATGTGTGGAACTGGACCTCTCCTTTGGTTACTGGTTATCTTATTTAAATCTTCTTGTATGGTAGTAGTATTTGCACTCCTATACCACTTGAAAGGATGGCAAGGCAAGACTGTCTTTTTGTTTATCAATGGGTATACCAATGTTTCAGACTTTAATGGAGGTGAAGGGCAAGGAAGTGAATGAGAATTGTCAGTTGTGTATTTAGCCTATCCTGAGTAACCAAATTTACGTATTTACTACCTGAGTAACCAACTTTCCACAAGAAGCTAATGGGGGGGAACTCTTCCCTTGTCAGTACCCCTTTGTGATATTAATTCTTATGGTAGGACACCTGAAAAGAATTGTGAGGTGCTCCTGGAATCCTTTCTGGTGCTTACTGAGCAGAAGAATCTTCATCTCTCTGTGAAAAAAGTGTGAACTTAGTTAACGCTCTTGGTAGACTGTACACTTGAAAGATCTATCAAATGTCCTTCTAGAAAAGTTGGGTTTGCATGCAGTGGTTCATTTAGTGGATTTTTTTGTTTGTCTTTTTAAAGTTTTCCCTTTTTGCTCTTGAGTGTCTGCACTTTGCTWTGGTTTCAGCATTGTTTCTTGCAGTGTCAATTTTCTGATTATTATATAGAAGTCTAGATGTACAGGTTGTGGAGGGTATTCTAATGGGGTTTTTTTGACATGTGGGCTAACTGGAATATTTAATCCGGTGGTATTTTTGTTAGTAAGACTTCTAAAATTCAATAACTAAAATAAAGGCTAGACATAATACTTATTTTCTTTATAAACCCCTTAGATACTTCTAAATGTGAAGAGACTGATAAATCCAGTCCTCTGAAGACTGCTGAGGCAAAGAGCCCTGTAAAAGCGATGTCTGTCTCAAAACTTGAACAACTTGATGAAAAACCAAAAGGTTTGTATTGAGTAGACTTATATTAATGACTTAGCTCTCTATGGCCCCTTGTCTAGGACAGTGTTAATAACCTTCAAGTCTGAGCAATGAATTCAAATGAAAACATTTGCTGATCCCCATGTGTTTTGTAATGAAATTTAAATAAAACAAATTAGGAAACTTCAGTKATCATACATAACTCTTCTCTCTTGACATTCAAGTCTTCAAGGAATATTAAAAAGCTCGTATTAAAAGCTCATTGGAAAAGGACAGAAATAACTGCCCTACTGTTTGACTTGCAGTTAAGTTTCAGATGTATTTGAACTAAAAGGTTGAAATTTGTATAAAATGTGCATCTATATATTCCCTTTCTGCATTGATTATGCAGTATATGTAAAAKTAGTATATTAAAATAGCCATGGAAGTGTGCTTTTAGGTTCTATATGCCCGACTACAAAAAGTGCTTTTTAATCAAGCTTGCTTGAAAGGCAAAACAAGTTTGCCTCTGTTTAATGAGAGCCTTCATGCTACTAATGTATTTTAAAATGTCACCCTTCAGATGAAGTATACGAAGGCAAAATGCRTGTGGATGATGAGCTGAATAGCTCAAAAGTGATAAATGAGATTTTTGAAATTCTTCAAGAGGATGGTCCAGACATAGAAAAGCTGAAGAAAGAAATGAGCATGAGCCTGGAAGGTGAAAGTGATGAGGATGAGCAGGAAGAGTCACTGAAYATTTCATCAATGTCTCTGTTAACTCCTCTAGTGGAATCTGTTGGTTCAGAGGTGAGAATTCAGGGAGGGTGGGGAAGGGCTTTTTTATCACACAGAGATGTCCAATTGGCTTGGGAGCTGTGATATTTTCTAATATTAGGATATGTGGGCAAATAAAGAAGTTACAAATGGTATTTTGCTAATGAAAGCATAATGAGGCAAAGTTATTTTCCTCTGAAAATAGTGTAGCATATTGGATGCTCTGCTAAACAAGTGGTCTGCTAAATTAAACCCGTTACTAGTACTGGACTTGCAGTGGTATACATGCATTCAGTGGAGTGACTGCTGATGAAAAAAATCTTAAGTAATTATGTATCTGCACTGATTTGGAAGCTAAAGGTGGCATCTCATTGAGTTCAATAATCTGTTTGTGTCCTTAAGTAAATAAACTTGTTCTATGTCTGTATTTATAAAATATCATCTGTTAAATAGTATTAAGCAAATTTACTGTTTATAGKTAAAACAAGTAAAGGAGAGAGAAGACAGATTCTCATGTTAACAGATAGCTGTAATGTTTTCTTTTCCTCAGGCCTTTGGTTCTCCTTCTAAGTCAACTGGGGATGGTAGTAGTATCAGTGATGTCAGTCTGAAGTCTGAGAAGTTCCAAAGGACCAGAGTTCCCAGGGCAGAATCTGGAGACAGTATTGGCTCTGTGTCGGAAGATCGCAATCTTCCTTACAGGTAATAAACACAACSCAACAGCACTGATTCTGTTCAAGTTAAAACACTGGCTCTTTTAACTCTTCTAATGATGCATACCATTCAAACTACAAATTAAGCTTTTTTGCAAGATCTCAGCCTTTATCAAAGATTGTGTAGTCTTTTATGTTGCCTAAACTTAAAATCAGCTGTTAGAATGCTTTCTTTAAGGCCATTTAGGCAAGCTGGAAAACTTCAATGTGTGATACATGCCTATGTATCTTTTAAGAAGAACTTGGCACACCTGTGAAACATTTTGTGATGTTTCCTTTTTCAAAAGTGTCGATGCATACAGATCACAAAGATTTAAGGAAACCGATCGTCCTTCAATAAAGCAAATAATTGTTCGCAAAGAAGATGTGACTTCGAGACTAGAAATGAGAAGAAATGGCCCATCTGATCAAGTCAATATCAAAAAGAAAATGCAGGTACCTAATATATTTCCTAAAATCCTTTTTCTAATCTACTATTTCCAAGTTTAATTGCCCCTATGAATGTCCAGGGTGTYAACATACTGCTTAGAGCTTCAAAATAAGGATGTTAGGTTATTTCTATTTTGCATAAATATCTAATGGTAGGGAATTATGATCCATAATTTGAACAGCTAATGCTTCTTTTAGATCATCTTATAGATGAAATCTGGAGAGAACAAGCCATTATTTTGAGAAGGAGACGGAGAATCTGTCTTAGCACTGCCTTTGAATTAGGCAGAACTTGTAACTACGTACTTTCAGTAGGTAATATTCTGATCTTGGCTAGTGCTTTGTTCATCTCTATTGCGGAATTTCTGGTTAGTGCTGCTTCCCCTGGTGAAGGGAAGACTAGACGGGATATGGAACATACAATATTGGAGTCTTTCACTCCCCACCATACCTCTGAGATCAAAAAAAATTGTGTTGCAGGGTTCTTTTGCTGAAGTAACAGTTAACTGCAAGGCTTTTGTGGTTTGCTATCTAAAGGATCTGATTATCTTTTGAAGCCTTGCCCCCCAGAATGGCTCATCTAGAGACATTTCCTTATTTGGATGCAGCACTAGATCTCTCTTCTTGATTATTATTTTTATTATTTGTTTTCTCTAGGAATTGAACAATGAGATCAACAGGCAACAGACAGTGATTTATCAAGCCAGTCAAGCTCTGAACTGCTGTTTTGATGAGGAACATGGAAAAGGGTCACAAGAAGAAGCAGAAGCAGAGAGACTTCTTCTCTTTGCAAGTAGGTTTTTATGCTCAAGTTCAATTCTTTGTAATGAACATTTCGACGCGGATCATAATTTCTTCCTCATGCATTTATTGTGTTACATTGTGGCCATTTATTAATAGTTCTTCTGGAAAAAAGAACAGGATAATATCTGTTCCGTCTCAGCTCATTTTATAGGCAAGAGGACATTTTTGTATCTTTCTTGACCCTTAAATATTAATAATTTTACAGTGTAATAGAAATATAAGTTGCATTTTACATAGTTAAGGCAGAAAAAAATTGTTCAGTACTTTTTCTTCTGTAGAACTGTAATTAATTTCTTTGTGCAGCTGAGAAGAGAACTGCTTTAGTGGAAGAATTGAATAAACTGAAGAGTGAGGGACCACATAATAAAAGAAATAAAGCTGCTTCTACATCTGCTGAATTTGCTCCCTCCAGGGGATCTGTTTCCATTTCAGAAATGCGTCTACCTCTAAAAGCAGACTTTGTATGTGGTACAGCTCAAAAGCCAGGTAAAACCAGCAAACAAAAAGCTTTATTTATTTTCTCCTCCTTCTCATTCTCCCAACATATATTTCTGGTTCATTCTCCTTGGGTTTTGTGGTTTTTTTTGGTCTTCTGCTTTGATGTTCTTAGAAATCTAGGGATAATGAAAATTTAGCTATTGCATTCAGTTCATCTGCTTCTGACTAACTTTTCAATGTTTCAGTGAAAGGTGATGTGTGGTTAAGATGGCAGACCTAAGTAAAATAAATAAGTAATAAGTAAAATAAATAAATAAGATTATTTGCTGATCTGATTGAAAGTTCCTCTCCCCTTTCACACACTGGTTAGTATAGGTCTGGCCTGAGATGCCCCAGGCAGTAAAGCAGTTGCTGTGAATCTTGTGGAGACAGTTTTTCTAGTAGACACAGCATAAAGAAAATAAAATTGTTTTAAGATTAAGTTTATAAGCAAGTCTCAAATGTAACTAAATGTTTTAAGAAGGGTGAAACAGAGATGTGCTTAATAGCAATGCAGTACTTGAATTTTTTTAGATACTTGTAGTCCTCTGGCTAACCAAGCCATCTGATGTGTGCTTTCAGAAGCAGGAAATTACTACTATGTAATAATATTGAGATCTGGAGCAGAAAACATGGTTGCAACTCCATTAGCAAGTACTGCCAGCTCCCTGAATGGAGATGCTCTTACTTTTACTACGACATTTACTATGTAAGTATAAACTCTTGAACCAGTTTTAACTCTGATGGTGGAGCATGCATAAAAACATTTGTGTCTTAGTTATAAGAATATCATATTCTGCAACAAAGTGTGGAGAGATTTTGTGGTATAGCTGTTTTCTTCTTCAAAAATAGCTGGAAGGCACTTCTTTCAAAAGAGCAACCTAGACTTATTCAACCATCCATCAGCTATTATATCTCTTGCATTTTCTGCCTTTTGTTCTTTCCTGGAAGACCTGCAATGACAGATGGATTGTTGTGCCTGAGATGTGTTTTCCCCTTTTGCAGCAACTAAAATTTTATATAGCTATTTGGTTTTGGTATCCAGGAAAATAGTGCTCTTATAACTATAATTTCAACTCTCACATGTCAGCTACAAAGGCATTGTGTGTTCAAATGGCTGTTTGCTCTTAAGTCTTCAAAATAAATAAACTCTGTTTTTGAAGTTCAGCTGTAATGGAATTTTTACTTAAAGCTATTTACTCGAAAAACCCAATCTGTGGCAGGGGAGGGTGCAATCTGAGAAATGGTAGATTCACATTATCTGCTTCTTGTCCTCCCCTTCCCTTTTCTTTTCTGAGTTCCAGAAAGTATTTTTAAATAGTAATACACTAAAATCTTCTTGCTCCTTGGACAGCTATAAGGAGCAAAAGGAGGGAAGAAGTAAAGAGTAATTTAAAACCCAACAAAACCAACCAAAACAAACAAACAAAAAAAACAAACCAAAAACCCAAAACTATGCCACAAATGAAAACAAAAGCCTTTTTGCTTCAGTTTGTTTAACTTGTTTTTTTTTCTTTTTCCCTTCAGGCATGATGTGTCAAATGACTTTGAAATAAATATAGAAGTTTACAGTTGGGTATGTATAGTTCCTGTGAAGAGGAGGTGTAAGGGAGAATGATGTGCTGTACTTTCTCAGTACCTTCTTGCCTTACAGGTGCAGAGAAAAGAAGGTACAAGCACTGATAAAAGGAAAAAGACAAATAAATCTAAGGTAAATGAAACCTGAAAATCAGTAATGTAATGTTTCAACAGACGGTGCACTAGCAAAACTGACTGATAGTCTTACACAATCTGTTGCTTGCTTTTACTCCCTTCTTGGGACATCTGCCATGACAGATGGATTATGGAGACCTACAGCAATTAGTAGATTGGACCTGCAGCACTTGGTTGAGTCTGAAATATATTGGTGGGGGAGAAGTCTTACTAGTTCTGCAAAATGCTATGCTTTGCAGACATTGATTTGTTAGGTGTGGGGCCTCCAGTAGTGGTTTATTGCCCTTTTTCTCCACTTCAGTTAAACTATAGCAGTCAATATGTCCTACCGTGGAGTTTGATTTGGCTTAAAAGTTTTATTGGTCAACTAAAATCTCCTCTTTCTCCCCAGTATTAAGTACAAGCACTAGATGCTTACTTTTTAAAGCAAACATTGTTTTAATAAGGGTGTGCATATCAAGTGTTTGCRCCTTTTTAAGGGTATGTGAAGATATGTAACCCTAAACAAGCCTTTCTGGGGGTGGTTTGAGTTTTTTTTTGGTGGTTTGTTTATTTTGGGTTGCTTTTGGGGACGTGTGTGCATTTTTCCTCTTTTCATTCTAATAGAGCACACAGTGAATTAGTGGCTTCAGGTCTGATTTCCTCCTTGACAAGTTATGTTACTTGGTAAAGACAAGAAACTTGAGTCTTTCAAAAYAATTGGAATAAGTACTTAAGTCCTGTGTCTGCAAGCAGAAATAGGAAATTTCTTTATTCTTTGATTTGGCRCAGTGAAAGCTTCCACCTATTCTCTAAGAAAAAATTCAAGTACCAGGGTTCACTTCTCCTGTGCTGTAGTTTAAAGGAATTTTTGCTTAAAATTGAATGATTTCATGCTACTGTGGGTAAGTTGCTGATATGAGGTTATAGGTTTGCCAGTGGCATCCTATATCTGCTTTTTGACAAGCTACTTAGACTTGTCTTTCAACSTAAATAAAAGTACATAACTCCAGTTTGTGTTTAATATACAGTCTCACTTAAACTTTGATATTTTAATTTGAAAATAATGATGTATAACAGCAGTATATTGAACATATCTCTACTTTTATTATTAACTCTTACCTTTAGTTTAGCAAATGTAACTTTGAATTCCCATTACATAGGTAAAAATACCTACTAAGACTGGTTTTCTTCTTTAACTTTTCTGCAGTAATTATTTCTTTGCTATGTAGCATTTCTTCCACTGAGGTATATTACGTCCAGTCAAAACCCAAGACTTACTCATAGTAATGAGTACCCATTCAAAATTTGAGATAAGCCTTCAGCAGTTTCACTGTCTAGTTCTCATGCAAATGTGCTGGACAAATGCAGTAGCAAAAGCATTTATCTTCTTGTCTTCTTTTGTAGGTTATTACTCCAAAGAGATTATTAACATCTATTACCTCGGTAAGCATGAATGTAATATTGTAACAAGATCTGACTGACCCCTTCCAAAGGGCATGTTCTCACAGATTAAGGCTGTGCCCATAATAGATTCTTTCTGTTCCTTACGTAAGGCTCTATAAATTGTCCACTTTTCTGCCAAATCTTTCAGTCATCACCTCAAAAAACACCTCTGTTACATATGTAATGATGGAAATAGGCATTTTTTCTATTTGATTGGGTTTTTAAAAGTACTTCAAATCTAATTTCTTTTTACCTTGGCTTTGTCTTCAGTAGAAACTGTCAGAAGTACTTTTTGACTAAGCTTTTATTTCTCTCTCTTTCTAGAAAAGCAACCTTCTTACTCCAGGTAAGTAGTCTAAACATCTTATGCCAGTCTACACTTGCTGTCAAAACTACTATATCAATAAATAATACTTGTAACAGATGACAATTTGTGAATAACAAACACTAAATTTTCCAGCCCAGAAACTGGCCCTGTGCTTATTATGTTACCATTACATTCAACAGAAGATATCTTTACAAAAATCAGAACTAAAATCTAGTATCAGGTACTCATGCTTTACATTTTTTTTCCTGAAAGTATGAATTCAAACTAATTTAATGATTTTAAAAGCAGAGAACTAGAGTCTGCTGTCAACAAAGTAATACAGAATAATTTGAAAATATGAACAGATCCTGAAGTACTGCTTATGTGTAGTGTTTTGTATGTATATTTATATATGGAAAACATGTATAAACATAAAACTTTTTATATATTTCTCACTCTTGACAGAACAAAACACTACCTCTAAGTGTTTTTCTAAGTATATAAAAACATTATACACTTATCTGACTAAAGTATGCGATACATGAGCTAGCTTTAGCAGGAATTACAGCAATAGGAGCTCATGAACTAAATCTGGAATGTGTATCATGCTGCTGCTACTAGTAAGATTCCTGAGCTACAGTGTGTGTTTCTCATGATGTAAGTGCAAAGGAAAGGCGTACAAGTTCTGGAAGATTCCAGTGTGTCACTTGAGAAGAGGTTATGAGATAGAAAAGTCATGTTCCTACTGCAGGGCATGTGTGCTTTGTAGTGTGCCCCAGCACGCTCTCCATCCCCCTGAGACTTAAAATGCTTTGTTTTCTCCTTTGTGGATGTTTTCAAACCTTGTTTCTGAAAGAAAATATCTTCTCAGGAGGAATGGCATGTGTCAAGATTCTCTCTGAATGTGCTGATGGGCTGGGCCGYGCTGCAAAGAGCGCCTCTCCTGGAGTACTGAGCAGGGCACGCATGCAGTAGTGCAAATAAAGTACTTTTTTTTAAGCCTTGCAGCATCCTGATTGTGTGTTTTGGTATGACTTCACTTTAACTTTTCTCCACAGCCATGGCCAGTCCAGGTGGCCCAAATGCCATACGCAGTACAAATTTCATCCTTGTTGGATCCCACAAGTTATCACTGTCTTCTGTGGGAAATACCAAATTTGCACTGGACAAGGTAATGGGAATTATTGGTTGCTAATCCAAAGGTAATTGCATGCTACTAGAAGAATAAGTGTCTGGGTTTACGTTTCAGGTGGAAGCACCATCCTAGAAATGAAATATATATAATGGTTTCTAGATAGGTTATTTATATAGACATGAACAATTTTTGTGTAGTTTTTACTTACATATAATATCATATGAATTAAATGTTATTTTGAGATAAACAAGGCGACTTTGATTACTATGCCAGGTGCTCTTTCATTTCTGTAGGTCAGTATAAGATATGGTTGCGCAAGGATAATGAAGGAATTTGATTACTAATTTGCTTTCACTGACAAAAAATTGATGTATGCAGTTGGCATTTCTATATGTGGTCTTCATATTGTTGCTCCTAGTCTTGCAGTTATCACTAAAGAAGGCATTAAGTGTGTTTTAATGATAATGATAATTTTTGAATTTTTCTGCACTTAATTGACCTAAAAATGCCATTTGAATATATTTAGGAGCATGAGTTTTTCCTTTCATATCCCAATTAAATTTGTAGAAGCAAATTATCTTAAGGTTTTTTTTTAGAACTCTTATTGACTTTTATGCCATTAGTTCCTTGTCTAAACAGAATATTTATTGGCTTTTTCTATGAGAAGTTTAAAAAATACATTCTTACATTCATTGCAGTCTCTAACCTTGTAATATCTAATATCTAAAACCTATTTTAATAGGTATTTATGCCAGTAGCTATCCTAAGCTAGTTTAAATTAATTCAAATGTTACTACAGTTTATGGTAGTACCAAATCACAGCTTTAGCTACCCAAGAGCAGCAAAAGAAGAATTTTGGTGTTTTTGGCCAATCAAGTCTTATGGCAATAATAGTATTATTGCAATTTCGGCTTCTGATAAGAGATGAGAAAACAAGAACTAGTTGTGTTTGTGTATAAGCCTTAAAACAAAATATCTCAATAATCCTATCTTGCATTTTAGAAGTCTTACTTTTTGTRGATAGAAGCAGATTCCTTTACTGAAACAGCTGGCAGGTCAATGGTTAAATTGCACTGTTGTTACTATGTGAATTTCAGAAGTAGCAGCTTTGGTTCTTCAGCATAAATGTTCCTCTTAACCAGAACTATATGTAGAAATCTTTGTGTGTAGCTTCCTTATTGGAAGCCTCTTGTTCTTGGAGTTAATGGAATCAGCTTTTGCAGTATATTCAGCAGTTTAAGTTCAGACTTCATTGGTTTGCATTTGTATGAGAGGACACTGGACTGGACTATTGAAATACAGCAAAAGCACAATGTTCAAAGAGACTTCTGGTGAAACTATCAYTTGGTTAATTTTTTGCTGATGTGGTCCTAAAGTTATCTGGGAAAAAGGGAAATTCTTATTCACTATTTGTTTGGGGTTTTTTGTTAAATTACTACCTCAGTAAAATTTCAGTTTTGACTGGGCCTAAGGCTGTACCAAACAGCTATTTGCTTCATGCATTTCTAATATGGAACAAACTGATGGCACAGTGGGTTTTTTTGATTGTTACTTCCTCTCTTTTAACTATGTACTGTTAAAATGCAGGGTAKAAAGGACCAAAATATACTCATGTATAACTGTGTCCTTTTTTCTTCTAGACCATAACCTTACACTAATTGCATTGAGCATGTTTCTTTTTTCCCTAGATAAATTTTGAAGGGGAGGAAAAAGAACTGTTGGGRTATATGTTCCAGGACAAGGTTGCTATGATCCTTTAGTTTCTAACTTAAAACAGGAAGATGCTTTCTAGTGCATGTTGCTTATTTCTGTCTGGCTGTTTTTGCAGCTTTTTTTTTAATTCTTCAGAGAAAGTGCTTACAAAGATTTACTAACTAAACACAARATGTTAGAAGCCTTTAAGATTTGCAGAATTCTACCCCTTGTCTTTCACAATAATAAGCATGCTGCTGAAACTCAGTTATTTAGGTGGYCTAGGGTTACTCCTTAACTTGCATGTTTCTCTTGTCTTCCTAGGTCATTAAAGGAGGTTGTTTCTTGTTTCAGAACAAATTGTTATGTTTKTTAAAGATTTCTAGTCAGGAAATTTGAGCCAGCTTCTTGATGAACTACACAGAGCATAGAATCAGCTGCTGTGCTGATAAGAGAACCAGAGAAAAATGTCTGACAGCCTAAATGTTGGTTTAACTCAACTTGTTGCTGCTGAAGAAAATTAAAATCTCTCAGAACCAAAGTAATCTTGCTTCTTATTTTAACCTTGTTCTGACAAGACATAGCAAGATATTTGGCATTTTAAGCAAAAAGTTTTGAAAATACTAAGCATGTCAARTAAATGAGGTCCTTATTTGTACACAAATGTGCACTTAAAATATTTTGCTTGGTGTATATGTTTTGGCTTTAGAAATTATGTGAATTTATATCCTTAATAGAAGTAATWTGTCTTTAACCTATGAAAATAGTTATATCTAGTTAATAGTTTGAGTCCTGCAGAAGAAAGTGTTTTAGATGAATTTTCATGGTTTCTCTCAAAATTAAGCAAGTGATACTTTTAGTACCTATCATCTGCTATTTTTAATCAAAAGTCTCCTAAGAAACCAGTTTTTCAAATGCTTGAGTTCTCTTGAGACCATTTACAGATAATCTTCTATGACAGTAAGCTGTGTTCCTATGGCAAATACCTGAGTGACCACACCAGGAGGCAAGATAGCATAGTCATGGGCTTTAGTTTTCTTTTTATCTAGCTGGATATTTGTCAAACTGCTTTCTTTCCATCRCCTTTTACTCTATTAAAGAGATATGTTGTTAACTAGAACTCARTATTTTCTCATTATGTCTACAAGAGGGTGTTTTGAGACCTGCTTTAGTAATTAGTAATGGTGTTGTAGGCTCTGCAAAACTGTGTTTGTTATACAACCTCTTTGCTTTGCCTCTCACACAGTTCCTCACTGATAAACTTCATAAATTGGATTCTTCTCTTCTGACGTAAAGCTTARAGGAGATGCAAAACCCATAAACCTGAAGTGGGGAATGGCCAAATATTCTTGAGGCCCTCATTCAGAAATAGGTTTTACTGTGCTTTATTAGGGTTATATGCCATTATTCCTTGGTGTAGCATGTAGGGTTAGAGTTGTCTTTGCTGAYAAGTTGCATCAGTCCTGRATTTTTTTTTTTGTTACATGGAARTGTTTTACTATTTTTTGTTTCTCAAGTGATCATGGAGACTCCTACCTAATGCTTAGAATTTTTCTGTGCTATACTATTCCTGTTGAGAACAGAAGCCATTAATGCTGTGTTAGTTGCRTAGATCTGACATAAGAAAATTATTTGATCACCTGCTTGTGCGTGTGTGTCTTATGTCTGGGAGGAAGGTTACATGATGTCTGCAATTCAAAGGTGATCAATTTCTAACCACAACACCTATTTTGGTGTTCTGCAGGATTCACTGAGGCCCACAGATAAGCACTTTCAACTACTGAGGGTTACTCCTCTTCATCTTAACTACTAGCAAAATTTAGTTCCGTTTGAATGGTGTTGATTCCATAGTTCTGAAAACTCTGTTGCTACCGTATACACATGCCTGTGCCTATTCTCTGGCAAACAGTTCTTTATTTGTATTTGAGTGACAGCATCGACCTTCCTGGCTTTTCTAGTAATACAAAAGATGTATATTTCTGATTTTTTTGTCAATTTCTTTTCAAGATTCTTAGCAGTGTTGCTTATTMAGATTAGCAATAAAATACGGTGTGTAGAATGCTGTGCAGGTCATTTGCTTGTTGAATTAGCTGTTTGCCTCAGTTTCCTTGTGGGGGGGGGGAAAAAAAGGGACGTGGTTTCATGGGAGTAGTCAACATAATGAGGCATTATGTGTGGAGGGATTGGGGAAAGCTCGAAGGCAGACCTTTGTTGCATGCTCTTCCTCAAAACTCTTGACTGTCAAATGACTGTTTAACTGACCTCTGGTACAGTAATTTTTTTTTCCAGTGGCAAAAATAGGACTGGGAACTTTTCTGTTAGAAATTACTTAACATGTCTTTAACATCTTGAGTGCCAGTTGAGAACTGCTTTCATTACTTTTCCCCTTTCTAGGTTTTCTTTTTATATAAAGATTTATCTGAGTAGGCACTACTACATCAGTATCTGCTAAAAATGCTTATGGTATCCAAGTACCATTCCTGTTTAAGCTCACTTTGGTATTTTCCAAACAACTTGGTGTCAAACTGAGGCAGAAGCTTGAAAGCTGTGGACTGGTRCCTTCTGTTGTTTCTAACCATGCTTGAAGAGCCTGTTTTCATAGCTAGAGTGCATGCTTATATATATATCCTGATGAGCAGACTAATAAATAATTATTGGAAAGCTTCTAAATGAACTTGAAACCAAAAGTGATTATTACTGTCTTGCTTGAGTCTGACTGCTTCTTTCTGGCTGAAGGTCCTAAGAACAAGATAGTGCTAAATCTTGGTGCAGGTGGCTTGCTTGAACTGGTAAGACTTAGTTGAGAGATGTCAAAATTAAATGMTTATTTTACATTTTGCAGGTTCCCTTTTTGTCTCCTTTGGAAGGYCATATATATCTGAAGTTGAAATGCCAAGTGGACTCTTCAGTGGAGGAGAAAGGGTTCTTGGTAAGGTATTTACTGTATTCACTTCAAACTCCTGCCWTGAAAATTACAGATCCTATTAAATGTAGTAATTTTTAATGTCACACCTATGTTTGAAGCTTAAAACTAGCTTGATTTTTTTCTTTTTTTAATCTCTGAACCAGACCACAATAGGTTTTTAGTTTCTCTTCTAAACATGCCTAAGTTAAGGCTACCTTTTAAGAGTTTGTGTATCTCTCTTCTAAACACCTGATTGTTATTTTGAACTTCAGCTAACCTTCTCTTGCTAAAATCTGATGTTAGATGCGATTTTAATTTCAATGGCAGAAAATTTTACAGGACTCTTTTTGTGTGTGTCTAATAAACTCAAAAGATTGGGTCTTTTTCCACTGTGTTCACAGCTTTTCTAAATGACAAAGAAACAACAGTATTTTTTTTGAGAAAAATCTTGTGCCATCTCTAAAACTCTTGTTTCTCTTTGAAACTGGAATTAGAAAATGCAGCTGATACTTGGGCCTAGGAGCTGGAACTGTTGAAATGTCCACAAGATGGCAGTAAATGTGCTATGAAAATGAAACATTAACATTTGCTGTTATTTTGGTGTTTCCAGAAATCACGATTTCTTTAGACTCTTTTCAAACACTTTGTCTCCTTTTCCTTTACTTATTTGAAGTCAAACAGATTTCATTAGATGCAAACATTTCACATGCTTATGGTATTTGCTGTCCCATGTTTCTGTGTACTAATTTGAGAAAGTCCATATTTACTTCTACTATACAATATGAAAAACCTGAAGAATGATGTACATGCATACTGGATTTGTTCAGAGTAAGGGTTTGGAAACTCCCTGCACCATTGAAAATGATAATCTGAATTGTGAAGAGTGAGAATCACAATACACACCTTAACTGGGAAAAAARAAGTTCTGTGTAAGTTCAAGAGGTATCAGGAATAGAAGTCAGATACTAAACTCTCCATTCCAGTTCTAAGGAAATGAGGCTTGAAATAGATGAAATCCAGCATCCAATAAAAGAACTGCCAACACAAACATGTAAAAATCAATTTCTAATTTCCTTTGAACTGACTMAACTTTGAGTTTGGCTTCTTGAATAGCTGCATGGTTTTTAATCCTGATTAAGTCAAAAATTACTCAAATATCTAATATTAATAAATTGTTTTTTGAACACATTTTAGGAACCATTTATACTGTATATACTAGAAATAACCATTCTTTACCTTAACAWAATGGGAATGCTTGTCACCATCAACATGAAAATCTCATCATTTTAAACAGCAATGATAGGTGCCTTTTAGCAAAAGGCTGCAAACCTGAGAATGATAGTGTGAGCTAATTTTCTATACCATCTGGAAAATAAATACACTGTCTGAATAAAAGCCTCTCTCAGTATAACTTTTTTCCTTCTCTTTCATTTAGTGCTAATGAAGGGTTGCACTTGCAGAACCATTCTGGTAGAAMAATAGTCAAATACAGACCAAGCTCAAGGTACAAAACTACCCCATTTAATTTTTTGTTTTTAAGACCATGTTTGAAGATGTCAGTGGATTTGGAGCGTGGCATAGGCGCTGGTGCGTGCTGTCTGGAAATTGTATCTCCTATTGGACATACCCAGATGACGAGAAAAGAAAGGTAATGCTGTTTTGTAAAGCTTAAGTCTAAAATTCTGTAGTGTCCCACACAAATAGTAGTTCATTGTCAAGGACAGTAATGTTTAGGCTTTAGACTGGTAAAGCATGGTRTTCAAGTTCCTAAAACTTCCTTGGGGAATGGAGGGGACTTTTCTTCATAAAGCTGACCTAAATCATGGCAAACTTGGAAACTGACTTCCCTTTCTATTAGGAAAGGGGGGAAAGTGATGGAAGATCCATATTTAATTTCCCCTGTAGTCTTAAGGCTTTCCATTGTGCTCATCAAATCACTAGTTATTGAATTGAAATTGATTGGACTTGTACAGCTTAATAAGCAGACTGTATCTAGTTGCCTTAAGTTTTAGACAAAATGATGACTAACAATATGGTAAAAAATTAGAGTGGGTTGTATATTGCAGAACTATCTTATTTGAAGTCCTTGTCTTCTTGCAGCTCCACATTGTAGCTGGAACTGGTGCTTCTTAAATGATTCTCACAGAAAACTAAGTTCTTGTTGGGGTAATGAGACAAATCAGAGGTTCATCTGTCACTGAGGTGAACCTTCTTGTCTCCTAAGTGTGTTCCTGCAGTGTACTAAATTGTTTCCAGGTTCTTTTAAAGACTGCTTTCCAAGATAGTTTTTCTGATTCACTGAAGTTGTTTACCATTAAACACTTTCTTGTTTAGTGGCAGAATATTTTCTTTCCCAAACTCCGTGGCAAACTCTGGTCTTTTTGGGACTTCTMTGCCAATCCAGATGCCTGAGTTTAGTTTCTTCTCTGCTAACAGAGGAACACCATATGCTGATAGTTGACATTGCCAAAATATATCAATGTACTTTATTCCCTTGCCAGGAGAGAGGGAAAAATCTTTGCCTACTGTAAGACAAGATAGTAAAAAAAAAAAGTTAAGCAAGAAGAAGTTTCCTATTTTGCTTTTGTCTGCAAGCAAGAAGCTTTGGTTTGTTTTGCAGATTGTTCTGGAAAATTTTCTAGACTTGTTTCACTTTTTCAGAGAGAGTCAGCTGTATTTTGGTGATCTACAATAATATTAAACTTACTAAATGCATCCCCTCGCCCCTACTATRTCTGTTCCATTGTGCAGAGATAGATGTCACCCAGAAATATCAGTATTCGTCCATGATTACKTTAAAGCATGGGATACTTTTATAAATAAATTTCTTACAGCTGCACATATATCACCTTTTTGTATGGAGTAACTCACTGAGAGAAGGTGTGTTCACTTAGTATCATCAAAGTTGTCAAAGCATATGTTGTTCAGAATTACTCTTGATTGCAGTGCTCTTGACTGGTGAACTGATTTCACTTTCAGCATCCTTTGGGCCGGATAAACTTRGCTAACTGCACAAATCATCAGATTGAACCTGCCAACAGGGAGTTCTGTGCCCGTCCCAACACTTTTGAACTAATAACTGTCCGACCTCAGAGAGAAGATGACAGAGAGACCCTTGTCAGCCAATGCAGAGACACACTCTGTGTTACAAAGTGAGTGCATAAAATCATGGAGGGTATTTTACCTCATG
Organism: Cardinalis cardinalis; assembly: GCA_014549065.1. Classification (NCBI taxonomy): domain Eukaryota; kingdom Metazoa; phylum Chordata; class Aves; order Passeriformes; family Cardinalidae; genus Cardinalis; species Cardinalis cardinalis. Next base: position 2,562,386 of record JACDOX010000063.1, read on the forward strand.
TGATAGCTGTAGTAATGTAGGAGCTTTACAGCTTTGTCATAAYGATGCAAAGGTCATTTAAACACTGAGGTTTTGGGTGGCACTTGAACTGTTTCGTTCACTTTTAGTCCTAATTGCTTTCTGGAAGTGGAAATGCCAGGTGGCTTGGTAGCAGGATGGTGGAATGTTTGACTTAACTGTTAACCCAACTATTTCTTCTGGGCTTCTGTGGTTGATCAGCTTGACATTGTCGCAATAACTAATTGGAGGTGGCGAATAATCCATAGGGTTCCTTGCCTTCTAGGAACTGGCTGTCTGCTGATACTAAAGAAGAGCGTAACCTTTGGATGCAAAAGCTTAACCAAGTCCTCATCGACCTTCGCATGTGGCAGCCTGATGCCTGCTACAAACCTTCTGGAAAGCTTTAAACTTGGGAAGAGAACTACACAAGAAAAGAATTTAAATGAAAATGTTGGAAGTCCTCTGGGTCACTTATGCTTTAAGTTTGAGAGAGTATTTAACATTATACAGGACTATGTTATGCAGTATTTTTATTTCACTTAAAAATTTTTAAAACCTTCTTACTTCCTAGTTTTGACTATGGTAGGAAGCAATTAGCTGCTTTGAAATGTGCTAAATATTTATATTACTCCTTTTTTGGAAATCTTCTAGCTAGGTGCATTCTCTTTTTTAAACAACTAAATTATTGCAGGAAATCACACTTCAGGGCAGTAAGGGGGGCACTAGCTAGTGAAAGACAAGCTTTCCAGATAACTCAGCTCCCTGAAAGAAGCAATAGTTCAAAATACTCTTAGCAAGAATGCTGCTGAAGCACAATATCTAATGTTGTAGCATTTGTTGGGGYTCTTTTGTAATGATCAGGCATAGAAGTAAGTAGTTAATTTTATTCTACAACATGCARTATAGATAATTCTGCTTGTCCAGCATCCTTGTGGTCRGAACAAAGCATGCACAACATATTCATACTACTTTTGCAATTTCTTATACAAACTAGTGTGGATAAGTGTGTGGCGTGTACACTATGTGATTTGCAGGTGTGGAATTAAGTATGCAGTATATTGCACTTTGATAGAAATGGAAGGTCTTGAATATTTTTGTTAGGACTGTTATATAAAAAAATAATCAGACAGAAAAATTTAGGTTTGTGGTTGTGTAAGTCAGTATTTCCTGGGACTTGTGGCTTTTGCAAGCTAGAATTCTCCATTTGAGAACCAGGAATAGGTTAATAGGTAGTAAAAGTGCCCTTTTTTGTTTTGTTTAATAATAAKACTTTACAAAGCTGCTGTGTACCAACTAATACTCCTCTGGCTGAAAGAATGGGTCTTCCTCCCCTTGATATAAAGCAGTACTTCAGACCCATCATGAAAATGGCAACATTTCTCAGTTAAAACTTGCAGTTTTYATGGCTTTTCACTGAGCATATTGAAATTCCAGCTCATTACTTCACTAGGAATGCAGTAGTGGAAAACTTAAGATTGCTATTGCTGTTATATATTCACACTTGAAACACTAAATTCTGTTACCTTATACTGTTTTCATTCTGCCCCTTTTGTACTTGCTTTTAAATCTCATTTTCTTTTCTGATGTCTTTAAATATTTCCAAACTATGTATTGAGATTTATTTTATTCATTTAAAATAAAAAGTAAAACCCTTCCTGCTTTTTTCATAATGTCATCTATGCGTTTGAGATACTAATTTGTAGGCTGAAGAAAAGCTGGACTCCACACAGTGTTTAAGGAAGGATTCTATTCTGTACATGTATMCCAGAATTCCACTTGATAATGTGAAGCCTTGGACCTAGCTAGCTGAATTTTGTAGTGGGAGGCCAGATTGTCCATGTGCAGCAGGTCATCAAATATGAAGAGGAGAGACTTTTTTTTGTGACAGAGATATGGCAGTAGAATAACACAACATGGACAGTGCAAGAGCAAATTTCAGCAGTGGATGTGTGGTAGGCTGTCTTCTTAAACTCCCAAGTGAGTGTTAAAAACCATTAATTTTTGAATTATGAMATAAGTCCACAGAAAGGTGTTAAGAACAGAACTGGATGATGTTCAAGGGAACATTTTTATTTAGGCCAATTGGACYGTTATCCCTTGAGCAAACTCAGATTGGTTTCTACATTGCCCAAGAAGCTCTCCTCATAAAGGTACAAAGTGCTGGAGGTGATGTTAAGTTAGAAAAGCTGACCTGTGTGGTGACTTCTGGGCACATGAGTGGTGAGCCCATGGGCTCCTGCAGCCAGCAGAAACATGGCATGCAAGCTTAGCAAGAAACCTGTCCTTATGGCTTTCCTGGCTGGCACTGCTGAGTGCTGCCTCCTCCCCWCCCATGTTCCTCTGCTCTTTTAAGGTTTTGTGGTGAAAGTTTGCAACAATGGTTATGTAGTTTTTCCATAATTTGAGCAGATTCTTTGTGAAGAGGCCAGACTGTGTGAATTCAAATAGCTTCAGGTAGGTTTAGATGTTCTATACCTTGAAATGAGTTCCAACTGTCTGAATTCAAGCAAAGCTTTTTTCAAATGTAAAAACCATTTGAAGAGTAACATCAAGAGGACCTTCCTGTGTGCAGKGTGCCGGACCCATCTGGTGACATAATCCCTTCTGTATTCATTCACATGCTCTTGACTCTCCCCAAAAAAAGATCTTGATAGACCATTTCTTCTAGAACTTCATCCTGCTAATAAACTTTGAATTGCATGGAATTATAATAAGCTTTCCAAGAGAAACTTTGTTTTCTCATTTCTTTTTTCCCTTAGCATTTTTCACCTTCAACCAGTCTAAGCGCCAGGAGACAGTTAACCTAATGGAATAGACTAGAATTCATAGTTTGTCACTGCTTTAGCATAAGTAAGCTTTTTCAATGGTGTTTTTTAAATATAGGACGTGTATTTTTAGAGTGGTATGGGTAAGTGATTGATGTTGGGGGTGCAGATCTTCAGCTGTTTTTTGCATTTGAAATAGAGACATAGTGGTTATAAAAGCTGATGGCTTAATAGTCCCAAAATTCAACTTTTTTTGATAAAGATAGATAGTTAATGCATTATCAGGTTTCTGCATGCAGCTGGGTTTGGAGGTGCAGAGCTCACCTTGAGGTGCAAGGGCATGTGCTTTGGGTAGTGTGCCTTCAGCCAGGGGCAAGCCCATTCCTTGGTGTCCCTCAGAGACCCTGGATCCAGCATGGAGCAGTTRTACTGGGCAAACCTTTGAGAGGGCTTTGCTTTGGGATTTGGCTGTGGAGGTTTCAGGCTGTCTTTGAAAAGATGTTCTAATTTTATAAGAAACCTTTTATTCCCCATTGTTCAGAAATTCAGTAAGTTCRCAAGTAAGAAAGTCTGTAAGAGAAAAACACTTTCCTCTGGGCAATGTAGCTTATTTTAGTTGAGGAAATTTCAGTTTTACTACTCAGTAAAACTCCTAATTGGTGTTATTAAATCCCAACCTCAAATGAAATACAATAATTTGCAAAGAAATTGCCTTGAAAATTAGGCTTCCAAACATGACTCCCTTCCCCCTTTTAATTGCTACACTTCTGTGTGTTGATGTAGAGAAAATAATCTGATATTCTGTAATTACTGCCTGTCCTGTACTTGGGCTGTAGTAAAAACGTGTGGATGTGCTTGTTTCTGTCCTTGTGTTGTATTTAATGAAAGATAAGAGTCCTGAATAAGTTATACAGAAATARGAGGTGCTTTACCTGGCCAGGGTACATGGAATGTTATGTTGCTTGAAGAGAATTTCTACAGGAAGCAAGGGGGTTTCCTTCTAATGCTAAATAGTCTTCCCCAGGTGTGCCTCTCTGGAGTTGAAACTATTCCTTGGGAGACTGGATATTTTGGTAAGATCTAAATRCCTTTAATGAATTGGGGCCTTATTAACAAGTATCATTCAATTAAGGAATGTATTCCCTTCTGGTTTCCTAAAGTAGGTGACTTGAATATTTACTTAAGTGTTAGCAGTCATCCCAAAGGAATTTCTATCTTAATTTCTATCTTAATCTCTTAATAAAAACCCAGCAGTGACTCTACCCTATAAAAAGGATCAAGATCTAGGAACGCAGAAATATATGCTTCAATCAAAATAGTATTAGCCAGGTCATCCCCTGCCAGTTCAAAATGCTGAGTGGGTGCACATCCTACAACCAGGCCCTATCCTTGGGTTTGGACCACAACCCAAGAGCTGCCTCACGTGTGACAGCCTTGTGCAAGGGCTGTGCTCAGAGCAAGGAGGAGCAGAGCAACTCTACCTGAGCTTTGGGCTGTTGGGGCGTTTTAGTCATGTCATGTTAATGCTTGCTATTTACTGGATCTTTTTCACCCATAATTAATGCCACTTAATGCTCTCTGATCCCTCCATCATCAGTAAGGTTGCAAGTAGGGTAGAGCTGTCTCTGATTTTTAACTATTTATTTTGCTAAGAGCATTGGATAAGCTGGTGAAAAAATACAGTAATTTTCCATCTTCAAGTCTGCCTATGAAGTAAGGGCTGCCCAATATTTTCACTGATTCCCTTGGCCATGCCTGTAAAAGACATAGGACTGGGCATATTATCTTTCTTGGGGAGCAAAAAAAGCAGAAATACATTACAGGTTGAAAAAGCAACCTGATTTTTAAATACATGAAGCGTTGTCAACCTAATATCTTACTAATGGGGGAAGAGAACCTGTGCTCAGTCAGCCTGTGCTGATGCTGCCAGGCACATCAAAATTGTAGTGCCTTGTGATTCCTGGCACACTTTAATAAGCAAATAGCAGCTAAATAATGTATTGACAGTTGCTATAAATTGTGTGTATGACAGTCAAGGCAATTACATACACACAATTTATAGCAACATAATGAGTTTGGGGTCCCCCCCTCTCCTTTTGGGATCAGATTAACTGTTGAAACACTACAAATAGAAAACCTAGAAACGTTCTGAAGGAGGAAAAAAGATTAGGTAGGGGTAGGAGTTTACTGTATATGGAAAAAAGAAGAATGGATTTTCAAACTGGTGCAATAAATGGTCTAGCTGGCAGCTATCCTTTGATTTTTATTTTTGTAACTCCACAGAAAAAGCATTGTCTACTTGTACAGGTGAGATACAAACTGAAAAGAATGTTCTTGTGTTATGTCCACTGCTACTGGCTCTGATAACTTCCTCTCCCTGCTTTTTTGTGTGTGTCTTTAATCATCTTGACACGTGGAAGCGCTGTCATCAATCACGTGAGGGTTCCAGCAGTTGGGAAGTCAGTGTCCACCTTGATCTTTGAATATGGCTTCAATCTGATCATTGAATGGGTTCTCCTTGCCAAGCACTTGAGGCCACTCATGTAGTGCCTTCTGCCAGGTAATGCCTGTTCCAAGGGCTGCAGCAATCTGCAAACCACAAATGCTATCAATTTCTTGTGCCTCTGTAATGCCAGAGTTTAGAAGACCCCACCACAAGGCAGACTGCCTAGTATAACCATGTGATGGACTGTAACATCTAACCAAAGCAAATACCCCATTCCAGCTCCTTGAGAAGGGCTAAATCCTTCTGAACAGTAAAAATAGGGTGAGGGCCATATWCTCCCTGACCTGTCATTTGTCTAATAATGATAGTGTGTCTCCAACCATTTCCAGATGCCTATGGTGTCTAGTCCATAAACTGCTATTTAAAAGCCCTGAAGTCTAATTTTTTTTTCCCAGTGAAAAATTTTGAAAGTATGTCAAAAGCACCACCTGGGTATAATGCATAAAACTCTTGCAAGTCCAAAGGAATTCATGCTCCCAAATGCCTTTGGTACCTCTAATAAATGTTCTCTGTGCTCTCCTGGGAGGAAACCACAGGTGTTGAGGAAAAAGAGGCCCAATTATTTCTAGTTTCATAACTAACTGTGTCTGATGCTCCAAGTTTGCACCTGCTACTGGATTGTCTTCAGAGTTTTTTTTTTTTCCCATGAGACCTGCAGAAATGATAGAATAGCTTTTCTCCTCAGTATCAGTCTCCCTCCAGCTTTCACAGAGGTTTTTGCCCTAGAAGATATCTACCAAAGAGAAATGTTATCTGCTGTATTGCCAGGGTGAAAAACATCAGTGGTAGCAGAAAGGAACGGAGAGAAAAGCCTGAGTCTCCCTTGTCCGAGTTTTTGCACCCTTCTAAGGCATTTTTATTATACTCCTGACCTGCAGTAATATTTGGCCTACATGGGAACTTTATTTTCAACCCAAACTTTTCAACACACTGATATTGATTGCCATTATAAGGTTTAAATAAGGCTAACAAAGCCTGCTTTTTTAAGAGCCAAGGTGGGTTTATGAAATCAAACTATTTGAGTACTATTTGAGTTGTTTTGGAGTTTGGGAAGATACTGGAGACTGGGGGGAATTTTTATGTGCTACTTTTTAAATYCTGTGCTTTAAAAGAAGCTCTAATGATGGGCTGGAATACAAAAATCTTTATTTACGGGCTCATATACAAAGAATAACATTTGTGGGGTGGAGGCTCTTAGACTCTGGTCTCTCGAAGTCTTGTTAAGCTAATGAAGGAATTGGGGCAGGGAAGAGGGATAGYGGAGGTTTGTTCATTAGAGGGTTTTCTCCTGGTTTCTATTCTGACCAAATGTTATTCTGGGACACCCTATGGCAGACAGGGGACTGAGATCTGTCCCTGTCAGGCTGGTCCATTCTGGCATGGTGGTCTCCAAACCTCCTTCAAAACCCCCCTAAGCCTTCCATCTGTGTTTTTAGCAGGAAAGATGGGGTTGGTTAATTGATTGGGTGGGTGGGTGGTTTAAAAAACCCTACATCCTTTGCAAAGGTATAACTGGAGGTATGCTCTACAGTGTTCAGACTAATGCTGACTCTAATTTAAGGTATGTGTGCTTAGACTGCCCTAAATTGAATTAGGTTCTGTGCACACATAATTTCTTGACGTCCGGATGATTTCAATAATTAATTCTGGATGAGTAGTTTAGCAGACAAAGAAGGGTTTGTGACTCTGGAAATTGCTTTCTTGCAGGTCTTGTTTAAATTCCAGAGTTCTTGTACTTTGAGACAGGGTATAAATTTTATAAGCTTTGCAATTTTTTTTTTTGTTGTTGTTGTGAAGATGACAACCCCTAAGCAATTTTTTAAAGGAAGAATTACCCATTCCTCACAGAGCTCTGGGTGACTGCAACTGGGAGGCAGCTGTGGTTTTTAGCAGCTTCTGGCTATCTGCTTTCCCCTTCTGCACCAAACAGGTGATAGGCATGACTCTCAGCCAAGTGTAAATACCCAACTCATCTGATATGCATCACTTCAGCTTTTCCACTTTATTTCTGGCTGGAACGCACTTTGTTATGACTTAAGGAAGAAAAAGGGAGAAGCTGATCACACTCAAGCTGTGCTTTCCTGCCTGTACATAAACATTAAGAATCTTCCAAGCATCCCTGGTTCCATTTTGTGATGCTCAGGGCTTTTGCATTCTCCCTGGAAACATCATAAAAGCAAGAAATGGAGCCATTTATGCAGGATCCTGTTGAAATGCATGGCCCTGTYATCCAAACAAAACAATCAACTGTTCTAGAGGGAAGTGGTGTCCTTGAAGCCATCTGGCATTCACAAGGATTTGCAGTGAAATTTTGTAGTAAGGAGGAGATGCTGAAGAAAATCCCTGGGCTCCCTCTATAGTCACTGGGAAGGGAAAGTCACATTTTTTCCAAGGACAACCAAGCCAGACTTTGGGGAATGGTGTCTCAAAAATACTCTAAAGGGAACTTGGGAAGACTGAGTGAATCACTTTGCTTTTAGGTGTTCAAAGTAAGTAGCGTAAATTCCTCCACCTCCATCCTGAGCTGGGTTTGGAAAGTTTGGAAAAAACTTTATGGCGGCAAATTTTAGCTTTGAAACTTTATTGGAATGCAGTTATGCCAATTATGAGTGTTTTGTTTGCTCCCTCCTGTTTTGCAACTTAAAAAAAAAACCATGCAGGAAAACCCTTCTCCCACAAGAAATTTACAGGAAGAGAATGTGGTTCTGGGCCCAGCTCCACAAATCAATACTTGGTGTTTATCCCATCTTTCACAATTTTTTCATATAAAATATTGTCTGGAGTGGGGACCATGGGGGCTACTTTTTCCTGCCTGAGTGCCTAACCTAGACTTTCTCCAATGCATGAAAAACTGCCACAGCTCTTATGGGACAGGGCAAGTGTGGCAGTGTGGCCTTTTTTCTTATTTTCTTTTCCTTCTCCTTGCAAGGTATGCAAGGTTTAGTTACAAAGGTTCAATTCCCTACCACATTGCTCCAGAATGTTTGGACCTCTGGACTCCTGGATATATGTGCTGACACCTGCTTCTGCCATGTTTATACCAGCCGAAATTTTTATTTTTTTTTTTTAATTTAGGATACAGTGGATAAACGGCAGGTGAAATTCAGAGGCTGAGAACAGACACCACCTTATCGTGCCCATTGCTGTAGCACAGTGATTAGGGATCAGCTAGTGATCACAACTTGCCAGCTCAGCCTTGGGTTGAAAGAGGCACAGAGAGTGGTTCCTTCATCCCAAACTTCAAAATTTCTTTGCATTGAAGGCAAGAGCTAAGGTGTTTATGCTTTCCTTGGAGTGCTTCTCAATCTAAAAATTGGAAAATATTTTCAGGTGCTTCGATATCTACAGAGGGAAAATTCAGCAGAAATGTGCTGGCTCRGTATCTTATCTGTTGTATTTATCAAGCTGCCTGTGAGGTGTGGGGAATAGCTGCAGGGATGGAAGCAAGAGCTTCTGTTCACTTGACAAGCTGCATGGAATCAATCCTCTCCCGCTAGGCAGCTCTGTGTGCTACAAAACCCATACCTGGCCAGAGGCATTCGTGTCAGGAGAAAGTAAAACTTTAAATAAAACTTGTATGAGGAGTGAGTGAATTGTTTATCATCTTCCTTAAGAATACTCTAAAATAGAAGTCTCTGCTCACACTTCCCCCTCTATTTCTTAAGTGAGTTACTCTTTTGGGGCAGAGTGCTACGTCTCAGTCCAAACAGTGTTATGTTGATAACAGACTTCTCTAACAGGAAAAGAAAAATGGATTTACAATGGTGGATGTTTGGATAAGGCTAATTAATAAAACCTAGGAGGACAATAACTCACTTGAAGTGAGGCATATCTACAGCTGGCACCTTGACTGTAAGGGAAAATGTACCTATAAAAGCATTAACGTCATGCTAGCAGCAGGAGGGAGAGATCATAACCACTGCAGGATGCCAGGTCCGGAGGGAGTGAAATACGGCAGTGCTTGACTGCATCCTGTAGCTCAGCACTCTGGGGGCTGCAAGTAGGTTTGCAGCTGCCCTTCAACGTCCTTTTGTAATTTTCTTGTGGCTTAGGAAGGATCCTGTTAAATAGTTGCTGCCTTCAACTCTGCGCTGCCTTGCAGCTGCTRGTGGGATATAGGATGTGGGCCGGGGGCTGGATGAAAAGCTGTGATATGACAAGCCTGGCTCCCACTGTGGCCTGGTGCTGGGGGTTATAAGAAACCTCAAGCCAGCCTTAGGCCAGAGAAAGACAGGRAAATAATGCAAAGAAAATAATGCAAAAGTTTCCATTGCACTCCAGACTTTGTATTGCAGTTTCCCCAGATGTCAGGGTTGGGAATGGGGTTTATTTCTTCGCTGTTTTTATTCTCATTTCATTTGCCAGGTTTTCTCTAATTGCTTCCTTGCAAAAGGCCTGCAGCAAAAACTCAAGGCACCCTCTCTCCACATCTCCAGGCTGAGTTCATACTTTCATGCAGCTGTCTCCTGGTACTTGTAAAGTAGACAAGCAGGAATTTCTGCTATGTAGGAGTCTCTCTTTGAACAGGAGGATCTTGTAATTTGGCAAGGCTAAGCAAGGCACTGTACGGCCCCAAGTGACTGACATGAGTGTAAAAGATAGCACCTAAAGCATCTATTTTCCCTTTGGACTTCCCCCTGTGGGTCTCCCCTAGCTTAAGTGACAGAACAGTCAATGGAGAAGCTGCTGAAATGCTGGAATCCATCAGTGCTTGCAACTTRCTCCTGTGGAAGTGCTTCTCCACCGACTGTGCTTTCCCAGTGTGGAAAGCAGCATCACATTGGGTCGTATGGGGATGGGGTTGTTGGACTCAACACATGCAGGGCATTATCCCACAACATAAAACTGGCCCATAAAATCCCCCCAAAATTCTGAGCAGGGAGAGCTACCAAGTGGCTGGGCAGTGTGGTGGGGTTTGCTTGCAATGGAGACTGATTGCTGCTTTGCTCTGCACATGTGTTTGACACCTTCAGGTAGTGTATAGAAAACCAACTGGGTTTGTTGGCAGCTGACTGCAGAACATGGTCTCTCCATGTGTTTTTGTYGAAAAAAACCAAATTTTAATTGAGYTTGGTGGGAACCAGGCAACCTCACACTAGATTATCAAACCCAAGCAAGGACTTACAGTGGAGCAGCTGCTTCTCCTTCCCTTTTGTTTATTTCTGTAATAAACAGACTGTAAACCTCTTCCTTCAACCTGTCCTCAGAGGCCAAGCAAGCAAGTGAAAAAGTAATAAGATGTAGATGCTGAGCAGAAGCAATTTAAAAGTATAACTTCAAAAAGAATCTTTGTTCCAGACTATGACAGGCAAACCTTCAGCCTCAGAGGCTGCAAGGCAGCAGCAGGGCTGGTGGGGASCTGTCTGGTTTCTGCAGTGCTGCCTTACTGTCCTGATCCTGCAAAACTCCCACGGGTGTTTGGGCAGGCAGCTGGCCAGCCTAAGCAGCACGGATCAGTTTTTGTGCACTAAGACMTGTTTGTCCATGATACTGGTTAGTGAGGCAAAGAGGCAAACTCCTTGCAGGACTCAGAGCAGAGTGCAGCCATCAGAAATACCAGAGATATTGGCTCTGGGGTTACAGCTGTCATTTAGATTGGCCAAAGAAGGCACCCTGGCTTGTATCAGCAATAGTGTGGCAGTGATTGTCCTCCTGTACTCAGCACTTGTGAGGCTGCACCTCCAATCCAGCAGCCAGTTTTGGGCCCCTCTCAACAAGAAAGACATTGAGGTGCTGGAGTTTGTCCAGAGAAGAGCAACAGAGCTGGGGAAGGGTTTAGAGAACAAACCCTCCTCAAGGGTTTATTGAGGAGCAGCTGAGGGAACAGCAGTTTTTTAGCCTGGAGAAAAGGAGGCTGAGGGGAGATCTTAGCGCTCTCTACAACCTAAGAAGATGTGATGAGACGGGGATTGGTTTCTTCTCCCATTAAACAATTAAGAGGATATAAGAAAATGGCCTCAAACTGAACTGGAGAGGGGTGTTAGATTGGATATTAGGAAAAATGATTTCAGGGAGAGGGTTGCCAAGCATTGGAGCAGGCTCCCAAGGGAAGTGGGTGCCCTACTATCCCTGGAGATATTCAACATGCGCCGCTTTGGGACAGGGTTTACTGGTGGACCTGGCAGTGTTAGGTTGATGGCTGGCCTCCATGATCTTAGAGGCCTTTCCAACCTAAATGATCCTATGACATTCTCTCCTTTAAAATAGACAGATTCCCTAAATCTGCATCCCTGTGGCGYGCCAGCTGGATGCCTGGGGCAGCAATAGGCACCGGAACCCCACATGCCCCCACATCCCACATGCTGCCACACCCCACGTGCYTCCCCATCCCACCCCCTGGGGCCGGGTTTTTACCTGGCTGGGGTGGAAGCCGTCCACCGGCTCGATCAGCTGCCAGGGCTCGCCTCCCATCTTGCGCCACTCCTCGGCCGCTGCAAGGAGCGCAAGCAGAGGGGTTTGTCACCGGGAGCACGGAGACGCTGCCCAAAGGCATAACCCCCTCCTCCTCAAAGCATCGCTGGCGTTTTTAGGCACACGACAGCTCTGCGTGAAGATTATGATAATTCACATAGAGTTGTCAGAGCCTATAGTGTGTACAATCCCCTCTCCTTGGGGCAGTATTTAAGGTTTTATTGGTTTTTTTTTTTTTTCCTCTGCGATATTTATGCAAGGAAGTGCTTTGAACATAAATGATTGTAAAACAATTCACTTTCCCTCCCAACTAAGATGGATGCTGTAGCAAGTAAAGCTGTAAATTATTTRATACTGATTTAACACTTTTGCGTTTCCCATGTTAGTTGCATCTTCAGCAGCGCAAAAGAAAAAGTAGAGATAAAGAAAACAGCACTTTTTAGAGAAAGAGATGGTAACAGAATATTCACATGGGCTGAAATCTGCATGAACAGGCTGTCATTTTTGGTTACTTATCTTCCAAGTGGTCTTTTTCAACTCCAACAAAATAACCTTTTGAATTACATAAGCGTGACATTCAATGCAAATGATGCTGTGCTGTAAGCCCTGGAGCCATTAGAGAAGTAAAAAGCTTTCTCTCTTCAAAAGGGCTGTGGAGTGATCAAACATGGGACTAGTGGATATGGCATTAACAGACTGTAAATTCAATAATTCCTTTCATAATGACAGATTAAGAATTCTTAATAGCATTATGCAAGCATCCTGTCAGGAGGAAAATGTTCACCATTCAAGCACCACAGTTTGATCTGGGCTCACTGCTGGYTTTTGGACCCTGGCTATTGTGTCAAAAAGTGATGTCTGGGTCCCCATGCTAACTCTAATTCACAGAAAGGTGATATTCCTGCTTTGACTGTAGAAACCCGCTTGTGATGCTTCAGGCAGTGCCCRAAGTAAACCTGTTTGAAGACATGGGGCTTGTAGGTGTGTTTCAAATTTGCAGTATGTTGGGCATAATACATATTTACCTTATATTCCACCATGCAGTGCACATACAGATGCACAGTGAACTTACCCAACCTCTTATATGTGGTATTGTATATGAAGTACAAGGCTGTGTACTGTGTTTTAGTACATTTGTAGYTCATCTGTAGAGAGACTACTGTTCCAGTGCCAGAAACAGCAGAGGAGGAAGTAAGATATGTATCAAGAGAGGTCAATTTATACTGATATGCCTGAATTCTAAAAATCCTAGAGCAATCAAGCAAATACCCACCAGCTGAGTATGTCCAGAGCTTGTCTTAGAGATGCCTGCTGCCTTGGTTGGACTGGACTAGAGTTTGCTCCCATCCACATCAAGGAAAAGGCATAACAAGCAGCCCCTATCCCCCTCTTTATTGCACTGCTTCATAAAGGAACCACTAATTTCTTTAGTCAAGGTCAACATGGGAGCTTGAGTGTCCACCTAAATCTAGAAGAAATGCTAATGTACTCAAATTTTACTTGGAGAAAACTGGGAGCTGTTCTGTACATATATATGCCCAGGCCAGCCTGAAATCTACATACCCAGTGTGTAACCACTGCTAAATATTTGATGTCTGGAGAGTTTAGGGGAGGATTTGCTGCTTCCTTCAGAAAGAGACCAGAAAAGTAGGGCAGCAGCCTTAGCTGGCTTTTGAGCACACTCGTGATCTGACAGCTTTCCTGATGGCAAGCTCGAATCCTTGGCTCCAGGGCTGCAGGAAATTTTGCAAAGTGTCTTTCAAAGCTGATGTTTGTATATGCATGTGTGATTTTGTTTACTTCATTTATTTAACGCAATGTAATCAAGAACAGCAAATTATATTAAGATGTTTCCTTTTGTGAAAGCAAATAAATTAACTAAAGTTAGTAATTTAACTTATTAAAGTAATTTGCCTACCCAGCAGGTAGTTAATTCCAAATCCTAATGACTTGTTAAATATTAAGTAGCTGAGGCAAAAGCCACCAGGAGACTTGGACACCCTTGAAACTCTGTTCTACGAGAATGAACTAGACAGTGGAGCCCACCTCTCTGACAGAAAGTTTTGGAYAGAAAGTCTGCCTCTCCCATCCTCACTCCTTTACCTCCTCCTCCTCCATATGGTCTTCATGAGACCCAGAACAAGCTTCCTGAATTGGGTCATGTAGGATAAAATATGTTGGTGAATTTTGATGGGATTTGGCTGCAAAAGGAGATTTTTTTAAAAATAATCTTAGGTGCTGTGGCGGCTTTGTGCTTTCAAGGACAGCTAAGCASTAATGGAGAGAAGCATTAGAGAAGTACACTTTAAAGCATTGACAGGGTGCTTCTGTCCCTTTGTTGCTCTGGATTTAGATGTCTGCATGCTGGGATTTAAAATATAGTCCCCAGACAAAATTTTTCAATAAGGACTACATGGAATTACCTCTCTATGTGAACATAAAAACAAGGAAATGCAGATCAAGCTTTCTTCCTAATTATTATATACTCTTTTTTGAATGTAAACATTCAGGCTATCTGGGAGAGGCCCCAGGGTGGGGAGGGCTGGAGCTCCTGCTCCAGGAATGGAGGCTGAGAAACAGGGATGGTCCATTCCAGGGAAGAGCCTGTGGGAAGACAATGTGGATGGGGCCAATCTCTTCACAGCAATGCACACTGGGAGAAGGAGAGACAAGTTGTAACATGGGACATCCAGGCTGGATATAGAAATAAAAAGCTGTTTTCCTACTTTCCCTTCACTGTCCAACTACTTGTAATACATTGCCCAACTCAATCCCTCATCTCATGCTGATCCTCGTTTTTAAAAAGAAGGAGCACGTTTCTCCTTRTGATGAATTTGAGCTGATGCTGGATGTTGCCTCAAGCTGGACCCCTGTGCATCTTGCAAGGTAAGCAGAGCTGATCCAGGGATTCAGGGACAGGTGTTGGTCCCCAGCCCCACAGGGACACTGTCTGCTCACGCTCATGCATAATGACAGAAGTTTCCTTGGTGTTTTAATTTATTTTTAAGTGTCAGTTTCAGAAGAAAGTGATTTAGGTAATGCGCTTACCTAATGTCACTAAAGATCACAGAAGGAAAAGTTTTGTAAGCTCTTCAAGTCAAAAGTTACAGTAGCATGTAGGTGTTTAAAGAAACATAGGAAAGGTGCCAGTTAATCCTGGGAGAGGTGCTTCTGCTTTTGGGAACAGTGAGAGGGTGGCTGTGTTATTGAGGCAGGGAAATGGCTGATGAAAGATCWCCTTCCCAAGGCAGTGCTCAGCCCAGAGGAGGCAGCATGAAGCCCAGTCAGTGATGAAGTAAACTACATCTCATGAAGACCACTCTGACCACTGCAGGTATACATCTGCAGCCTAGATGACCTGCTATAAAAGCAATGTTCAGAAATAAAACCAAACCTTACGGACCAATATGGTTTGAGATTTCTTTTTTTTTCTTCATCAGCCTGAGAAGCTGCAGTGGACAAGCAGGAGGCATTCTCAGCAGAGGCACATCTCTTGTCCTTGTCACTTTGCTACCCAAGAGGAAGTGGCCAGTGYGCTGTGTGTCACTGGGGTGGTGGGTGCCAGCAGCTGGGACCAGCAGGGAGGCTGTGGTTCCCAAGGCAGTGGTGGGATCTTGTCTCAGGAAAGGYGCCTGGTTACCCCAGCCATGGAAGCCAGGAGAAACTGGCATTAAGGATACCTCCTTGGCCACAGCCCTGACAGCAGGGTCACCTAGGCTGACTGACTGTACTGCCCTTCGCGTGGTACAAAGCCAAAATATGGGGAGCATATCAGCAGGCCAGAATTTGAGAAAATGCTTTGTGAGACAGACAGGGTAAAAAACAACTTACTTTGTCTCAGTGGGAAATCCATGTAGAAAATATCAAAGTTGGCAAATTTCTCAGATCTTGCTATTTCTTTCAGGACATTGGAAAGTTGTAATGCTCTCTGCAAAAATCAAACAATTCAATGACTGTTCATTGCTATTCATGTTGCTTTGCATGGATTCAGCTTTTGTCACTGATGTGCAATTTGAAAGCTAATGTTGCCCTTTCTTCTGGGGGACCGGAGGTGAAATGAGGCTCTTATCAGAACATGGACTTGCATGAGCACCACCAGCCTTTGGAGTACCCAGTTCATCCTCACAGATGGCACTGAGGCCTCAGCTGATTTCGTAAGTTYGTTACAGCATGTGTTTTTTTCACTGGAGACTGCTTTTAGTAGTGCCCCTACACTTACATAAATATTCTAAGTTTCTCGCTTTTGGAGCTCTTTCTTAAAGAAATGCAAAACTTTTCTGCAAGAGAAATGCCCTCTTTTCCTATAATCCTTGCCACTACTAAGTTGGAGGTGATAATGCTTATCTATGCAGAACAAATTCCACCCTTACTTTCAGAAGAGTAAATTACCACCATTGAGCGTCTGCCTGATACATCCAGTGTAATTTCTGCAGCCATAACAGAGATCAGGATCTCCTAAATATTTAAATTGTGCAGTTTGGATAATAACATAGATAATTAGTTTCAGACAGGGGCTCAGAATGATTAATTCATACCCTGCAGACATATGCATTGTTCATGGACAGAAGTTACATGTACTCTATGTTCTGTATTGTTGGTATGAATATATAAACTGCAATCCTGCAAAGGTTTAGGAATGTGCTTAATGGCCTCCTCTGAAGTCAAGGGGGACAGGGTATGAAATGAAATACATATGTAAGCTTTGGTGAAATTAAGGTCATATTTTGTTGTTTAGTGAAGGCAAACATTAATACAACCATACACAAAGATGACATCTTTGATAAGATTTGGTTACTGGCTCCTTTTACATGGCTGCAGGGGATTGCTGGATTAAAAATCAGTTTGTATCATAAGAAAATAAGTGGCTGTTTTTATGTATCATTCACTTCTGCAGCCAGATTTTTAGGGTGAGTTTYAAGACATCTCTGTTCTGTCCATTCCCATTCCTGCACTGAGCCTGGATGCTCCCTGGTCACACCATCTGGTGATTAAGTCCACAAAAATGTGTCTGAGGAAGATTAGCACAAATCCCAAATGAAAACAGGGTAAGGCTCTTGCTCTCAGGACCTGATCCTACAGCCAGAAAAATCTATGCAGCTGGCTTGTCATACCAACAGCTCACATGATTCAAAACCTTTCCTTTCTTATCAGGCACATTTTCTTCTTAAAGAACATGAACCTGAACAGTYCTGTCTCAGGGAGATCACATCCCTTGAGCATAAATTTGGGTATCTGAGAGGTTGTAACAGCAATACCTTTACAAATCCCTTAACTTGAGCATGCTGCCTCCCAGAGCCTGAGAGGCATTTGAAAGAATAAGTGTGGATGTTTCCACAACCTCTCCTCACCTTTGGAAGAAAAAAAACCTGTGCTGACATCCTGCCTTTGAAGCAATTGGGTTTCTCTCCTCGGACCCAGGGCAGAGTGTCTGAGCACTGGGGTGATCCCCTTGCAGCCCCATTGAGACTTACCTCCGAGGTCAGATTCCTGAGGGTCTCGTTGGGGGTCAGCCAGCCGCTGCAGGGGCTCACCTGGGCAGGCATGAGGAGAGGGGCTTTAGCAGCAGAGCAAGAGGAAAGGGGGACTCCTAAGCTACAGCTGCGGACCTTACCTGGAGGCAGTCGAGGAAAGAGTAGACTTGACTGTACGTGACATCCTTGTTCAGTTGTCCTGCAAAGCACAGAGAGCCAAACATCGTGTGCCCGCTGGCCAAACGTGACTTAATTCTGCACATCTGTGCTTTCCTGTGCCTTACACCCCTGGGTGGGGAGAGGCACCCCCAGAGCCTCACCACAGCCCCAACCCCTAGGGGRCCCTCCCACCACCAGAGCTGGGGTGCAATAGAGGTGGCAGCATCAAGGCATCCTTCCTGCTAAGGTGCCCTTGTCCCTGCAGTGTGCAGAGCCCCACACCTGCTTTTCCTGCATCCCTTCTGTTGCCTTTCATAGGTGATTTGTCTCACATGTGGGGCTAGTCATCACAGCCTGTGCCAGCCTCCAAAGTGCATGGCTGATATTTTCCCATTAACCTGTCTCTCACCTGCGAAAGAAAGGCAGGGTTTGCAAAGCTGAAGGGTGCCTGTATACACTCTGAGTTTTGCRTTTACTTTGCAGAGGTTAGCCTTAAAAGGGAGAAACAATTTTGCTGTCATGGAGGGAAGTGGATATGCTTGTGTGGGTGAGGAAATTTGAGCACCAAGTCAAGCACCCAGCTAACATTCCATAAAATTCATTGTGCTATGCAATAGCCTGTCTTGCTGAGAAAATGATCCATTTTCTCAATCTTTTTGCTTCTTTGGTAACTACAACTAAGATGAGAATTAGATGGCCACATTTTTTTGTATTAGTTGTATTATTGTTTGTAGTACACTGATCATCCCATCAGGCTTTGATACTTTTGCAGTACTGAAATAGGAATTTCTTATTTTGTTTTTAGGAACTGCAAAGTGTAATCTCTCCCAAGTGAAATGGGCGTCTCAGGTTGCTTTGCAGTGGCTCCCTGATACAGATGTGTTTCCTGCCTTTCACACAGCTGCCCATCACCCAGCAGCAGTTCCAGCTGCACAGAAAGCAACAGGTGGGGAGTTCAAAGATCTAGGAACACTTCTGGCTATTTGGATGTTCCAGATTCCTGTAGTTTGAAGCATCAGCCCTAGGATGGACTGTTGTGGGGACCAGGGATTTGGCAGAAGGACAGACCGATGTCTGGTCATGGCTGACTGGCAGCCAAATGGGGAAAACTGCTCACAGCCTGTTGGAGGATGTGCCAGAAGGGATCCCTTGCTGCAAAACGTGTTGCTTAGGATTAATTGGGTCCCTCCAAGGCAAATCAGCCCCTCTGAAAATTTTCCAACTGATCCTATAGTTAATCACTCCTGATTTGGCTACGTGTTGTCTGTGATAATTAGATACCTAGTCAGAGGAACTGTCGCTGTGATAAACATGCACTGAAGGAAAGAAATGGTTTTATGTGACTAAAAATTAATTATGACAGGTTTCCCCTGCCTTGAAAGGGACAAAATTTTTCCCTTTTTTTCCTTAGTTTTTTAAAATTGGTAYTAGTATAGGGGTTGTGAGAGAAAAATATAGGAACAGAAATGGGAAAGATGCGGGCCCATTGGTAATTACTAGGGAACCGTGGGGAAACCACAACACAGCTGCAAGCTGTGTTACCCAGTGGTTGCCAAAATCATCTGAAGTTGTAATCTACCATTTTAATGATGTGATTTAGCTTCTCTCTCTCTTTGCTGGTGAGAACTATTATGACAACAACTTCCTGCCTGTCAGATTCAAAAAAGATTCTTTTACTCCAACACAAACGAGTACACGCTTTTCGTCTAGAAAGCCAAGGAGTGAGTGRTCTGTTAATGGTCAGAGGTACTGTGCATTCACACTCTGAGATGACAGGATCCCAAAGGTAGTCTCCAAATCTCTGAAAAAAAATGCCCCAAAGCACTTTACACTCTGAGGGAATGTCCCAAAACATGCCTGTGCACAGTATGAGGTTTCAATCATCACATATAGCTAGTGTAGGAGGTGCCAGGTACCCAGTGCTGGCAGAAAATATATTTCTCTAATATAAAAAAAAATCTTTTGGAACCCTCTGACTTAATCTTTTGCCTTGGTCCACATCCACTTTTATCACAACATCCACCACTCAGGGAGTGTAAAACAAATGCCCATCTCCACCTGTAACAACAGTCAGAATGAAATGCGGGCARGCTGGCCACAATTTTGGGCCAAGACTGAGGTAGAACAGCTTGTTTACACCACCACAACATGTGTTGAGCCTGGTTTGGAGCTGGGTGGGTAYGGCTTGTGAGGGAACATAGCAGAATAGGGGTCTATCCTGTCCTGCACTGGGAATGGTGAGAGCTGTCCTTCCTACTTCTGCAGCACAGCCAATATCTGCCTCGTATTTCTCAGATCTCCTCCACTCTGTCAGTTTTTCTTGAAGTCATCAATAAGTTCATAGATTTTTCAGGGAGAGAAGCCAACATGAATGGGCAGGTGACCAGGAGGAACCCCACAACACCTCAAATTTACCTAGAGGATGGTATCTGTCGTGYAGGTTATCCCAGAGGAAGCGACCATCCACCAAGCCTGTTAGAATCACATGGCTGCCRTTTGGAAGATGGGTGTCCAGGTACCGCAGAGCTTGCACCACATTGGAGAGCATTTCTTTGGGTGTGGTCATGTGGGCCAGTGTGTCACGTTCCCTAAAGGAGAGGATGCCAACAGGACATTGTGTCAGGAACACTGTGTCTCCAAAAGGGCACCTGAAACAGTGTCATTTTCTCTGTCTGCTGCTCTTCCACATTAAGTCAGCTGAATAAAACATTAGGAAAATGCTGTGATGTCTCTCACTTGTCATTGCCAAAATCAGATGTGATATAAAAACCTCCCTCCCTCAGCATACCCCATCTTTCTGCTCAAAAGAGACAAATCAATCCCTTTTTCATAGAGTGGACTCCAGTTGTGGGTTAACCTCAGTGGGCAGCTAAGCATCACACAGCTGCTCGCCTGCTTTCCTTCCTCTCCTTCCTCCTCAGTGAGACAGGGGAAGAAGAGAGAGTAAAAGCAAGAAAACTTGGGGGTCAAGGTAAAAAACCAAACCAAAGCCGTTATTGTTCAATAAGTGAGGAAGAAGGAGAAGAAGGGAGAAAGCAAGCAAAGAAGTAATGCAAAACCAATCCCTCATCACAGCTGGGTGAATGTAGGACTTCTTTCCCCATGGGTTCCTGTAGATACCTTACTTTCAACATGCTCTTTGGAGTTCATACCTTACCTTCAACATGCTCTTAGGATTTGTTTCCCTATGGGTTCCTGTACATACCTTACCTTCAACATGCTCTTTGATTATGCAAGGTAGGAATACCTAAGGTAGCTCTGTCCCTCACATGTCATACACCTCTCACTACAGCTTTCCAGGAGGGCAGGAGAGGGGTCTGGACAAATGTGTGAGCCTGGAGAGAGGTGATACCTAAGATTAAAATAGTCCATTGGCTTACAGGAGCTGTGTCAGTGTTCCACATGGACTGAATGCTCCCATTTTGTGACTCTGTCAGGCGTGAACCTCTTCAATGCAGATTCCCAAGCTCAGGCTTATCCTTTCCCTCTTGTATTTAGCTGTAAATGCTGCAGGAGTGTGAGGGGAAATTAAATCCTAAAGTTGAAATACATTTCAATTTATATAAGAAAAACAAACAAGCAGAACCACCTCAGGCTGCCTGGAGAACACTGCTTTAGTTATGTTATTATAGCAACCACTTTATTACAGAAAAAGTGTTCACGCACTCTCCCACMCGAGAGCTGTTGCTGTGCTCTCGTGGTGCACGTGTCCATAGCAGGGGCTGGCAGCAAGGCGGGACACAGCCCTGAGAAGGTTGTCCCATCCCATCAAGAGACGATCTGTTAGAACCCAGGACATTCCTCTGGCTGCTTTGGAGGACTCGAGACCCTGACAGGGGGCTGGAGACCTTGGCATGGAGTCAAAGACACCTGTGCTTTTGATTTTAACCCATGGAGACAACTACCRGCTTTGTGCAAAGATTTACAAGCCACAAGATTTTGAGTAGAATGATAGTGAATTTATCACAGGGTGAAAAAGTAGAATTTTGGGGATTTAGAGTGGGGGTTCAAGAGGCAAGATGGAGCAATCTGGGTGTGTCCTGTCTTTCTCCTTCTTCTTCTTGTCCTCCATCTTCTGCTGTGATGGTGACACTTCTGGATTGGTTTAGGGTAGAGACAGACAGTCTAACATAGGTGATAGGTATTGGAAAATTATTGTAAATAAAGTACACATAGTTTTTAGTATAAAAAACAAACACCGCCCCAAGGGTGATCAGTGTGCCAGGAATCGATCTGCCAGACAGACCTCAGCGGGTCAGAAAAAGAATTTATTAGGTAAGAGAAAATAAACAACCCTGAGAACCAGAGCTGAGGAATCTCAACTTCTTCTTCAGTCATGGGGCTGGGTAAAAAGACTCTTTACTACCTCGGGAGCCATTTTAGCAACACAAAACCCAAGAAGGATCCATCCACCTTGGGAAGCAGGGTCTTGGGACAGTTTTCATTCTGTCTTGGTGGTGTGGCCCAGCTGAACAAGGTGTTCAGAAAGAAGAGTCAAGAAGAAAGACAGGGGATGTCCTTCCAAGCAAGAAGGTTGCACTAATGACCACGCTCATTGTTTTAGTGCTTTCCACATTTTGTCCTCTTACTTGTGCTCTTTGCTTGTAGAAAAGCAATCACATTAGCAGCCAGAAATCTTCATCCAGGTCCTTTCCTTAGGATAGTCCTTTCRTCTCTTTCTTGTCTTCCCAGGGGTAAGAGAAGGGCAAACTTGATGCTTGCAGTGCTGAGCAAGCTGAATTGGGTCAGATTCTTGTCAGTGAACACCATAGAAGCAGGAGCTTTCCAAAGCACTGTTGCTCTGTCTTGAGGCGTTCAAAATGTTTAGATTCAGAGGGGGAAATGGATGCTGAATCCTGTGTGGGAGAACCATGTTCCCTTAGAAGGATTTGGGATTCTTCACTGAGCTGCATTTTGCACACAAAATAATAATTGGGTGAGTTTCCTGGGCCCAGAAATTTATCTTAATGCAGTATGTGCTGCTGAAGTGTTTGAGACTTTCTAGCAGGGAGAACTGAAAAACAGCATTAGGATTCAGGTTTATGCTTGTGACAGCCACCAAATCAAGCTACTTTTGAGATAAGACTGTGGATTTGCTCTGAAATTACTTCATTTCGCCTACAGGTGTTGCAGCACTTGATTTCAAAATACTGGTCTGATGTAAGGCCTCTACCACAAGTAAACATGTCAGCACGAGCCAAAGTTAATATGACATTCATAATTCCCCTTTCTCCTGTCATACAGTGTTGAAGTCATGCAGATATGTCTTCACATWTCTTTTCTGTGCCAGGCTATGAAATTAAATCCGAATGAGAAGAAAGCAACCTTGTAAGCATTATCAATTTTGGTTCTGCCWTAAGGACTCCAAGGTGCCTGGGTGAGCACCAGGGCCTGTTGTGGTACCCTCACCTCATTCCCCTGGGCTTGATGCACAGAGCTTGTATGCCCAGGGCATGAGGGCTACAGGAGCCTGCTCACACACTATTTTTGGGGCAGGAGGGATGCAGCAGCTCTTTGTTGCTGATAGCTGTACCACAGAGGGGCACTATGCTCTTCCTGGCACTGGTGCCCCTTTGTACAAGCTCCTTTCATGGTGGGTTGCTGYTCACCCTGCTTTGCTGCTGCCCCCTTGCTGTTTGTTGCAGATGCCATAAGTGCAGATGTGAAAAGTAGAAGCTGGAGAAATGGTGCCATATCCAAAATGCAACTAATATTTGCATTAACTGTGCAGGATTTGAGACTTCTGGTGCTCATTATTTTCTTGTATGATTTTTTTTCTCCTAGGTCTCTGTATCCCCTATGTACACCTCAGTGGGCTGAGAGATACCAATGCCATCTGTCTTTATTTTTCTCACCCCCCTGTTTGGACACCACGGTGTGGAGACTACGGGGAATGTGTAACACAGGCTGCCAATTTCATTACCCTTTCCCTCTACAAACATCCCCATTACTCATTGCCCTTCTCTTCACATGGGATGAAATACCTGCATTTTAACAGAGCTTTGGGAAGAGCTGTGTCTCCAGTATGCTCAGCACACCGCCCTCTTTTGAAGCCAAAATACAGGATAAGGCCAGGAAGGCTGAATTGCTGCAGTTCASAGCTGTCCTTGAAGAGATTTTTATTTGCCAAGCCCTAGGTTTGAAGTCAAGCCCATCGGATGCTCTGCATCCCCTGAAACCTCTGTAGGAACATCAGAGCCAGGGCAACTACACAGTAACAGGACACTGAAACAAATCTCTCTCTGCTGTCCATCCCCCTCAATGGAAACAGCACGATGCTACAGAAGCTGTGGCATCTTTCCTTGCAGGAGTCACAGGGATCACTACAGCCTGATAGCCTCTTTTGATGCTGTGAATGTTTTGGAAGAAAACAGACAGAAAACTGCAGTGAGAATTTGAGCAGACAAAAGTGTCTCTGCCAGATAGTGAATGCTGGGATAAAAAAAACATCAGAGTTTCAAGCAAGGATTAAATACTGCTCTGGAAGGTTTTGGAATATACAAATGGGTGAGGCAAGGTCAAAACGGTTTAAATTTCTGGAAAATTTCTTTTTACTTCAGATGAGTAGAAAGCAGTGTTAGAGACAGGGTAAGCAAAAGGAATAGTCTGCAGAATGAAGAATAAAAAAAAAGGAAAAAGAGGTGCTTTTAGCAAAGGCAGTGACACAGCAGAATTGAAATATGTGCACAACAGAGCCTGGGCCAAGCCTGTGAGAAGACACCTTGAAAGCCTCCATGGCAGGAGCCATGGGCTTCAGCAAAGGAGGAATTTTTATTTTTTGTGTTGGGGGAAGCAGGGGCTTTATCATCCTGGCAATGGATGCAATGATGTCTCCATAAGCTTCCCAGTAAACAGATCCCCAGGAAATCTTGTCAGCAATTACCAGGAAGCCTGTGACTGCTTTTCCCTCTCAGTCAGAGCATGGTAGCATGGCTTTTGAGGACTTGTGCATCTTTCCCCTGACAGGAGCAGGGTGCTGAGGGCAGATTTGGCAGCTCTGGGCAGGGGTGCAAAGAGCAGGAGCACCAGAGGGGGAAGGTTTCATGGGAGGTGATATCTGTGTGCTGCCTGCATGGGGCTGGGGTGAGGGTCATGCCAGGAAAGGACCTAAAAGGTGCCCCTGTGGCCCCAATTCTGCCACAGCTGAGGGCTCCCAGTTTCTGCAGTGCCAAGAAAAGCCTTGCCTGGCTTTGGACATCCTCATCTGGAACACAACGTCTGGCAAACAAAGCTTCAACCCATGAACTGCCTGTTAAGCAGTTTTAGGACCCCAAACCTTGGCCATTTTCATGGCCACATCTGACAGCCTGCATATAGCTCCCACTTCGTTATACAATTGGCAGGTGAGAATTTTCAAAACCTTTGGCAGGGAACTTAGCTGAGTGTGCAGCATTTATTAAAGTGAGTGTTTTGAAAGTGTCTGTGTAAGTAAGATTGATTTCTTCCATGCACAAGAAAAGCTGAAGATTGACCATGGTGAAAATAATGTTGCACTAGCAACAGCACTCAGGCCTCCTGCAAAACCAAAATTGCAGCATGGATGTGCTGTGCACTGGCCTGGTTGCAAGGTGTTTTCTGCCTTCCCACTACCAAGAGGAAGGGAAGCATCCAGTTAGTGACCTCTTGGTGTCCCTGTGAGCACTGCTAAAGGGTAATACCAGAACTATTAGTTTTGAAAGCTTCAGTTCATTCTCCTGCAGAGTTTATGATGTGAATAAAGCCAGAAAGACAAAACACCTCATCAGGAGAGCACAGCAAAGAGTGCAGGAAGCAGAGGCAGGGTGAAAATGGACCTCAATAGGGGACTATGTTGTCATTCCTCAAAAATGWTGAACCAGTCATGCTCTCCCTCCTCTGAGGAGGTGGCACAATGGGTAAGATGGATATACATGCTTTTAAACACTTTCCTCCCCCCCCTTGTTGTTATTATTCATTTCCTCTGCTAAGTTAGAAGTAATTACCTCAGACATACCATTAGTCATTTTATGACTGGCTTATAAAAGAAAGAAAGAAATTCAAGCTCCAAATCAGGACTGGTAGGTGCCTATGACAAATACAGGTAAGGAAACAACAAGTATTTTCAGCAGAAAATTAAGAAAGAAGGATCAATAACAAAAAAAATGCCATAATGGACAAGCACAAATCAGTGAGACACAAATGTCCAGGCAGTCAGCAGTACTTTAAGGAAGTCAAATTTATSCTACTATAAGTGTTCATTTGGTTTACAGCTTACCCATTGCAGACATCATTCCCAATTGTAGCGTAGATAACTATGGCTGGATTGTCCAACAGCTGGTTTCTGGCCAAACTAAAAGATAAATATGGAGCTATGTTATTGGGGAAATACTCTCTCAGTGTCTGAATCACACACCATGCTTGTGTGAGATCACATTTGGAAGCATCCTGCTTGGATAAGGCCAATATTCAAATGACTGTGCTCCTATGTTTGTGAGAGGGTTTTTTGTTTTGTTTTGGGGTTTTTGGGTGGTTGGTTTTTTTCACTCTAGTTTTATATTTTAGTAAAGTGACTTAAATGAAGTTATTTTCACTTCTCATGGACTTGTCTTTTTCACTGTTTTTCCTACTGGCTTTCCATTTTCTTTGTGTTATTCAGAAGCCAAATCAAATCGTTTCACTTTGGGGCAAAGGCATGAATCAAGATGGGAATTTTTTTATTCATAGATGGGAGGGGAAGACTAGGTTTGGCTGACAATTAAATCTATGTGTAGAATTGAACTAAAGATCAAATCAGAATGTGGTTTGAATCTCAGTACTAGAGGGCAAAAATTCATTACTTCTTTGTCAGGATGAGAGAAAAATAAATCCTTTAGGACACAAACTATATCAGTGTCAAGCAAACTAAATCAAACCCAGCTGACTCACAACCTACCCAAATTCATCTGAAAAGGAAAGTTTCAGCCTCTCTATACTCAGTAGCTACTGAGTTATATCCATATGGACATAACAGTGGGCCTGCCCATGTCTATCTACATTGCTACACACAGTTAAGGGGACCCAACACACAGATTTATGGAAAGGCTTAGTTTCTCCCCCAAAATCACTGGAAATGCTCCACTGGCTTAACAGAGCCAAGTTCAAGGCCATGGAGATGATGATATTCACTCTTAAACCCAGTTTTCTTCTGTTTATTAATGTTTATACTAGAGAAGAAAGAGACAGCACTTCAGAGCACACTGGTCAAGGGAAGCTGTGCTTCTTAGAACACTCATGGATAAAATAATCCTCAMAGTGCTTTGCTTGTTTCTGTCAAAGAGGTAGAACTCCATCAGTGCTCCTGTACCTCAAGTTAGCTCTTGAATCCCACTAAGCACTCACCTTTTTATTAAAGAGAGGAGGTTTCCTGAAGAACCACCTGATCACAAATAGAGGGAATAAGAGAGATAGTACAACATYATTATAGTGACAAAAAACCCCTGAATGCAAAACCAAACTACATTGCATATTTCCAAGAATGTAGAAGCACTAAAAGTAAAAATGGAACAACAAATCATCTCTGTAACCTTTTTAGGTGTTGGCACCACGAGGTAAAGCTATATCCAGGGATCTGCTGCTTTCTTATCTGAGTTGCACACTTCAGCCTGTAGAAATCAAATACTTTTAAGTGCAGGGTTATTTGGATCTGGCTTTTAATCCAGATCTGGCAGCTTCTTCCCATCTGTTGAACATAGTAGTCTCCTGTAAACCAGCCAACCTGACTTGTCAACAGTCAATCTATTTTAACTTTCCCTATAAATTGCAAAGGGAACTGTTCTCACTCTTCTGAGAGAGTAAGTGTCTCACAGCTATACCACATTGGGACTGATTCAGGTCCTAAACATAGGCACCAAGTGCCATTTTTGACATCCCAGAGTATCCAAGACACCTGCAGCAGGGCTGGCAGATACATCACAAGATGCATGAGAGACTGTGCACTTCTGGAGAGGCAGCTGGAAGTGGGAAAGATACCATAAAGCACCTCAAAGAGCTGTAGACACCAGTGTTTGGGTTCCTACATGGCTCTCCCCACAAGTGTCAGACTTTTTCTAAGTAGTATTAGCCCAGTTGCACTCCTCCCAGGACGAGTTCAATTTTAGCAATTCACCCAAAGGGTTGGATGAAAACCTTTCCTCCTTGAGGAAAGGAGCTGSCTGAACCTAAACATCTGTGAGCATCTGTAATATTTCATTCATGTTTTGAATGAGAAAAGCATTCCCATTTAGTAAAGCTTTTGTGCATTAAACTTATTAGCAGGTCATTAAAAGCTATGCATATTCATCCCAGCCATCTCCAGCACACAAACCTAGCTCCATCACCTGCAGTACAAGAGGGATAGCAAACAAGGAGCCAAAAAAGATTTTATGCTTTGGTCAAGATGAGACTAGGTCTGTGATTGCAAGAAGCTCACCTCATAGCAAGGTACAGAAACATAAACTTCAGAGAAGCAGATCCTACAGGTCATTCTTGCTCTTATTTTTCAATATTTTCACTCTCTTCTCTTTTTTTCATTCCTTCTCCTCTTTTATTATCCTCCTTCTATTCTCAGCTCAATGCTTCCCTGATCTCTCTCTTCTCTTTTCTGCATTGTGCTTCTGAAGCTTGCTTTGAGGAGTAAATCCTGCCCTCCCTGCAGCTCTTGAGGGGAAACTTGTGGACAGAACATCATTAAATCCCTGCTGGATTGGTATGGGGGAAGAGATCTAAGATACAAACCCCTAAGGTAGCAATAATACACTTTGCATTTTAATAGTGGTGCCTTTGTTATTATCACTCACAGTGATGCCAACCGCATATATCAAGGAATCCTTTATGTTTTAAATAATCCAGTTCTTCCAAGCTGAAAATGAATGTATCTATCTGCTGCTTCTCTCCTGGGGGTTGCTGATCCATTCAAAGATCCAGCCCTTCTATTGAGAAGCTCTTTTCAGCAGGGTAAGAGCTCCACAAAAACCTCAGAAACTATGGCTTGGAATATAACTACCAAAAGTTGGGTTTTTTTCTGTTTAATAGCCCTTCTTTCAGTTAGAGCCGAACACCCTCTGTTTAAGCCATTCTGTCACAAGGCTCCCTGGACTGTGGCTGTGGTTTCAGCATAAATAAACTACTGGGACCTCTAGAAATTCAAATGTATTTACAAAAAAGCAATAAGCTGTTCTTGGGTATGTGTTACCTCCACAAGCATAGGTAGTTATAAGCAGCTCAGTGGAAAGCATTAGCACAGTTACAAATCAAAACATCAAGAAAATGAATGGGTATTTTAGAAAGGAGTTTTTATGGGTAATTTGAGTCTTCAAGGAAGCTTTTGTGATACAGGATGAAATCTATGATGAAAACATCTGGGAGAGAAAAGGAGATGAARCAGAACAGTTACCCTTGCACTGTTCAATGGCCTGGAATCTACCCCTGGATCTTTCCTGCCTCTCTCTCTGTTGCTTTCCAAATATTCTCAGACTGCTGAGGGTTTTTTTTAGTTTTGGTTGAGAAATCAAGGTTAGGTTTGCCTCCAGTTGTGAAGGAAGGGTCCACCACCTCCAGAGGATAATGGGATTTTTTAAGAAAGCAAAGGCAGCAATCCTGTTAGCATGGAGGCTGGGGAAGCCTTTCTCCATGGTGAAGATGCATGTCCGGAGAAGAGCAGTGGGGGAATGTCCCTTTGTGCTGAGTCTGACACAGTGCTGGTGTTTTTGGAGTTGAGCTGGACAGGAGCATTGTTCTTGGTGCCTGGCTTGGCTTGCCATCCCTGGGCTCTAGCTCTTGGCTGCATATCTCCTCCACCAGATCAGCATCCTTTCCTTGCACACATGTGGGGCTGTGAAGCATCATTTTCAGAGGAAGGTTTAGTTGTCCCGGGTGGGGTTAGGTCAGGCTGTTCAGCTGTTTGCTTTATTGATACTGAGGGTAGCTTTTAAAATCCTCCCGTTCTGGGAAACTATTATACCAAATGAGGCAATAAAAGTGAACCTTTACACTGTAGTGTCAGTGTGATGATTTAGAGAAGATATCCTGAGATTCTTCTCTTACTGGTAATTTTTCCCTTTTTAAATTCACTTCTTAATTTTCTGCAGCGTCTTTTGCYGTGACACAGGCTCACCTCTTTTTATATCCTGCAGGTGTCTGTAGTGTAAGTGGAAAGGGGATATGTGGAGAGAAAAACGAATGATGAACACASTGAGAGATTATAAAAAAATCTACAAGGGAATTGGGAAAAGGAAGCACATGAAATACTACTCCCATTAATGTAAAAAGAGCAGAATAAGATAATTAGGGTATCAGGTACTAAAGTGAATTGGAGATAAATGAGAAGAACCATTGGCCTAGTCATCCTTGACCATCTAGTTTGGCCCTTTTTAAAATCCTGTCTCACCAGAAAGCCCACCTGGAAGACTGCAATGATGGGAGCYACTAACTCTAATGCCCTGCAAGTTRCAGGCAAGAAGTCAGAAGCACCTGACTGATGGCAGCAAAGATGTTGTAAAACACTTTCACAGCAGACTCAAAGCCTCAAAGCCTCAGGAGCACCATGTGTGCCACAGGAAGGAGCAAGGCATATGAGAAGCATTGCCAGTGTCATTGATGCCAGAATGCAATKTTTAAGGTGAAAATGCCCACCTGAGCCTGGAAGTGATCCCTGCATCATGATACCTGTCTGTGCAACCTCTTCTGCCTGGTAAGATCACAGATTCACAGAATCAGAGAGTTTTTAAGGTTGAAAGCAACTTCTGGAGATCATCTGGTCCAACCCCTCTGCAAGGCAGGGTCACCTCAAGGAGGTGACACAGGAACACATTCAGGTGGGTTTGGAATGTCTCCAGAGAGGGAGACTCCACACCCTCCCTGGGCAGCTGTCCAGTGCTCTGCCACCCTCAGTGTAAAGAAGTTCCTCCTTGTCTTGAGGTGAAACTTTTTGAATTTTATCTTATAGCCATAGCTCCTCATCCTGTTGCTGAGCACCACCAAAAGACTCCAGCACTGTCCCCTTGGCACCTGCCTTA
The DNA here is from genome assembly GCA_014549065.1 of Cardinalis cardinalis. Lineage (NCBI taxonomy): Eukaryota > Metazoa > Chordata > Aves > Passeriformes > Cardinalidae > Cardinalis > Cardinalis cardinalis. The sequence continues at coordinate 2,592,687 of JACDOX010000063.1, forward strand.
GAGATATTTATATGTATCTGTTTGTTGGAGGTGGAGGGCTGGGGCAGATCCTTTCTGATCCAAATTTTTTTCAGGAAATTCCAACAATTTAATACGTTTCTAAGTAGTTCTAGAGACAGCAGGGCTTCTCATTTGTAGCCAGCATGAATCATCTGCTGGAAAGGAAGAACATCCCATATAGCCAAATTATCTACCYGAGGAAAATAAATTTTCCCAAGCTTCTGCAGCCAGTTTTCTGAAGCATGAAAATTAATTAAATACAATAGAAACAAAAAGGCATAATCACAGCATAATCAAGTGTCTTTTAAGCCTGCTGTTAGGGACATCAGCTAATCCAAGACACAAAAGCTAACATCATAAAACTCAATTTATGAGACTACTGTCACTCCTTCATACAACCCCTCTGACAACTCAGGATTTCTTGTTCGCCTTCMTTCCTCTGGTTTAAGATTTTCACTCCTGATAGTTTTTTTAAAGAAATCCCCCCAAACAGAGATAAGTTTAGTGAAAACCCATGTTCTTGTACCAGAACTATCCTTCAGTTTAAACTCTTCTTCCATCTCTGTGGTGTTTATGCCTCAAAGGAAATCAAATTGGAAATACCTTTTAATTAATGCTTTGATYAAATGTCAATGTGTTGTATCATCGCTTCAGAAGTCTCCATTGCCCTAATCCTCCCCAAACCCTTTCCCTGTGTCTCCATCAACGTCAGTCCTCCTTAGATAAACAGGACCAAAATCTGAGGTCTTATCAGGGCTTGTATGAGGAAGGACTGTCTCCCYGTCTCTAGACAAAATGTCATGCCTGATGCATCTTGCAACCTTACTCTCTTTCCTCTTCTACCCTGCAATCTTGATGGTTTCTTGGAATTTCTCTTTGCACCCCAATGGCCTTGCCCCTCCACCACCTCTGTCTGATGGGGCCACCAGTTTACAGAGAAGTCTCATCATTACTTCTGTCATCCATGTTTTGGCCAATTTTGCAGCATGTATTTGCTGCAATTCCTGCACCTACTGTTCCCAAGCTCATCTAAATTATTCCTGTGTAAGGGTGTGCCCCACTCCAGGATGGTTAATTTAGCATCATTCASAGAAGGCATCAAGCATGGGCCTTGGTCTTTGCTCTAAGGTCACTACTCCAAATGTTAAGCAGCATCAGCCTCAGGAGAGATGCAGGATGAACACGGCTTCACTCTCAAACCCACTGCTCTTCCCTGCTTAGCTSCTTCTCTACCGACTTCTTATTTCTTGTATTAATCATCTTCTTCTTCACTGCACACTGGGGTACYATGAAAGACACTTTTCTTAATTCTAGGTAGATCAGGTCTGCCGCATATTTATATGCATATTATATATATCGGTAATGTGCATATAAATGTACTATATTAAATGTATATATAAATATATTTATATAATATAAATATATTTATGTAATATAAATATATTTATATTATATAAATATATTTATGTAAATAAATTAATCAAAACCCAACAGTGTTAAGTTTTGTTTATGTCTTTGATTGCTTATTAAAAATCTGTTCTGAGAGCACATTAGGATGCCAGCCCCACTGGGTTAAGTAAGTGCTGAGTTAAGTAGGTTCTGTTTTTTGTTTTTCCATAAGAAATGTATGCAACTAAGAAGGGGCTTCTCTTTGCTCCTGACAGATGTTCATTAATGCAGCATCAATTATCAGCACTGGTAATGTCAAAAATAATAATAATAAAAGTAGTTTAAAGAAGTTAACATACCATTTTGGGAGATGTTCTGCAAGTCTCTGTGATTACAGCGATTTCTCTTGCGTAAACGTAGATATAGAGAGTCTGTCCACCCTCTGAAATAAATTGAGAAAATGCAAACTGCTACAGTCATATGATAATGATGAAAACACAGCCGATATTAAAAATGAAGTATGTTCTTGTCTATGAAAAACTCTGTACCCCAGTTATGTATATGCTTCTATTTCACCATCTSTCTCTTTTTGTGGCCATACATCTTTTTAATCTTGAACAAGGTGGCCTAAAATAAAGCAAAGATACCTGCTCAGAAACTATAAACTGATGAAGAGTTTCTCTGACATTGTTCCATCCAGGAACAATGCTTTTATCCTGGTCTTTCAGATAAGGCATTTAAAAACCTTTTTGTTATACATCATTTATCAAAACAATTCTGTTGGTTGTTCGCAAATTGACTTTTCAATTGGTTGTTATGGAACAGTAAGTAAAAGAGAAGAAATATTGGCAGGGCAATCATTTCCCAACATCATAAATCTTGGACAGATTAATCTGAAAACAGGATACACTTGGCTGTTATAAGTTCTCTCCTTTATTTTGCACTGCTGAGAAAAATGAAAAAAAAACCAAAACAGAACAAAACAAAAACCAAACAAATGAAAAGGATAACAGGTCAGAGGGTGATGAAAAGATCAAGCTCCCAGCCATGAGTACACAGTTATTTCTATCTGGGCTGCAGCTGTTTGTTTATTTGTTGGGTTTTTTTTATCTTTCAGAAGTGGAAGAGATTAAAAACTGAACGCTGGACCAAGGCTATCACTGACAACTTCAGGGGCAGTTCTAAGCTCTGATCACTTGTGAGCTTCAGATTCTTTGGAGCCCGGACAAGTAATGTGTACTGAGAGACTGGGCATTTGTAACAGGTTTTTAACCATCAGTTTTGCCATGGCTCTGATAGAGAAGGCTGCACAGACCATTCCTGTTGGCTTGTCAAGTAGTAAACTGCCTTAAAGCAGATACTGTGTGAGTGTAGCTGAGGCTGAGCCTGGATTTTGCACAGGGAGAAAAAAAGGAAACAAAAAATGCAAGTATATGGTGCAACAGATATTTTTCTGGGAAAAAAAAATGTTATTCCRCCAGCTTTTAAATTCTGCTGGTAGAAAGTCTCTTCAGGCTTGACCCATGCTTGGTTTGGCATTCACCTCTATTCCTGACTTATCCTAGACATAAAAAATAAAAATTATCTGAAACTTAGGTCACATCAGGCATTGGTCAATGATTGTATCCTACAGCTCTTGCAGTATTCAAAGGCCTTTTAAAGCTGGACAGAGAGATGATTAATAAAAAGTTTGGTTGGTTTTTTTTGGGGTTTTTTTGGGGTATTTTTTTTTTTTAATTTCACAGTTACAACTGCAGGCATTTCAAGGTGTTTTGTGTTTTGGACTCTATTTTCCTTCCCTTCTGGCAGAGAGTTTATTTTTTTTCCATCTATGCCAGCAATCTTCCCCATCCACATGAGCCAAACTAACACAGCAAATTAGGTCACAGACTCTTTCAAATTCTCCTTTTGCTATTTCCCTCTAAATGTGTTAAAAAAAAACCCACAAAAAAACATGTGGGAAGAGGAGAAGAAAGATTTCCTCCCAGTAGGGAACACTATGAAATAACCATGGGGATACCCTTTATTCCACTGTTTTCATCAGCAAAAATGAAACATGAGGAAGATTAAAAAAAAAACATAATAAAAGAGAAAGGCTGATTTTTGTTACTTTCAGCAATGCTTTCCTTCCCCTGAATTTAGTAAAAAAAATAGTTTATMTTTTATTTCTTTGGGGTTTTTCTCCTTCTAAATTACAGTTTGACCKATTCTAAAACCTAGAAGACTTGCTTATATGTTTAAAACATCTTTTAAAACCCAAGATCCAGGGTTGATCTTGGTTTTAGAAAGAGCAGATGCAGAGCTGAATAGTATTTTTCTCTTTCCTTTCAAGCACTGCTTTGGTTTTTTATCTCGCTGTGCTCTGAGAGACCTAGAGACTTGCTACGGCTTGGCCTCCCTGTCTGTTGGCTTACCCGATGGTGGAATTGAGAAATCCAGTGATCTCTGAGAACTGGGGCCAGTCAAACTCATCACTGAAAGCCATGGGGAGATTAGCAAATGATTTCTGAAAGAGAAATTTTAAAATCAACCTGGTTTCACCCTCACAGACATAAAATCCTCTTAGCAAATTTGAACAGTTCTTAGCCAGAGCAYTAGCCAGACAACAGGAATTTTAACTGCCATAGTAGTGGTACTTATGTATGCACATACTTAAAAAGTTGGCTTTTATAAGACAGGCATATAAAGAGATGGAGGAAGGAAAAACAGGGGAGATATCTGAATTGCAGTCCTWGGTGCCCTTTTTTCCTGAAAGAGTCCAAAACTCCTCCTGAAAGAATCCAAAGCTCCTCTTTGTGTGAGCAGGTAGGGCAGGTGCAGACCCCCAAGGCAGCAGCTGATAGCTCCAGCATCCATCCTGCCCAAAGGTGTGTCAGCCTTGGGCACAGGAAGATATCTCAGTGTGATGTCCCCAGAGAATATGGCAAAGGCATAATGTCAAATTCTCTCAAAGCTCCCCTGCCCTCTACAGCAGGATGAGCTGAGAACAACCAATCCCCTRAAAACCTCTGCCTGGTCCTCACTAAATTTTTGGGATGGCACTAAAGCAACAGGGTCAGAAGGTCTCTGAGCATGGCAGGGACAAGGGGGAAAAACACATCATCTGGCATAACCTTCCTGTGCAAATACATGCATCCTTTACCCTTCTCTGTTTTGCTGATATTGGTCCCTAATGCTTTTATACAGTGACTGCCCCAGTGAAAGCCTCTCCACATGCAAGCCATGCTGCACATTCAAAACACAGTGCCCTGTTCTTTCTCACTTTGTTTTTTGAAAGTCCCAAAATTCATGAAAGGTTAGGAAAACAGCCTTGATAAATTGTGCCACCTCAGAAGGACAGAACATGGAGTAAATTTCCAACTTCTCCTGGTCTGGGGTATGCTTGCAAAGACAAATGTATAAATCCAGTATGCTCATATAGAGGAAAACTGCYGATGAAAAAGGTAATAACCAAAAGAAGGTCAAAACATAAAATCAGAGAACCTACAGGCTGGTTTAATCCATATAATTTATTAGCTTCATTTTCTCTTCAAGCAATTGTGGGGTTTCTTTAAGACCTCACTGCTATAAACAACAAGCAGGTGGGTAATTCTTTATCCAGGAGGGTCAGAGTAACTGAAGAGCTAGAAAACAGCTAAATCTTGTGCTCCCCACCAAGTTCTAATTCCAAGAAAATTACTGTTTGGGGAATGGGAGCTATACTTGAGGCTATGGCTTGAGTATATGTCTAAGGGTTTTGACTGTAAGAGGATGGAGAGAGATGCAGGGAAAAGGGAGGAAAGGCAAGTAAAGGGGATTGTGGGGACAGGAAATCCTGAAGCCATGCTCTGAGCAGTCTAATGCACAGCAGATGCCAGTTTAAAACATGTAACAGCACATTTGACCCACTTACAGTGCCTCTGCATTAGTTACCAAGGTGAAAAGGAGCCTATCTTAATTATCTTTCAGTTTGTTCTCTTTCTCACACACGTGTCCTTGTGTTTATGTGTACATACATATATAAATAAAAAACATTCTTTTTTTAGGGCTGCAGGGGAACTTCAAATTTGCCCTCTTCAAATCTGTTAGTTTTGTGTGCAAACCAAAAGTACTTAATCCAAGGGCACAGCTATGAGCAGAAGTGCAGGGATACAGCCTAACTTGGCCTTTTGCAATATTTTCCTCCTCACAGGTTTGCATTAGAGGTGAGAGAAACAGTCACTTAGGACAGAAAAAAACCCCACAGATATGATCTCTTATAAGTGACACATATATTAGAGCATAAAAGAGATAATAATTATTTAATAYTTTTTAAACAAATCATATTGTGAACAATTCATTATTTACCATTGGCATATTGTTACCAAAACAATATATTCATTGGAAAAGTCCCAGTAATTTTTAACTGTTTGATTTTTTTTTCCCCTGCAAACTTGGCTTAAATATGAATTTGCCAGAACCTAATTAAGTTGCAAATTGATTTGAAGAGGAACGTTTGAGCCCAAAATTATAGTTGCATTTGAAAACTGGATAAGCATTTAACATTGACACTATTCCAACAAAGCACTCAAGGTCCAGACTTTTGAAGATATTTCAGGTCCAAAGGGTGAAGATGAGTAGTTAAYGGAAAATTCAGAAGAATGCTGAACCTTAAACTGTGCATTGATGTAGTTTGGAAAGTACAGCCTAACAGACTGTGTTGCTTAGTCTCAGATGCAAATGTGTCCCTCTCTAGAGGTGCGACTGTGTTGACTTTTAGCGTAAAACTCTCTTGAGCACAGCCTTGTTTAAATACCATTCTCTAGACTATTCTGGCTGAGAAACCTACTTCATCCCACGTGCCAGATTTTAGCAGAGAATCAGTAGAAAATTRTTCCAGCCTAGCTTCAAATGCCATATTTTAGCACCAAATGCTTTAGACAGGTCTCATTCCAGTGAATGTCCTCCTCTCCTAGATGTGTCCTGCCTTGGAGCATGGGACAGCCAAAGCCATGGCTGATGCTAAATGCACACATACCAAGCTATGCTTAAATGGAAGAAGGTTCAGGGTTGCTGTGGTAAAAGATTTTCAGAATCAGAATACAAAAGGGCACTGGAAACCTCACACTCATACAAGCCTTTCCATCCTGAAAATCTTAAAATCATTGAGSTATACCTTAATTTGAAGGAAAATTGGGTGTTTCTTTTTATAATGATTTTAATGCTGTTCAACTACMGGTGAGAGTATTAAGTATCACAGACAACTTTATTATTCTAAGAATACAAATAAGAAAACCTTAAGCTCTYGAGAAAAGCACAGCCTATCTTTTTAAAAAGCAAAAATTGCGTTTCTGCTCTGTAAAGCTGCAAGAGACAAAAGTTTGAAATTAGCAAAACTATTACCTTATTTCCCACAAAATGAAATGTCTTAGTCATGACAATACAAGCTTGGAGAAACCTGCTTGCATTTCACTGTATCTAGAGGAATGCTAGATTATGTTTTTAAAAAGAATTGCACACATCAAACTCCTGATTTTTTCTAGTGGTGCAAAAAAAAAAGTCCGTGGGATAAGTATTTGGGACATCCTCAATCCACATTTAAAGAAATTATGAATTCTGCTAATATGAAATAAATAATATGAAACAGTTACTTTAATCATATCTGAGAACCCCTTGAGTTTGTGGGCAACTAGGTATCTACTGATCTATGGATAAATGTAGGATTTATTTTTCTCTTTATTCAGCAACAAAATAGAGATCCAACAGTTTTAAATTGCATCTTTCCAGAAAGGGTATAATTTCCATCACGTTTATAAATATAGTGTTTTTACCTCAAAATAAAAATCCCTCTAAAATGAGATATGAAAGTTGCTTCTATTCCAGACATACAACAGAAAAATGCTGTAATTAGTAGCTATTTGGAAGTCAATAGTAAGCAGATGGACAGAGCAGCAGGAGCACAATATTCATCACTAGACATACTAGTGTTTTCAACATTAGCTTTCCGCAAAAAACATCTACCTCAAAAAACCCCCTAGTACTTCTTCTGCTTTCCTAGGCCTTATAGAGTGCATGCCTACTGCATTAACTTCACTTTTAGCATCCAGATTTTCAGGTTAAAGGGTTGAACATTCAGCTCAATTCTTGATGAAACTCTTAAAAGAAAAATCAGCAAAGCCAAGAGCTGTTGATAACCAGAAAGACAAAATAAAGTTGACTTGACCCCTTCTTAGAGATGTATCATTCTCTTTGTATAAGGCACCTGTGACTTCCCCTATATAGGAAAGAGTGGTGGCTTTTTAGTTGTTTTGTTTGTTTGATYGTTTGTTTCAGCTGGAGAAATAGCGTGTCCAAGCTGCAGTTTTCAAAGATGTTTYCATCTCATAATGGGTGTTTCCCACACTGAGTAATGCCTCCATGTGCTCTTTCTGGGAAGAACATACTCTGAGAGGGGTGCTAACTGTGTATGTGACTGGCTCCTAGGTAAGGCTTTGGAAATAGCACTGGAAAACAAGAGTGCCCCCTCTGATATCTAGCATGCCAGAGGACTTGATATGGGAAAAGTGAATGATGCAACTTGATGCATCCCATACAACAGGAGACATGTAACAGCAGCATGTTCCTCCTGCATAACCCCAGATTACACTGGGGGTTATGACCCTTACAGGGCAAAGCTAAGAGGGCAGTAAGTTCCTAATTAGACCAGGAAATCCAAAATCCAACCTATAACATCTTCCCGACAATGCTCTTCAAGTCAATGGCATGGACATAAGAATTCCAAAGCTGTGCAGCCCAAATCTTATCTTGTCACYCCTGTGCTGAATATCCAGCTACCCAGACAACATCCTGAGTGAATTTCTCATTCACACTCTCTTTTCTTCCCATACTCATCATAGGATCTCCTTTGCAAGGTAGACTATGCRAAGCAAAATCAGGGAAAACAACCATTCTGCAGAGCCTTTTAATGAAATACTCGGTATTTCTCCTAAAAAAATTATTTCCTCACCCAGTTAGCTTTGAAACTGGAATTAACAGCTGCCACTGATGTGGTGCTGATTAGCAGATGGGCCCACAGCATTGTTACCAAGTGTAAATTTTACTTTACACCTGTAGATGTAAACACTTGTAAATGTAAACACATAAAAGGATAAATATAAATAAGAAATACGTGAGATATAGAAAGCATATAAAATGAATATGTAAAAATATAGAAAAATATAAAAGTAATAAAATAATACACAGAATAAATCTAAATTAACAGGCACAAAACTTTTTTCTGTATCCATGATAAAAAACCTGCACAGGGCAGGGACAAAGAAGTGCTATTTGAAATTCCATGTAGAGGTTTGAGGTTCTATTGAAATGAAAATTAAACCTTTGAACTTACTCTAGTATTGACTGTGGATAAAACCATTTGACAAACTAATATTTTTATGTGTCTTATTGAAGAAATTTTGGCAGAATCAAAGCCAAGTGTCTTGAGTYAGCACAAAGGAAAAGCAGGTACACAAAGATGATGCCTTTTCCTCTCTTCTCCAAGGCCTAACTTCAAATTCTTGCTGTGGCCCCAGATTAAAGGTGTTTCCTRTATGATTAGGACATAGACTCTCTGCACTCTCTCTAGTCACAAAACCATCTCTAGATGTGCTTCAAAATTCTCCTTGAGGGAAGCCTTGCACTGAAAAATCATTGAAGCCACTTAATTTGTTAACTAAGCCTAGAGATGAAGAATATTTTCCAGTGGCTTTTAATACAACACAAGAGACAGCAATATTGCACCCTCATAACCCCAAGGCAGTTAAATTGCTGCTGTTGACATCCTCCACAGAGAAAGCAACACACAAAGGACAAGGAAAAGGAAGAGGCAGTGATAAAGTCTGAATTAGTTAAGAAATGGTATTGCTAGTGCTTTTGTGCTCAGGTGACAGCTTTTGCACTCATGGTGAGCTCCAAATTAAATAACCTTTTACTTTTGCTAGAGTTTAGTCACAGATAATAGTTTTTATACAACTGAGATCTCTGTATGTATGCATTAATATTTAACTGATGTATTTTTGCCAGGCTGGTAGAAAAGCTTGAAAATAGTCCTAGAAAAAAAACATGTTGTTTCCTATCCCAAACCTCACATATATCTTTTGGGCCTTACACAGAGTGCACCAATTCCCTCCCCAGGCAAGCTGCTCTGCACTCATCAGACAGTAACAAAGAGCCTCCAAAACTTACTTTTGTAATCTGTACTCCAGCTCCCAACCTTGAAACTTGTGCCTTGGCATGCTGTTAGCAGACCTTGACCCATCCAGCTGGTGGATCAGCAAGCTTTAAGCAAGAGAAATTCTTTCTAGATCTTCATTACAATGATAATAAAATGCTGATAGAGTCTAAAACTGGTCTTGCCTACATGGCTTTACTACCAGCCTTACTGTCAGAATCATCCTTGCCATCAGTATTATGATCATCTTTATTAGATGAGATAATCTCAATTATCATTAGTGGTAATTTATTATGATCCTCATCAGCTCTGTCATCAGTGTTATTCGTCTAATTGTTGTTCACAAGGATTTAACAAAGAAAAACAATGGCTAATCTGCAACATTTAAATCAGCTCTGGGAGCAAAAGTGGGAAAAAACCTATGAAACTCTCAGACCTCCCACAGCACAGCAACTACTAACAGTCTGGGAAAAGAATTGTTCTCCAGGAAATGTCTGTAACCTTATTCTACAGCCACCAGTGAATGTGTAGAAGGTTTTCATCAGAARGGGTAGGCAATGATGATCTATCTGCTAACCCCTGTCGCAACAGACTCTTGTGCAGAGAAGGACAAGGTACAGTCCTCCCTGGCTAGAGACTGATAGGATAGGAAACAACAGTGAAGGYTGGGAACATTCCTGCACTTTTATCTCCACCGCATAATTGCAGTTTGCTGGAATGATCTTTTCCTCTCAATTATTTCATTACATTCCAGTGATCTACAACAGACTCAGTATAGCTCACAGTCAGGTGCATTTTGCTGTTTTTTGAAAATAGGAAATGCTGGGATAACTACCCAAGGATAGACATCAGTGTGACAAGGATATTTTATGGTCACAGGAACTCTTCCCTTAAGGACAAATCTATTATAAATACTTGGATGACCCTCAAACACCTGCAAATGCATTTGTTCAACAATCCTCAAAACCAGAGCACTGGAGTTATGAGACCTATTTCACATATGCCACAGGATGAGGGGAAAACAATCCAGGGCATGTCATTTCAAAGCCAGATTCCTAAAGCAGAAATTCCCTGGCTGTCAGCAGGGTCACTTCTGCAAACACCCTCACAGCAAGGAGCCATCCCAAGCAGGCTGCTAATGGCAGGTCTGATCCCACAGACAGCACGGGTCTCCTTGAGCTGCAGGCACGTGCGTGGAAAGCCAGATGTCCTGGTTTGTGTCCCTGGCACAGCACTGGGACACTGCAGCCAAACTCTTCTCTGACCCAATTGCACAGATGCCGGAGAAGCGGCAGTAGCACAGGGCTGTGCTTTTTTATCTTCACAGGAGCAGATGCCGGAGGGGACTGATACACGTGAGACCATAACTACAAATTCCAGTGCAATGAAGCATTTTGCACTTGTTTCCCCTTGGCAACCTGCAGCACAGCAGAGAGAGCAAATGGCAATCAGTGGTTTTGGCAAGCTGAACGTGATTGCTCACCGCTGACATCTGTGTGACGGTCATCCACTCGGGAGGGATGTGGAAGTGAGCGCCGGCCGAGTCCCCCAGGAGCACGACCCCTCTGGAGTCTGCACCTGATGGATGCATTTTGTTAGTCACATGGGCAGAAAGAGCAASCTGAAACCCAGCTTGGAGAGTGCTTAAAGAGGAACAGCAGTAGCAGCTGATGGAGTCACAGGGTGACTGACTACACCACCCCWCACGTGGCTTAAATGTTCAGACACTGCAATAGGATTTTCACTCCATCTGCAGCAGAAACCATCTAACAGGCATTTGCCAACAACCCTGGAGAAACAAGTGGGGACTGGGCATGAAAAACAGGGGGAGGTCTTGCTAATCAGAAAAGAATTCTGGCTGTATTCAAATTGTGTGTTATTTCAGCAGAGGTTCTGCTGTGCAGACAGTGTTTATTTTTGCTATCCATAGATTATGCATTAAAAAGTACTTAAACATTTAGGGAAATCGGATTACTCAGAAAATTGCTYAAAGCTCCTTATAACAGAACTGGGTGGCGGATGTGCTACTCATATGAGTATTTCTGCTGGAACAATCTGTCTGGTTTATAATTAATGTCACTTAACATTTGTAGATTAGCCTTTCATCTAAAAATGTTGAGGAGTCTTGCCAGGCAATGGTTCATCCCCAGGATACTGATTTCAGTGTGAGGTGAGGTGAGTGGCAACTGCAGTCACTGCTGGTTTGTGAGGCTTTTATTTGTGCAGTGTGGGCACACAGACACCCACTCACATCACGGTCAGGGAGATCAGCTCATGCCATCACTTCACCCYTTTAAAGCCTTATCTGGAAAAAAATGTATGTATTTATGGCAAGAGGTAAAACTGGACAAATGCAAACGTTAAGCTGCTTCCCTAAATCTCAAAGCCATTACTCTGGGTTAGTCTTCAGGCACCACAGAAGATGCAAAGCTGACATCTCAGTTTGCTGCTRTCCCCAATCTATGCATTCAATTTCATTACTGAGCTGACTTTTAAGGGGAAATTACCAGCAGCCTATGTTTTACAAGTTTCATCTTTACCCATCTTCAAGATTAAAAAAACTCAATAATTTTGCTTTTCTCATGATGTYATAAAGGCTATTGTCTTTCCCTAGCCTTGTGAATGTGCAAATATTGAAATATCTATAAAATTAACACAGAAGACACATGGTTTATAGTATTGACTGTAATGATTTACCTTTGCAGAACTTCTCCTCATAGGGAGTTCCATCTTTTGGATCCACACCCTGTTGGAGAAGAGAAAGGGTAGATAACAGTACCTATCCAGCACCTGAAGAATGGCAGTGCAAAACAGAGGCTGAGAATTTATTCTTGAATGTTTGCCTGCAGGAGGCACTGCATCATAATAATGATGCAGTGAYATTATTTTAATAAGTATATGTACATTTTAATTAATCATATAAGCTATAATTTAAATAATCATAAGCATCACTAAACAAACTTAATATCAGCTAATAAAACCAGAATAAATAAAAAAGGAACGCTTCTAAACTAAATCAAAGACTAAAGAGGACAAAAGAGAAGCAGCAATCAGAGAGATGCAACTTCATTTACTTACCCATATGCCATTGCAGTTAGAGTCACTTTTTGCATCCCAATTATCAGGACTAAAACAGAGACAAAAAAGGATAAGAAATGTCACAAAAAAGAATCAGGAAATCAGATCCCCAGTGCCATTTTTCACCAAAATTAAAATGGAATTAGAAGGTCCTTTTTGCAAGGAAGCATGGGGTTTTCCTCCCTTTGGATCTAGGGGAGGCAATTTTTCCTAGCAAAATGCAAACGCAAAATGCAATATTGATTTAAAGTTAATAATGTAATTGCTGAATGAAACTTATTCTTYTAGTCAGGTTTCCCTCCCCATCTCTGGTCTGTCTGACCAATTTTAGCTGCAGATGCTTCAGAGAAAGGAAAGAAATGTGTGCACCACCCCTGCAAATGAGTCCCATCCTGGTCTTGATCATCCCCTCTTGTCTCGCTCACAGCGAAGTCAAGCAACAAGCAGTGATGTCCTGTCTAAGAGTATGGTCACAACAAAACCTGGAGCTCATTCTTCTCGAAGTCACAGTTAATAAGGAGCCTTTACGATAATTAAAATCTTTACCGTCTGCCAGGGTACACGGTTGTGTTTTTGTCGTTGCAGTCTCTGCCTCGCCAGTGATAGCCCCTCAACGTCTAAAGGCCAGGAGAAACACACAGATAGGACAGCCATTATTACTCTTGCACTTTTAATTTAAAATATCTAAAATGAGAATCTAACTCAAGGTSTAGGAATAAAACCCAGTAAACAGGTTGTATTCCAGAGTCCCTTTGSTAAGCTTTAATAAGTGACACCTAGCATGCTTTGGTGCAGAAATAAGACAAGTTGGCAATTTATTTTTTGTTTAATATGCCTTTACTTCACCTCTTATTAATTCAGTAAACAACCACTCAGCAGCAGAGCAATTTKCTTCTGCAGGGAACACAGCTTTATGTGTGCATTTCCCCAGGTGGCACACRTGAATGATTGCTTTTTCATCCAGGAAAAAACTCAACATTTTATGACAAAAAAACCTTCCATTCMTTTTATTCCTATTCCTATTTTCAYGTGAATGGATAAGGCTTTGCAGAAAGTARGAGGAATCCCAGAGACATCCTCATTATCAAGGGATTACTGTACYAAAGGAAAAGCTTTGCTTACTGGAAAGGTGCTAAATTTATCTCCATCAAAATCTTCAAAAGGCAGTTTATTTCTTAGAACACTGTAAAAAACAAAAACAACCCCCATAGTGTTAACATATGGAAGGGAATCTATTAAGAAAGTAAAAAACACAGTGAAGTGTACAGAAYAGATAATAACTGGCATGATATTCACTGTTCTATATTCAGTTGTGCCTSTGTGCTTGTACTTCAGCGAAGCGATCCTGCCCAAAAGAGCAAATTCTGCATTTAAATATTCACTGACTGAGCTCTGGAGGTGAGGCTGATGGACTCCTGCATGGCTGCAATATTGAACCTGCAGTCTCTAAAACAAACKAGGACAACAAATCTGTAGTAAAATTTAGGGAGGGGTTTGGTTGGTTGGTTGGTTTTGTTTTGTTATTTTTTTCTTTTTTTTTTTTAGCTACAGAAAGAGGAAAGTAAAAACGCAAAAGTGGTGAGGGAGAGAGAGTGCATGAGGGAGAGATCAGAAAATCTGAGCTCAACACATGCAATCCAACATATGATATAAAATTTCATTCCCTTCCACTGTCTGAACTCACAGGGCTCAAACTCAGCTTATGTATCCTGACTAACGCTTCAAAAGACACTTGCAAGATTTTTCACGTCAATCAACCCATTCCAAATAAACTCCTGATATTTGCAGTTTCAGTTAAATGAGCAGAAGTTGGTGAGCAAGTTAGTCTTGGCCGCTGAATCAGTCTAATTTACAGCTGATAATCCTGATTTATTCTTAGACCTGCTTGAGTACTCCTCCAAGTCTTTGGAGTACATTGACAAATACGCTTTACGAGCAATTGCCCAGCTCATGTCCTTGGCCTTTCTTAGAAACTGGCTCAAAGTCAGCACTGTCATGAGCTGTTTTTCCTGGATGCCATCCACCTGACTTTCTTAAACACCTTGGGATTGTTCTATGCTTCACAACTGACATGAAATTTGGGTTCCTCACAGAGTCATGCAGGTGCTGGTGGCCTTCCTGCACTGAGCCATGGGCACCACAACTGGGTGAACAAATTAAGTGAAGAAGTTTCTTGGGCTCAGAAAAATCTCAGGAGAAAGGTGGCTTCCTCTTGGAGATGTCACATCTGTGAGAGTGTCACATATTTGAGCTCTGGGATGTGCTAAAATTGAGCCAGTGGTTTAAGCACTAAAACAACCACAAGGATCCCTGCGAAGAATATTACTTACCTGAACTCTGTGCAGGCTCCTTCTGTACTACCTATACAGTGAYTTTATAAAGGAAACCAACGCAAGTAAATATGGGAAGCTTTGTTAGCTAAGGATGACTTTCGAAAGAAGCAAATTTACCATGTTCTGTTTCTGGTTAAGGACTGAAAATGTATACATACAATTTAATCTTCTCGCAGAGGTTGGCCAGAAGAGGAAATGCACATACACTTGAGAACCCCATGAAGCTTTTCTGGAGAGGAAGAAAAATAAAAGTAGATGGATGCATTAATTCACAGAGGGGGTGTAGCTTGSGATATTCAGTGTCAGTAAATCACAGAGCTAAACCATGTATTTTCTGCCTAGAAACATCCAAAAACTCCAATGATGCCAATAAGGATGCTACATGCCAGAGGATTTAGATTTGACACAGCAGTCAAGGATTAAGGCTGAGCATGTTACAAACCAAGTATTCTTGCTTTCAAAGACCTGTAAAACTCAAAARGAAAAGAAAAAGTTCTAGTCTTCTCTCTGTTTTCTCTCATGTAATCAATTTCTTTTTCATTCTTTGTAAAAATTACTGTTCTCATKTTTGGTGACATCTCACACAGGGCAAAACTAGTGAAAGCCACACACTTGGAGCCATGAGTCTGGTTTCTACATGCCAAAGGCCAGGGACAACTCCAAGAAGAGGAGAAATGAGAGGATCCAGACTGTGCATAAGTCTGATTTTTTTCAATGATATTTTTTAAATGAGATTTTTAACCTGGAAATCTAGATTTTATCTTGGCCAAACCTGTGAGTTGTACAAGACAGCTGCTGCTAGGAAAACTCCTTCAACATTAGTGGGCCTTGGGCCAATCCAGTTGAAGTTCCAGGTAGCCAGGAAGCTTCAGAAGCTGAAAGAGACCTTCCTAATGAATGTGTTGCATGGGCAATTAATCCCACAAACACACCGCTCATGTGGCYTCACTTTAAGTTCAGCTGGTCTTGAAACACTGAGGGTGCTCAAGTGGTCTCTAAATGCAGAGGGCTAATCGGTGCACAGCCCAGTTCTCTGCAKTCACTGAGGCTACATTTACCATGTAAATATGAAGCAGGTGAGCAGATGGGCATACTCATAACTTTATGCAAAGAAGGGTAATTGTTTATACAGATACAGCACTTGAAAGCTCTGTCCTTGGACCAACTGCCTTCTGTTACATATTTTATATACACAGAAAAAAAAAGAGTAAGATAGTCCTCAACCTAATGATATTACAACCCATGCYCATCATGAAACAGAAGGTAAAGCTTGGATGCAGCTCACTGGAGGCCAGTGGAAGGTTATTACACACCACGTGGGTCTATAACCCCAGTGTATACAGCTCTGAGTGACRAAGAAGACAAAGTGACAAAGGAGTGACAAAGGAGAACTTTGAGGCAGCACAGCAAGGCAGTGAGGCCAAGGAGCATAGAGCATTGCCTTGCAGCTCCAGTGAAGGTGTTTGCCTGGACAGGTAACAAGAGGCTATGGAAATAAGGGTGTCATGCTGCCCAGAGCAGGAGGTCAGGCACAGAAATACGCCACAGCCAGGATCTCAGGGTGGAGAGGAGAACTGGGCTAGTGGAGAGGAGGAGACAGAGCCTGTAGTACAAAGGTTGCAGCCAACATTTATGCTGGTGGCTGAAGTGACCATGCAGCAAGGTGAAAATGAAAAAGARTGGTACCTTTCTCAGGTACCACTGAAAAGGAGGAGGAGAAGGAGAGATCTGCAGTGGAGTAGGAGCTGTAACAGTGCACTTTCTGAAGAAGGCAAAAGTGAAATCAAGGAGAAAAGAAAAASGAAGGTCAAGGAGACAAGAAACCTGAAAAATAGCCACCAATTAACTTTCTTCAATTCTGCCCAACACACTCAAATGACAAAGCTTTAGTCACAGCAGCTTGGAGGGGGTTGAGGTACTGGTGGAGTGAAAGGAGAAACCAGAACACAACCACAGAAGAAATGGGGAGAAAAAGCTAAAAAGTGGGGCCTTTCCTTAGGCTGAAAGGCCAACCTGCTCCCACTGCTGCACCTCCAGTTGCCCTCTGTATTGAAGCTATTGGCTGCCTTAGGGCTGTGTCCTGCAGCATGGCTGGGACACAGGCTTCCTTTTTGCTCTGAGTGTATGGTCAGGTGAGCAGAGAGAATGAGAGGTGCACAGACAAGATGCCAGCTTTTCTCGAAGAGATTTGCAAACTTATGTACACTTCCTGGAAAGAGGAAAGAAATCACTTCCCGCCCTCCTTCATGCAGGACTAATCCTGCCAACGGAAGCACCAGAGACTCTTTAAGCCTTCCATCAGGCTAAGATTTGCAGGGTCTTCATCTGAGCTGTCAGCTTTTCACTTCAGCCTAAGCCACGGTATGCAAAGCCTTTGAAGTTAAGGCACCTGGAGTCAAAACCGCAYCAGAAAGACAAACTACAGGCCTTGCAAAAAATAAGYACATAAGTAAAACCTCCTTTTATTCTGCTCACAGGCTGTGCTGCAAGTTTACCCTTTGCTGTAAACAGAATAAAATCTTTCCTGTCTTTTTCTCAGCTAGTCTTTTGAAAATTCTTGCTGACTGGCTCTCTGTTGATTTCAAAGGAAGGTTATCCTGAAGTCCCAAAGACTGCTCAGCTTTGGTGGGAGCGGATGCATGATGATAACCCGGCAATGCTGCTGCTGAGGACCAGCTGCAGCAGCATTCCGAAGCCCAGCAGCCTTTGGTTCCACAGCCGTTGTATTCCCACACCAGGTGGGACAGTGAGATCTGGAGGTAATGCTTTAGCTCTGCTTGGCATTCTGCAGGAGAGTGGCTCATCTGAACTTTGAGGCTGTCTTGGGCTACTCTCAAAAGGCAAGGAATACAGGTATAAAAAAGGAGGGAATCTTTGTGTGAACAGGCACTATTGGGTCCTTCCCAGCAGAGACAGGCTACAGCATGAGTTGTTGACAGAAGATGGGCTATTGCCCCTGTGTAACATGGGTGAGTGGGCAGGAGATCAGCTCATGTCCTTCTCTGCCTGTCACATCGCTTTGGGCTCCCTCCATGGCTTCCCACTTGTCCCATGCCAGGCTGTGACTTGCAGGGACCTTGTAGTCGTGACAGGACTGTACAAATGGTGCCTGCTCTCATTAAATGCCACAACTCTAATCACCATTCTTTCATTGCTATTGCTCAAAGATGCCCCTTAGTATCTTCTCCACCCGCAAGAAGAGTTAATGCTAGAGGTGTTCACAGTGATTGATGACACTAATATCCTATTCATTGCCTGTTAACATTCCCTAATGACATTTCTGTAATTATTTTAATTGGTTTTACGAAAAAGAATAACAATGAGCCCCTAATGCTTGTTGGTGTTTGGTTTAAGCCAGTGCCTTACAGATGGCTCACTCCTTTTAATGAATGGAGACATTTTAAAAAATTTTTTGGAGTTCAGCTGCTTTCACTGCATTTCTACATCTGCTGATTACCTTTTCTTTTTTCCAAACTCATAATGATCCTAAGAAATTCCAAGTAAATGTGAAATCCTGGGATCCAGATGGATTTCCTGTTCTCATTACAGCAGCCATCACCACATCTCTTTTTTTGTGCACAGTCACAYACAGCTGCCATGCCAAGATGGGGACGGTTAACTTGCAAGAATTTCTTCAGAAGGCTTTCCCCAAACATACAATGCAGCAAAAACAACAAAAAGAGCAGACATGGGAAGAATTGATGGATCTAATTTGACTTTTTGGTCTAGCATGAACCAGAGTATAAAAGAGTCCACATGAATGTTTTTCTTTCTTCACTGATGTTTATGCAGGGATGTCCTACCACAGCTGGGGTGTTTCTGGTTCCTCACCCACACACTCAGCCAGCTAATCTTCTCCCCATGCAGTGAGAGCACCTCAGCTCTCACTAAGGTGTATCTGCCTRTGCAGGCAGGATCATGATTTGGGAGCCTTGAGACTGTGCAGGTGATTTCATTACTCTTTCATCACATGCTGCTGCTCTGGGATACATGGCTTATGCAAGCATGATTCACACTGTGCTCCCTCCTAGAGATTCTCTTTGTGTTTCTTACGGCATTGTTTTTCTGGATCTGAAAATAACTTCAGTCTGGGTGAATGGGAAATTGCAAGCTGAAGTAATGCCTCTAGAAATGTTATTTTCTATTTTYCAGGTTGAAAATAAGTTTCAGCCAGGGTCATTCAGCCAGGAAGCAGACTAGGAATAACTGCAGGAGAGGCCTGAGCAAGCACATGATATGTGTTTTAATTTGAGCTGACCTTGCATTGTGCTGGAGGTTTGSGACCCATTGAGACCCAACAGCGACCTTTCTGCCTCCAGTCTGTTTGTCCTTCTCGCTGGCAAATAGGTAGCTAGGAGCAGAAAGGGGCTGAGGACCAATGGAGATTGAGAGAGGTATTGAGGGGCATAGAGCAGTTTTGAGGATATGTGAGAGTAAAGGCAAAATAGGAGAGCCTATTTTGGAGCACCCAAAGATC
This sequence comes from Cardinalis cardinalis, assembly GCA_014549065.1. NCBI lineage: Eukaryota > Metazoa > Chordata > Aves > Passeriformes > Cardinalidae > Cardinalis > Cardinalis cardinalis. The sequence goes on from JACDOX010000063.1 coordinate 2,612,131, forward strand.
GATGCCAACCATGCCACCCTGCTCAGGACAGCCTGAAAGGATGTGGCTCACCCATCCCAAGAAASTGGGATGTGGCTGGCCGTGTGAGGGACTCAGCCCAATATGCCAAGGGTACAGCACATGCTAGGAAGCAGAGGAATTGTGTCCCACAGGGCAGCACTTCTGTGCCAGTCCCTCTCCAGCCCCATGCCAGCTCACAGAGAGGACCTGCTTGACTCAGAGCATCTCGTTGCAGGTGTTAACTTGGGGACTTCCTCCAGGGAAAGAAGACTAAAAATTTCATGCAATTTGAGCAGGAATTTCAGGCCATCAGTAGCACAGCACTGAGTAGGAAGGGAAATGAGTAAGAGATCCTGCTGGTTGCTGTTCTGYGGGAGCTGAGGCTGGTCTCTCCAGCGCTTTGTTTATTTCCCTGGCTTGGTAATTTGGCAACTGTCCAAAGGCTAATTAGGCACCTCAATTTTCACTTTTGTGACTAGCATCACAGTAAGGATTCAGGAATAAGCAATATAAATAATTTCTTCACAAACACTTAAAGCATTTCCTCTGCATTAAGTGACTTAACTGGAAGCAAACTCAAGGGCTGAACTGACTCACCTAAGTGAACCTAGCAGAATAACAGCTGCTACTCTTCTCTGCTGCCCTTTAGAGATCCTCTATAAATCTGAGAACTGTTGAAGGCACAAAGATTTCAAATCTCATTTTTCAAATTTTAGAGGCAAAGGCAGCAACTCATAAATACAGGAAAAATATGCAGAATTTGCATTCAGTCCATTGCTTGAGTTTCAGACAGCCCCAAAGCACAGTTGCTCTGCTCTGAGGCAATAGGTCAGTTCATGAGGCACCCACTTACATACAGCTACAAGGTAGCTGCATTTTTCATTATTTTTACGCTCTCCCCATCCTTTCATATTTTTCCTTTATTTCTCCCTCTCTTTCTTCCAGTGTCACCTGATAGAGCAGATCCTGTACCAAGTAGGAGTGAGTCAGCATCCAATTCAATGCTAATCAGGAGGATTCACAGTCAGACAAAACAAACAAGGACTCACTCCCGATAAAATGCCAGTACAGAGTAAAACACCTTAATGCCATCGATTTCTTACCAAGTCCTTGGAAGTCTTCATAATTCTTTTTGCTTTTCTTATTGCAACACTCAGTCCCACCTAGGAGAGCAAGAACAAAAGGAAAAACAACCAGATCAGCCTCACAGTATCCTACCAACTTTTCCCCCCATTTCCTACCATTTTTTTCTATTTTTATATCAGYCACAGCACAGAAATGATGTATGAGTCCACAAACTCCTCATCAGTTACTTTTTATTGGACTAACAATCAATTATCCAGTCACCTTCTATGAAACTCCTGTAGCAAGAGTTCATTTATTTTGCTCCAGGGCATCATTTATTTCCCAAGGAAAAGTCCAGATCAGCTGAAGAGCTGAAATTCATATCCTGACTGCACTGCGTGAGCTGCAGAGGCCATACTTCTCTAGCAACTCCTCCTGAAGGAAAACTCATTCATTAAAAGGCTAAAAGAGCRTTACTCATGTAACATCAGTCTGACTTGCTGTGGGAGGGTACAGAGGAAACATTTGCTCTTGCATGGATAAGGGTTACACTCAGCTGAGGTTCATCCCAGCAGGGGAACACAGTGTGCAGGAAGGTACAAAGCAGGGAACAGAGTTTGGAAGGAAAATCCCCTGCTTAGGATCCAGGAAGGTTAGCTTTTTATTCTGGAAATACCTGCCCTGGAGAGCAAGTTCTTGCTGACAGTGAAAAGATAGTTTTTCTGGTGGGTCCATGCCAACTTGTGCTGAAGAGGCATTTTGGGATACCCCCACATTGTGGGTACTTATACCTACATAGAAAGAAAGAGCAGGAGAACCATTCCAGGAAGAGGTCTTGCAGAGGCATCATAAGGCCATGGGTTACAAATAAGTCAACTATTAGTGATAGACAAATAAATCCTGAATATCCTTTGCACACAAGCTGTTTGAAGGAGCAGAGGAAATTTTGGGCAAGGGGCACCATCCATGAGTGTGAATAACAGCCAGGACAGCTCTGCTGGCAGCAGGAGGACACATGTGCCATGTGTGGAGCAGCAAGGCCAAATGCACCCTGATGGCTGCTCGCCATGGCCAGGGACTGCCAAACACTGCCTTTGTCCTTGGCCCTGCTCTCCAAGCTTTCCTCAAGGCTCTGCCATTGCAAAAACCTCAACAAATACATCTTTGCACCCTGTGTGCTCCACAGCCCTGGGTGCTGCCTGGAGAAGTGTTGAGGCATGGGCAATAAGTWGCTGCTGTTTCTGCACTGTGCCATTAAACGCTGACCTGGCCTTAAGAAATTTGTCTTGTATCACAGCACAGAAAGATCCCACTGCTTCTCCTGCCACAAGGACTCTTCCCAGTCATGGAGGTGAGGGGATGCTCATGCTGTCCAAAATATTTAACAAATGTTAAACAACTCTTGACGAACAGCAGTTTATAAATTCAGACATATCTTTCCATAAGAAAGGAAGTTCTCACAACTCCAGTTTAGTAAAAAAAAGAGAAGAGACAGTCAGAAGAGTCTGGGAGGGTCGAGGTAACACCAGTGTGCTCCCCCTGCTGCTCCATTTTTAATTCAGGACAGTATTCTTGTATCTCAGTGRTGACAATTCCCATATGTTGTGCTGCATTGTTAGTCCACCTTTGAAAACAGCCATATCTGTGAGATATGACATAACTAAGTTATGTCCTCTGTCCTCCTCCTCAGTGTTCATCGTGATAAAGGCTGAAAGCACTGCCTGTTTGCTCTCTTTCAGGAGGAATAACTGCTTATGTTCTGCAGGCTTTGAGAATTGGCAAAAAAAACTCCCAACCTTAAAATAAAAAAGGAGATAAAAATAAATTATTTTTGAAAATGTTTCAAATGGAAAAAAAAAATCCAGAATATCACAAACACATTAACACCTGGTTTCTGCTCAAAACTGTTAGTGGGGACAAACTGTTCTGTCTGAAAATGACCTGCTATCAGTCCCTCCTACAGCCYAGCCTAAGGACACTACTGCCAGCCTAACATTAGCTGGGTCTGAGGGCTCTTAGGTAAAGTCAGCACAAGTTTATATTCATCTGGACAGAGCTAGAGGAACTCAGCAAGGGGGAAAATAGGGATGCTTCAGCAAATGCTATTATTATAGCGTTTGGAAAAAAAAGAAAATGTCCCTCATGTAATGGCACCTTACTGAACAGCAGCATGCCAGATTAGAATATTAAAGCAGACTTAATTTGTATTTAAAGTAATCATTGCCAGCATTTTTGTGCTGGGGATAAAATTTAGCATGTCATTATAATTGATTTAGGCAGTGATCAAAGCAAATTAATTAACCGTGATATTCAAGGGTCAAAAATTTATAGTGAACAACACAAAGGGATACAGACGAAWAAGCATAAGCAGCAAGGAACACAAACTTCTAAGCTGCTGGGTTTTAATATATGTGTCACATTAATATATGTAGTTAATATATGTTTAAYTCATGGTGTCTATAGTCTTCTAAAAATCAGGGTATGTCACAAATAGATGAGAGAAGCTAGCAATGAGCCAAGACATTKTTTTCTAGTTTTTTCCCCCTGGGTAAGTGCTGTCCCCAAAACCAATCATGCATCTTACGTTTGCCATAGTTATGTTGCACAATAGCAGCTGCTGTCATTTCGGCAATAAAATTACTTGAGAGGCAGATGTGAAAAATGGCTTGAAATTGAGTATAATAGTAGGAAAATTCCCAGAGAGGTAGGATTTATCAATCCTTTTCTGCTGGGCAGGGTAGGAGACACCTTTCTTGGTCACAGCAGCAGCACATGAGAAATGCATGCTACAGAAAGCTACAGAAATATTGCACTCAGAAAGCAGAAAACAAAGGAGGAAAAGGCTGAAATGACCTTGTGTGTAGAAAATGCTCTCTCTGAAGYGCTAAAGTTGACACCTTCTCTCACTTCACAAGTTCCTTCAACCAAGACTCCAGGTTGGACTGTGGAAGACTGGCAGCTGAAACATCCACCGGGAAGAAAACGCTCCTGGTTTCACGGCTCACCTGTAATCCCTGGCTGACACCAGCATGTCAAGCCTGCCACTGAAGGCCATACCACCCACGCAACCTCCCCTGCTGCGCCTTGGCTAGCAAGGAGCCTCCTCTTTTTCCCATGGCATGAGAACACCACCAAGGAGGGGGTTCCCTAGGCTTCAGCAGCTGATGGATGAGTCCTGGGGAGCAGCCAGCACCATCCACCCCAACTGGAGCAGCCCTGCCACCCTGCGTGCACAAGATATCCAGCCATGGATGGGGCCAAGGGTGGGGTGTCACTGGGACTTCATTCACTGCCCTCTTCCAGGGTTCTCCACAGAGACCACGCGTTCCCAGTAATGATTTCTTTTTTGGCAAACAGATGTATTTCTCATCAYAAACAAATGCACAGACCAGCTCTAATTCTCTCTCATTTATCATCCTTGTTAGCCAGCTTTTTCCCAGGAGACCAGATATTTACAAAACACTCCAARTTTCCCTTCTAAGTAATTTTCATCACCCTTTAACCAAGAGTAGCAAGATAGCAAAATTCTGCGAAGCTTGTCAAATAGCACAGCTAGATTTATTAATGAGAAACGCTTCTCTGTCCTCACACTTTTCTCTGCCACCTTCCCACCCCAAATATCTCTGTGCCTACTTGTTTTCTAGGGTCCTGAGCTTCTACATTGGCATGGCACAGCTGCATGCACCACCTTGAAAACCCCATGCCACCCTCTTTCCTTTGGATTTATTTGATGGAATGTTAGGATTGTATGATTTGGCTTTTTGGGGTTGTTTGGGTTTTCAGTTGGGGTAGGGTTTATTTTATTTTCTGCCAGTGAAGAGGAGCAGAGGAAATTAAGAGAAACAAGTAAAAGAGGAGGAACTGGCACTCAAATTGTGACTTCTGCTATTACCTGTCTATAGGTAGTTTCTTTAGGGCTCAGTTCTGGCTGCAGCAGAAACTTAAATTTCAGTAGATTTTATCTGTTTCCAAGAACAAAAGCTAAAAGGAAGGCATCTGGTTCCACAGGACCTAGCCTACCTCCCAGATGCTGTTTGTTTTACTGCTTGGGATCTCAAAAGAAGGAAACGGGTCCCAGTCACGAGGTTTACTTTGGACTGGCAGCCTGCTCTTAATCAGGAATGCAGAAGCACTCCCACCTTGGAGTTTGGTTCTGTCTCACCTCCAAGGAGGAACCTCACATTTTTACTGAGAAAGATGAATGAGAGATAGCAGCAGAAGTATTTTTATTTTACTAAACCCCAGAGGGTTTTTTTTTTCCACCCAGAATTAGTTGGCTCCTACTTTGCCAAAGAGCATGCTGACCACAGTAATACCCACAAGGGATATGGCTTTGTAGAAAGTCAATGAAAGACCTGATAGAGGGTACACAAACCAGCCTGAGTGCTTGTGGCAGTGATGCTTATTCTGGCAAGATAAAATTATAAGAGCATAAATATGTWTATTTTTGCTGATGAAAAATTACTTCCACCAAAATCCTATTGATGGAGTTTAAGACAAAATATGCAGCTGAAAGGTCTCTGATAATCTGGAGCATAAAAGTGATTGGAAGCAGAAGAGGCACCCTGAAAGGCAGAAAGATGGAGTACAAACTTCTAACACAGACTGTTTTAGTGATTGCTAGAGCACGACCACAGTGCTGAAGTCAAGCCATTATTCTGGCCCCAATAAATCAATTAAAGAATTGTCATTTAACCGAACAGGCCAGCTGGCTTAAAACAATCTAGAGACAAGCTGAGAATAATCTCCTGCAAACCTGTTTGTTCCCAGGGCCAGAAAGGAATCTTGGTAGGCACWATGTAAAACTCTTCACCTTATTTCAGCCCTTTTCACTCACTAGAGGAACATCCCTGTATTACATGACCTAGTGCAGAAAGCCTTCCAGCATAGGAGGTGATAAACATTTTTGGYTAAAACATTATCCAGTCATCCTAAACCAGCTATCTTGGATGCCTGTACTACTGCCAGTCTTTTGGAGTGATGCTGCAGCCCATATTAGAGTATCTGTTTTTGATGTGGCTTAAACTACAAAGTCCATTCTAAAAAACTACAAAGCATTTTACAGCAGCTTCAGACACTGTCCACTCTTCAGCCACCTTTAGTAACCCTTCACTTCTGATGTGCCCCATTAGTTTGTCTCTTTACTTGAAGGAGACACCAGTGTTGCCACCCTCATACAAAAGGGCAGAGGAGAACCTTTGCTCTGCCCTTCAAGCCACTGGTGGCAAGAAGGGGCTCACAGGACCCATTGCAAGGGACACCYGGTTGCATGGTCATGCTGGTGATCCAGAAGCTGCAAGGACCCCTTCCAATCTTCCCTACCAGCATCAGAGGACTGCTCCTGAAACTGCTTCCCAGGAGAGCAGCCCACCTTGCCCAAGCCCCAGCAACAGGGGGCTGCCCTTGCCCAGGCTGGATGCCCTTCTCTTCCAGCTCCATGCTGAGAACACTGAGCTCCATGTGAAAGAAGTAATATTTTTTATTCATAATTAGAGCAAAGTCTTCCAGAATAATCACGGAGTGCTAATAGCTCCAGGCAGCCTGGCAAAAAAATATAATAATTTGGGCTAATTTGTCAGAGACCAGGGAAGTATGTAAAATGATGCACGTGTCATTTACATGGATTGCAGTGGCTCCCTTATGTCRACAGTTTGAAAGGCCTGTGAAGCAGGGGCTCTTCCTTCCTCAAAACACAAAACCTTACTAAAGCAACAGTGCAGAAACAGAAGAAAATAAACTAATGATGGAAAAAGTATGTTGATATTTTCCACTTTCCAATTTTTTATTTAGAGGTAATTAAAGCCTGAGCATTATGCTACCATCCAAGGACGAGTAACGCTATTTCTTTCACTCCCTTTGCCAGTACAAATATGATACTAATTCTGGGAAAATAGGCATCCAAAAGTCTAAATGAATAAGTGAAGTACCTGAAAATCAATAGAGTTGAACAGAACAGTCATTAGTATTAAAGTCTTGTTCAAACACTCGGCAGGGGACTGCACCAACATTTGYAGACTCATAAAACTGAAGTGATCAATCAAATTACAAACTAAAGAAGCAAATGTGAGGTAAACTGCATTTTATGCACCTGTGTCTCTGATTGTATATTAATTTTTTTCATCCATAATTCATCTTTACTCAGTCTGACTAGTCACAGAGTTACTGTGGGCAATTTATCAACCACTTGAGCGTGAATTCTAAGCACTGCTCTTCTCCTCCCATCTCCTCATGCTCTCTCGGGGCACAAGGAGAGGCGAAAAGAAGGACACAGTCAGTGTAAAAAAATTGGTTTTTTGGTGGAGTTCCCTTATTCCTGTTGAGAAACAAATACCTTGACAGAAAGGGGTTTAACTACCACCTGGAAAAGAAGAGGGGTTGCTTGAGCTGCTTGCTCAGAGGGACAGTGTCCAGCCCATGCAAAAAAGAGTCCAAATTTTGTTTAAAAAAAAAATAAACCAAAGCTTCACCACATTCAGCCATTTTCCTCATGGACAGTGCACTCACTGAAGCGGTTGCTGGAGGTGGAAGGAGACAACACCTTGATCCTACACCTGTTCTGGGAGATGGGTAAGAGCTCACAAAGATGTGACATCAACCCCATGAGTGGCATCCTTTCCCCTCTGTCTGATCAGCCTAGCGTTTCAACACAGGTGTTTTAATTTCTTCACAGGAGCCACTTTGATTTATACAGCCATCTCTCCAGGCTCCTTAGCCTAACTCACTGTGCAGCCATGGCGAGCCCATTCCTCTCTTTCAGTGCAGTTCATTGCCTGCATCCTCTTTCACTTCAAGTGGTACCTTGCACTTCTGACCCTCAGGTCAGGATGGGGGATTTCTGATGGCACCTGTTTGATGAAGTTTGGGCAATATTCTGGTTGGGTTGAGTTAGTGTGGGCCATCTCTGCTGTTTGCACTCATCTTCTTTCACCCCTGGTTGCACACCCACAGATCTCTATGTTGACATATTGTGGAGCATAGATTCACACCTGCTATAAACCAAATTTCACTGTCATTCTTGGAAGGCAATGTTTCCCCAGACCTTAATACTGGCAGAACTAAATCCATCTTGGAGGTGAACAGCAGATCATTGAAGCCCATAAAAAGATTGCCTGATTTCAGTGACTGCTGGACTAGACCCTGTGTGAAACACCTCATGCATTTAGAAATTCATCCAGATGCAGGGAAAAAGATTTCCAAAAGTAGGTGCTGAAATGAATGGCTTGCTTTTCAGCACCACTGAACAACCCCCATCACTCACAGGTTTGAGTGCGACTGGAGGTGTGTGATGGCTGGGACAGAAAAAATTCCTCACAACCAAAAGAATCCCAAAACAAACAGCACATGTTTAGACACCTATGCAGATATGTATATGTGCAAGTATAGCAAAGGTCTGGGACATGCAATCAAGGATGTGCAAATGTTGTAGCTAGTAACTGTACATCAGAGAAGTGGTGGTAATTAAATATGATTTCAGCCTGTGGCAAAAGATAATGCACATTAGCCTAAACCTCTTGCACTGCAGACTAATCCAAGTCAAACAGCCCTGCATTTGCAGCAGGTAACTTGTGCCCACACAGGCTGTCTCGGCAGATCAGGCAATGTGGGGATCACTTGTTGTGCTGTGGTAATGTGGTGGCATAGATGAACCTCAGCTGAGTATCTGCTTTGGGTTATTGTACTGCCTAGCAATAAAGTCCCTGCTCCTCCTCTCTGATCCAGACTGGTACAGGAGAATTTGGCCCACACACCATCAACCCAGTGGATGATGGTCCACACAGCTAATGTGTGTTACGCACCTTTTGTTCAAACAGATGTTTTTTAGGAATGTCCATGCTCTAAATGTTCATTTCCTAGACAATGCATGTGCAGTGGAAGCCTTCAAACTGCTCAATTCCAGCTTAAAAGACATCCCACAATCAGTAGTTTTAAGAAAAGYTGGAAACCAACTCACCTTTGGAGGAGAGTAGAGATGACAAAGCGGTTGTCCTGGATCCTGTTTACACAGCCTCAAGGAATGGCAAACCACATCAGCATTCATTTCCTTGTCTATGCTAAATGAAACGGTGCATAAACAAAGACTATTATGTTTTTCTGGGCTCTTGAAAGTGGAAGCTATTTCCATGGGAAGCTAAATCTTCCCAACACACCACACAATAATCTCAGCTCACTTCACCGTGGCCCATAACTGCTGCTCAGTACAGTGCTGGGTTCTAAYGATTTTCTGCCACAACATCCTACTCAGCATTTAAAACTGGAACCCAGGATGATGAAAAAGGACTGTGATCTACATGCAGCCCCTGAATCAAATGCATTATAACTATTCTAGTTTTTTAATCAATCATAAGCCTGACAAAGATTTAAAGGTTAAAGTTAATGCATATACAATTTGGCACATATGAAGGTTCAATCATTAACTCAACAACATAACCACAAATCCTTCAAAAATCCTTAACCTTTAATCACCAAGCACGAGTGCTAGGATTGTTTCTTCCTTTTTGGGACACACCTCTGGGCTAATTAGGAATTAAATTAAAATGTTTGATTACAGCATTTCTTAGTCCTGTAAGTGCTTTGCAGTCCCTTAGCTAGTTTTAAAAACAAAAATAAAAGCCCTAGGGAAGAAGAAGGTCTAGTAAAAGCTCTGTTAATTAAACTAAGAACTTTCAAAGACGAATAAAATGACCTACATTTTATTTTTTAATCACTTAGATTAAATAGTAGGCTTCTCCAAGAGTGTGTATCAAGGTCGGGGCTGAGAGCATGTAGGGGCTGACAATTAGAAAGCCTGATTAAAGGTAGAATGGAAAGCAAGAGCCAGGCAACAACTGTGTGATTTTATARAACCTGTCTCACACACATGGGTTATTCAAATTCCTCCCTCAGCCAAATGAGCTGAATTTCAAAAGATAATTATATCAGGTGGGCCCAATCTGAGATTTAAATGGAATATCAAAATGGTTACCGGTGGCAGCCTGTGTTTATTCACTCAGGAATAGCTGTGCCAAATGCCAAACCAGAATCACTGTGAAGCATCTCTGCTTCAAAAATAATGTGATTTTAGAAGTGRAATCCTTCCACTTCAACCTGACAGCACATCTGTACATGTCAAGAACAAACTAAGCAAAAATCTGAGAGGACACAGTAATACTTACAGTTCAGCTATGTGTGGTCCATAAAGTTCAGCAAGCACATAACAGAAACCTTGCAGTTTTTCTAGAAAACATAATTTAAAGGGTTTTTTTTAAAGTAATTAAACATGGTGAAACTGGTTTCATAGCAGTCAAAATACACAAGCAGTTGGTTCATTAAGGTGAATGCTCATTTACCTTAGGGGAAGGCATGTGAATCTCTGACCTCAGTCTATTACCAGAGAATGGGAAAATCTGCATTTCTAATCTTGCCTAAAAACCTTCTGGCTTTAGATGAGTYACCTGATAAAGACTAAAAAGGATAACTAGCTTTTGTTAATTTTTCTGATTATGGCATAATGGAAAAGTCAAAAGAAATTGTGCATGCCACAGCATCTTCTAAGCACTTTAAACAAACATCTCAGTAGGTTTGGAAGAAGAAAGAAAACTAACACATAAATCAAAGTGCAGAAAGTGATATTGGGCTTGATCCTAGAACTGCCTTAGAGCTTCTGGGGGCTTGTGGAGTTAAGAGAATATGTTTTGTGTAGAGCAGGAGTTGTGCAGGAGTAATTGCATTCAAAGCAATACCTGACACTTCTCATTTGACTTCCTTTCACAGTCTACAGCTGTGTGCCTTTTTTGGATGCTGGCTCAGGTGGTTTCCTTAATATGTGTGAAGCATGTCATTGATAAGACAGCTCATCAGAGATTTCTTTAAGGTACTGTTGTAAAATAACAGGTGATCCATGCACCTGAGCAAAGACACTGAGGGAGAGTGAGGGTTTGAATACAAGCAGGGCACTGATCTGACAGTCCCATGAAGGAAAACTGTTTCAGGCCTGATTCTTGGCCTGAACAGACTAGAGCTGGTTAACCATGCACATATCCTGCAAAGGAGGTGCCAGGCCTCGCTCCATCTGGGGTGGTGCTGTGAAATGTCATAAGGGACAGGTTTCCACAAGTACCGTGACAACAAACTTGCAGCTCCTCAAACTCCTCAGAGTTTTATCTTGCACACCCATTACCCAGACAGATAACTATCTGTACCTGGGGAAGAAAGCACAGGGTATTCTCATCTTTCCCAGAGAAAAGCCACAGAAACACTCAAAACAGTCACTTCCCTCTGACTTTGGGCTGAATATTCCATTTTAACCAGTGCCAGGCTGGACTGCCCAGGGCTGGGGGGCTGCTGCATACAGGGTGGGTAATTCTGCTGTGTGTGGGTACAAATCCTTGTGGCAGGGACGCCACTGCTCCCACAGCTGCTCTCCTGCCAGGACTGCAGGCACCCTAGCTGGCAACTTGCACCTGAGAAAGGAGGACTGGCACCAGGAAGGCAATATCAGGGAACGAAGAGATTAATTTTCCTAACACCCTCCTACTCATGGTGTTGCAGGCAGCTTCTGTAACTACAGTAGCTGATTTTTCTTATTCCATGACAGGTGTTTTATTTCAATCAAGTTATTAGCTTCATTTCTTTGCCTCCTTTGCTGCATAACTCGTCACTATTGGCTCTTTAGAAGCAATCTGCAAGTAAAAATTGGTCTCCTGACTGGAATTAGATTTTATTCTTGTTCACCTAAAATGAAAGATGTTGCAGGCATCAATAACCTTGTGTTTGGCATCACTGCTGATTAGAATACCCTCTGATGAGGCTTGCCAGTGGGGTACCCGGCTCCCTAAGGTAGGCTGCAGGCAAATGTGGCTGGCTTCCCCAAAACCTCCCCAGTGCATCACAGGCGATGGTCTCCTTATGAATTTGCCAAACCAGCTGGTTTCCACAACATTTTTGGCTCTGGAGGAGCCGGCTGGCTGCTGTAACCTCTCCTGGTGTCTGAGAAGAGAGCAGGCTTTGGCTGCCTATCAGCTCTGGGGAGCTGATATAGGTGTTTTGCTGGTCACACTGATTTCCTTAATGCACATAGGAAACTTAATGAGCAGTTACCCCACGGTGTAAAAAATGATGAAAGGTAAAAGGAATAGTAATAATGTTAAATTATTGTTGAGCACGTGAAGTCCTCTTGGAAGATTCAGATGCCATTCAAGCTTTGGCTTTCAACAAAACACCAAGACCAAAGCCACAGACAGCAATTACAGGACTTGCCATTGGAGCCAGGCTGCATTCATGTGTTCACAAATCTCCAGCTCTGCTAACACACACAAGGAGAGGATATTGCAAAGAGAAATCTCTGTTAGGAAGAAGCAGTGTAAGTCAGAAAAGAGGGGGAGAGAAAGAGAAAAATGATGAATAACTGTGGGTGTTCAGGGGCAAAAAAAGAGCTTAAACAAAACTAAATGCTGGAAAATTCAGAGAAAAATGTAGAGTATACTTGCTTCAGGTAAAAGAGATCCCCTAAGATGCCTTAGATCCCCTAAGAACAGTCCAGAAGGTTTTTCTATATAGCTTCATAGTCCTGGAAACACAAACGCTGGCTGAGTCCTAGAGAACAAATATTTGCAAAAAGGATGCTATTATGACGTTGCCATTTGCACTTGAGCTCTAAGGTGTTTACACAGCCGTAGTCAACACAGAAGCAGAGCATGACTCAGAGGCAAAGCCGGAGCCAGAGGGTCTCAAAGCACATTTCAGGTATCAGACACCTTTGTGTCATCAAGCAGACAGCCAGTATCCAGGTAAACATACATTCTTGCTAACAACACCTCTTATACTGTAAATACTGCCCCTTCCCCCAGACCTGGCCTTTCTATCTGCTCAAGAGCCTTCTTCGCTCATGACATTACTGTTCTAATTGTCATAGGTCTATTTGCCATGTCACTTGAATCACACACATTGCAAGTATTTCCATACAAATGAGGGAGGCTGTGCTTCTGTTTTCCACACAGCCTGTGAGATTGAGTGGGACTGACAGGTACTGAAATTTTCTCTCTTTTTCTCTAAGCATTTTTTGTTCTTGAACATCACATAACTTTACAGAAGGCTTGATCCAAACCTGACTTGATTGTWATCAGAATTAGAGGAGGTCCTCAAAAAACCCACTTTCTAAGGTTTTTATGCCTTAGGAAAGGCCTTGCTGCCATTAATTTGTTGCTGTTATTCTTGCTATGGATTGTAGGCATGCGCATAATAATGAAATTGTCTCTCTGTGTGAAATGCATGACCTGCTTTAGTAGGTTTGCTCCTCACCAGCATCCAAAGCTTTTCTACTGTTTCAAGCAGCAAGAGGAAACTGTTGATTCCTGTTGGGCTGCAGTGTTCACCTCCCAGGAGAGGATAAATCAGGTTACACTGTAGCTCCCACACAATCCATAGGATTTTTCTCTCCTTTCAAGTTCAGGGTCAGTTTTTTTTTCTACTGGGTATATCCATGCATCTCAGAAGGTAACTGGATTATACAGATTCAACTAAAAGGATAATAGGATTTTATGTGTGTAAAGAATGGCAGCTGAAAAGAAATATCTTGACATGTCAGAAGAACAAGGTCCACTGAGTGAATCATGAGCACAGAGCTAGCATGTCATAATTTAAAGAAGAAAATTGTGTTTTAATAGCAGGATCAGTGCTTCTAATTGCAACTTCATGGTTATGTGCCTGTAATTTACAACACTGAGGACATGACTTATGGAATAGAAATCAGATAAGCGTCATTCTATCAATGAAAGACTCCTAGCAATTAGCTCCCTGCCCCATTCTGCCTTGGGAAATCCTTCCTTGGAAAGGAGGGAATTAATATTCTACACATATCCTCTGTGAAACTGGGGTCTACAGAGCGAGACAGTTTCTCAGAGACACAATTCATGAAATCATATAAAAATGACATTTTAATGAAGAATCCTAAGCCATCTTTTTACATTAAGAACATTAAAAAGATATGAATGTGAGATCTAGCTACTTAAATAGTKATAGGATTGGTGTGCGAGGCACAGAGCTATTCTGGCATTCAAACTGTTCTCTATTTAGGGGCGTGCCTGTGGAGCTCCAGCCTCCTTTGGGTTGATAAAATAAGGGGCAGAAAGAGGAGAGTCTTACATATATTCACATGGAATAGATATCGTTTTTGAAATTTGTATCACAAATTACATTTCAGTAGCTTTTCTGTGCACATCAAATGCTCACGTCTTACACCTGTCGGCCTCATCTCATTTTTAAAATTTTACAATAGCAGTTCCCATACCCGCTGAAAACATTTTCATCTTCACTGTTGCGACGAAGACGCGCATCAACAAGCAGGAGGAGCGCTGGGGCATGCATGGAACCTATTCTTAAGCTGCTAACAAAGAGGCTAAGGGGAGAAAAAAGGAAGGGAATTGGTCTGCATGTGTTGGTGCTCATGTGTGTGTGGGGCTTAATATGGTCCCATTCACTCTAACTTTTGGGACAAAACCCCAGCTCTGGATCTAAGTGAAGCCATGTCACTGACTTCCCTGTAAATAGCAACTTGCTATCTCCCAGCTACACACATTTGAGGTACTGCACAAGAGGTGGATAACTTTTTTTCAGACTTCCCATGCGAATCTTTAATTAACAGGGAAATACATCAGCACCAGCGCGACATATGGCACATTATTTGGTACTTACCAGGTATGTAGTCACACAGCCTCTCCACAGCTGCCTTCACTGTACTGTTGTGCCACTGTGCAAGCTGCTCGATGACAGACACCACAAGCACGCATCCTTCAAGAAAACAAAGAACCAAAAAGAGGGAATACCATTATTGGTGAAATGTTTTGAAGTGCCCTGCACCACAGAAGTATTTCTGGCATCTTTGGGCATTTCATTTCTTGAGATGCTCCATGGCAGTGTTCAAGGGGAAAAAAATATAAATGGATTCCTGCCTTCATTCAAACCCTGTAAGTTATTAGAGAGAGGATGCTGATTCCAGAGGAGCACACAGAACAGCGTGGCTTTTACAGCACTGTATGGTGCTCCTGGAAAAATAACTCCATTYTTTCAAGGTTGAAAATTGAGGAGTCAAAGGGATAGCCATTGTTACAACTGCCTACTTGATCACCTGCTCTCTCATTTTATCTCACAAGAAAAAAGGCACAGGTCTGTACTTAACAGGACTTTTATACCTCTCCACAGAAGCAGCACAGAGAGATACAAAAACCGGAAACCAAATGTTTGTGACTGCCTACAGAAGAGAAGTCACACCACAGACGTATGTGCTGACCATGACAGAGCATCCATGGCATCATTTCTTCACAGAATTTCTGGTGAAGCCCAGTGATGCTCAGCACACACGGGGCTGCTGAGCCCAGCTATACAGTTGTTAAAACCAAAATGACTTCACAGTTCATTCTGCTCTGCCTCTGTGGTTGGAAAGAAACCACTTCCTATGACCTACGAATCTGGTTATTTCTCATCATTAATCTGGGTGTGAACAGAAACAAAGTGTTTCTTGAGATGTGCAGCACTTTTCCCTCTGCTGTTTTGGGGATTAAATAGATTCAATTAAATAGATCCCCATGGAACAGTCATTCAAAATCCACAGGATGAGCTTTCATTTCAAGTCAATTTTAAATTTCTGTAGGTCAGCATTGTGCTTTCTTTGCAGTGGCTTCACCATTTTATGAGGAACACAGCTTTGGTGATGCCAAGTCTGCCCACTGTAGTCAGACCTGTGATAGCCCTGCCTAGACTCAGAGCCTGTGCAAGAGAGGCAGGTATCCCAGGCCAACAGGAGACCAGGAGCCAGGGTGCCAGTTTCCAGCAGCCTGGATAAAGATTTCCCTTTGAATTCCCTGTAATCAAATCCTGTTTCCTCTCCTGTGCAAGCAATCTCACCTCTGAGACTTGCTCTAGCAGGGCCTAGAAATGGAGGTGAGCTGCAGCATTTGATGTGTCTGCACATCAGGTGAGTCTGCAAAGACTCACTTTTTTCCAAAGCTCAAGAACATTAATGTTCAGGTTTTCAGACTGGCACAACTCTTCAAAGGGAGCTTCTAAATTCCCTCCAAGCACCCCTACCTATGTGCTATTAAATCAAAGTGCTGTTTTTCAACATAAACGACTCTGATGCTTCTATAGCAAGTAAAAGAGAAGGCAGGGCAATTGGAACTCGCTGTAAGACCARTATTTTTTACTCTTCTATTACTTCTTCTATCCCAAATACAGTAATCCAGAAGAAATTACAGTGAATTTGTCACTGCTTTTGCAGGGATAAAAGCCACTTCCCCATACTTATTAAATAAAAGGCTCACTCAAGATCCTCTGCAGAATGATTTATAAAGCATGCTAAGAACCATTACCTTCAGTCAGCCTAAAAGAATTGAAGACTAAATGGAGACAGATACAACCAAGAAAAACCCTGAAGCAAGATATTCCTTCTTTCCTGCCCCTGTCCCCAATTCCCCAAATAGCCAGAGGCTAACTAGTCCCAGGAATTAACAGCTAATTAAAAACACAAGCCCTGAAAAAAAAAAAAAAGTTGAAGAATAAAGACCCAAACAAAAAGTAAAGGGAATGTCCAAGATGAAGTGTACAGCATATTCAGGTCTTGGTCTCAAAGAACAGGCCAGGGCCCTCTTGTCCGGGTTTAACCTTACTACAGCCTTAGCATAAAATAGTTTGGTTTGGGAGGGACTTTTATAGTCCAAGCCCTGCAGTGAGCAGGGCCATCTCCCCCTAGGTGATGTTGCTCAGAGCCCTGTTCAACCTGATCTCAAACATTTCCAGGGACAGGACATGCAGCACTCAGCAGTTAAACAGTGCAAGAGACTTCAGCTGTTTTAGTGCAAATCATGCCCTGCACTGGCCTCAGGCACAGAAAACAGACTCTGTCTCCTTTGCCAGGCTAGGGTGGTAATAGCCTTGCTGTACTGACTCCAGTCTTTAGCACTGAGATGGCACTGTACATCCTGAAAACACACCATAACATGTCTAAAAGTCATCACATAGAGGCTATATTATTAACACACATGAGCAACCTGCAGACAACAGGGACTACCCTTGCCCTGACCTCTGTGTCTATTTTATTCATGATGATGGAGGCTCAGAAAAATTAAATTACCTAAATGATAACTTAACCACAAAACCACACAATCTTTCTGTGTTTTCCTTTCTTCTCTTACCAAGGTCAGATGTTCATCTATCAATCATGCTGTCTAGATGTCAGAAAGACAAAAAGGAGTCCAAGCAGAGAGGCAGGGAGAAGATATTTTCCAAGGTTATTTTCTTCATATTTTCCAAAGTGTGCAGCTTTTGCTGTTCTACCTCTAATTTTTTTGCTTCATGAGCTGCAGGATTCTACAGAATCATAGAATTGTTTAGGTTGGAGTTGACAGTGTCACCTACTGCAGCAGAGAAAAGTGTTTCTCATTTTGCCTGTGCTCCTGCATCCGCAGCCAGTGGCTGCAGAAAAAAGAGATTATGGACAAACAGCTCAAAATCCAAAAAGTTGGGCTGAGGATAAAAATACCATTGACATTTTCATTTTCTCTGTTACACAACAAGACAGTTCCCACTGAAGATGTGAGTTTCTCTTTTATGTTTGTCAAAGTACCACAGAAGGAGTGAGAAAGGAAACCCACTATTTTTGGTTCAGCTCTGCAAAATAAACAGAATTCCTAATCACAAACACAATCATGCAGGTAGCCCCACTCAAGTAGCAGTCTCCCAGCAATTAAAAGAAAATTTTTCATGTTGATTAAGTCAGATAGACACCTTTGTGTCTATTGAACCAGGCCCAAAGGCAAATCTTTTTCACATGAGGATTAATTGAGCCAACACTGAGTCTGAGCAGTACTTAATGCAGTACCTCAGGCTACTAGATGCTATATGAATATAAATAACAATAAAAACAGCCTGACTACTTGGGAAAAACCCACAGAGATGAACTTCAAAATGTTTGCTCTCATAAACTCATCTTCACTATCAGAGAGGATGTTTCTGCTYGTGCTATTACACCCTCCCCACTTTGGGCACCTGCAGACCGCACCTGGGTTATCCAAAYGCTCCCTCCTCAAGTGCAGTTATTCCACATGAAATTCCACACTCCATGGGACAAGCTGATAGAGAAAGTCTTGGCTGATTTTCAAAAGGATCTGCTGTTCCTTAGACACCACAGCTGGAGTCTCTGGAAGTGAATTTGGAGAGTCTCCTAGCCCTCTGGTAGGAAAGGTGCTCCCAAGGAACACATTCCACCAACACATGATATTGGCTGATYGGGTCTCTCTCCTCCCCATCTGTCTGGGCTTTTATCAGTTGCCTTTGGCTGACCCCTCCTTATTCCTTGTGAGCTGTGCCCTGGGGGTTGCTTGCTTATGTGCTGATTCTGCTGATCTCAAAGACTTTCATTTAGGCTCCTGCCATCAGGAGAGGTTTTTGGGCTGGAGATTCTAAAATACTCAGGAAAAGGGTGGAACCCTGCGATGAGGGAGGAGGAATGTTCCAAGGGGACTCACTGCAGCAGAAGGAGGCTAATCCATCTAGGCTCTCCCTGTTTTTTTTTCATGGAAACATGCCTCCCCAGCAATTCAGAGTTATCCTCTAGGAGAACTTATCTCTGGTGTTGGGCTATAGGTARACTTCAAGATGTTAGTGTCTATAAATGAAAGTTAATTCAGACTAACCTTGCTTTTACTACAAACCTGCTCTCTTTTTATCATCTTCCTCTGCAATGAGTGTCAGGAACAGAAATGCTGAGCAGTTGTCCTAGTATTTAATGGGTCTTAATTCCACTGGCTAAAAATGGAAAATAATTATATACTAAAAAGGGCAGGGGGAAATCAGATGTCTTTGACTGTAAAAATCTCATAGCTTTAATTACTTATGACATGTACAAGAATATAAACTTTTAAGTACTCTGGCATCAGTAGAAAAGCACATCCAGATCTGACCAGTCATTAGCAGCTATTGCTTGCTTTTAATTCACAAGATATTTAGATGTGATTTATTTCTCATCATGAGCTGGACACATATAAGGCAACATAAATAGGCTGCATCATTAAATAAAGCTTTTTTTTTTTTACTGTTGCACATGATTTTCTTCAGAAACAACTTTCAGTAAGTTGATTCTGCTGTCTCACTTCAATAATAGGTTTCAATACCTTGACAGGCTGAAGGATGTTTTTCTCTGAAAGAAATTCATTGGCATTATAATACCTACCAGGCATTAGAAACTAGACTGTGGTATTAATAAATGCCTGTCGCTTTTAGCGATGGCTTGTCCCATCTACTATTAATTTCTGAAGAGATAAGACAAGACCATAACCATTTGGCTCAGTGCAGTAAGGTGAAAACTCACACATCAGGAAGTACTTCTTTCCATATATTTGAARGTAGTGTGTAATAAAAAAAATGCCATTTCCAATAAGCTCAGAAAAAAAAAATCATACCCCAATAATAAAATCAGAACTAGAGGAATTCATTGCTTAGCTGTGAAGCCTCTGGCAGTTTGAGCAGACTATTTAACTTAAATCCACTTCTGCCACACAAGTTTGAAAGGCTCTATAATTAGAATTATACCTAGGGATGTCAAGAAGTTTTTGGATAGTGAAAGCTGCCTCTCTAAGTTTCAGATTTGTAGGTATATTTGTCTGAATAAAACCCTGTTAAATGGGTTTTCTGGCACCTGGCACATCCTCCTTTGCCATTCTTTGCTCATGTTTCTGGATGCTGGATTTCTTTCTCACCCCTACAGCCATAAATTAAATGTACCCACAGAATACAAGGAAGACACAAGTCCAAAAAATGGCCTTGGACAGAAATATCTCTCTGCAAACCCTGCTGACCAGGCTGTGGCCACCCTGCAGCCACTCTGCTTCCTCCTGGTAGAGCAGGAACTGGAGCCTTGCTTGGTGATGTGGCAAAACTCTGCCTCAAAAATCTGTCTCCCACAGCAAGGCTCCACACACATGAAGCCATTTATCCCATTCCTGCCTTTATGCAGAAGATGAAGGGTTTCCCAAAACACAGTCTTAGATTCTTTCATTTATAGATGATCCTAGGCTCCAAGGCATCTCTTAAAGCCTACAGGTGAGGGGACCCAAGATCCTGTCTACAAAAGAGGATATTGCTTCTCCTTGTGCTGACACTGTTGTTCTGGCATAAAAATACCTCTTTCCAAATTAGTCTAATCCAGTTCCAGTTCAACCATTTCTCTTTGAAATTCACGTGAGGATATAATAAGAAATAGGGTTTTCTCCTCTGAGATGGGCACATCCATGTGAGTGTTCTAGGTGCAGGGAGACCGTGGTTATGCAAACTTACAAYCCAGGAATGTTTTCTTTTTYGTATAATCATAGAATGGTTTGGGTTGAAAGGGACCTTAAAGATCATCTAGTTTGAACCCCCCAGCCATGGGAAGGGACACCTTCCACTGTACCAGGTTGCTCAAAGCCCATCCAACTTGGCCTTGAAYAAAGCCAGGGACGGGGCTTCCAAAACTTCTCTGGGCATCCTGTGCCAGCATCTCACTTACTATATATTCCTTTCCTAAGAGGACCCAATATCCCTATTGCCTTCCTGCACTGCTTCTCATTAYTGATACTTTCAAAGAA
Source organism: Cardinalis cardinalis (assembly GCA_014549065.1). Lineage (NCBI taxonomy): Eukaryota > Metazoa > Chordata > Aves > Passeriformes > Cardinalidae > Cardinalis > Cardinalis cardinalis. Next base: position 2,632,788 of record JACDOX010000063.1, read on the forward strand.
CAGCCCTTTATAACCTCAAGATTTCATTCCAGCTCAAATGACATAACTGTATRTGCAAAGTAAGGACAGTTATCTTCCCATATACAGCCAGAGGATTTGTTGCTTTGAAAGGTAATTTGGAAATGGATCTTAGTGATAGTCTTTTAACTCAGACTTTGCTTCCTATCCCATTTACAGAATTAATGTATTTTACAGAGATACTGAGGTGATTGAACATAATTGTAGGCATCCATATTCAAATATGTTGGCATATACAAGACCCTTTCACCCTTAATTTGCTAAGTCTTATGAAATATCTTGGGAAGACTAAAAGGTACATTATTAACAAACCTGTCACTGGGCATTAAATTACACATAGTGTAGTGGCTAAAGAAAATTTTAAAATATTARTATTAAAATAGCAGCATTTTGGTTGCTATTAGCAACAAATTCCATCAAAATCTAGAATACCAGTTTATTATTTCTGTTGCTCATGCAAAAGCAGTGGGACACCTCAGGCACCCTCACTTGAGAGCTCCGGTCATTAATTTTTGCTTCATTTAGGCATACAACAAGGACTGTGATACAGCTATGACAGTACAGAAAATTCAGTTTCCATCTAGTGGAAGACTCTGGTATCCATACCTGGCAGCCAAATGTATCCCTAGTGTTTCCTACATTACACTTCAAAGAGCACTATTTAACAAAATCTATAATCCCAGGCATTTCCAATAGAAATGTTTTCTGCATTAATTAATATTAAAAAAACCCCTATGTATGTATGTGTGTCACTAACACATTTTTCTTTTCCAAATCAGGAAAAGATATTGAAAATTTACTGAAACCTGAATGCTGGCAGGGGGTGTTAATGTAAGTGGATAAATGTATCCTTGTTGCAAAGACTTCCCCATTTCAGGATTCTGAATGCAAGAAACTTTTTTTCAGATATACAGTYCCTAAAAGCAGTAAAAATTATTGTCTTAAACATGAGCAGTAGTCCTCTGTAGGGTTAACACATGAAAAAGAGTGAGAGCTGCACACGTGGGAATCAGCATCCAAAAAGACAATCAATAAAATGATTATTACGCTCAAGGCAAGCATCAGTAATGTAGAATGTACAAGACTACCCATGTGTACCAATGCACATAGATGTGATTGTGTATTTACACACACATAGATATGGATGTGTTGACATGCTGAGCACATCTTTTCATTGTGATCAATAGCTGTATTTATATTTTAGAATCATTTCAGTAAGACTTGGGGTGATTTTGGAAAAGAAGTTTTTACCATCAGTTGCTGAAAAGTTGCTGAGTGGTTGCTTTAGTATCTCTACTGTACTATTCCCATACCTGTGTTTGTGCTAGTTAAAATATAATCATAGGGAAAAATGTTAGGGTCAAATTTAGTATTTATTGATGATTATCAGGTCAAACTTTGTTGGTGATTAAACAGAGCAATGCTGGTGAAGTGGGCAGAGCTGCTATGGCTTGGAACTGACTTAGCTGTAATCAAAGTAGATTCGCAACCTTTTAGAGTAAAATACATTKTGGTGCTCTGTGATATTGAGCAAGGCTTTTTTACAGAACTCACTGAGCTGTAAATTATACGTTCTGTCATGGTGCCCCCCCAGACAATATGTGCACAGCCTCTCTGCCTGAGCACAGTTGTTAAAAGCCTCCATCTCCTTTGGCATGTTCCATTGTGTGAAGTTATCAGGAACTCCGAACGCCACCAGTCCTCCTGCCACTCCAAGGGGCATATTTCATCCCTGCACTCATGCACAGCTAGACAGAGGCAAACTGTTGAGGACAATGACTACCACACAAATCAACACAGGTAGAGGTCAGCATTTTACTCTGCTGGTAGCTCAGAAACACCCGTTATTTAACTCAATCAGAGCTGAAAATACGTTTCAAAAACATGCTTCTTCATAYGCTAGGAACTGTGTGCTCCTGGCTGAATGGAGGTGGTGACCCACAAAGGTTGCTGAGAATGGCATTATATCAAGCACAAAGATGGGGAAATTTGCTTTTCTGGCTGCTGACCTACAGGATCTCTGCTTGCTAGCAGAGAAAATGGAGAGCACTGCTGTCTGGCTCTATTGAGGGCTCCCTGACTAAACGCCTCGTTCTGAAAAGGGCAACCAAAGTTAATCGCCAATAGAGCAGAGCAGTCTGCTGTGGGGGGAAAACAAATAAATGCTGCTCTTTGCAAATGCTTCTTGCAACCACAGCACACAACTCCAGRAATGCTGGCCTGGAGTAAGTCTTCATACAAAACCTCTGCCCTAACAGATGATCTAAACCATCTAGACCGTTCCGAAGGAACAGGGCAGACACAGTTTGTAAAGATCTCTAATGAGGTCTTCTACAGATTTCTCAGGAACWTCTTACTCTGTTTGCTTAGTACTGTCACAAGAAAATCCTCTTCCTAACCTGAATGTCCCCACTAGTACCCATTTCTGTTGCTTCTTGAAGAATGGATCACACCTTTAATGCTTTCATGGACAGATATGTCTTTCCTCCAGTTTTTCTTCTCTAGACTAATTAACTCTAATTTATTCACTCTTCTTTTATAGCTTATGCTTGTTTTTCTCTGAAACCTCCTGTCATTCTGCATCATTCTTCCCCAAAAGGGAAGGCAGAAATTCCTCTGAGGCTTTGTCAATGCTGAGAAAGGTAACAGGTTACTTCACATGTCTTACAAGCTTGACTTCTGTTTGCATGTCTCAGTGCGTGCCGTGTGTGCGTGCTTTGTGACAGCATGCCATCATTGTGCCACTACAAGCCCAGATCATCTTCCTTAGGGATGCTACCCAGCCAGTTGGCCCTCGTCTGCTGTGTGTGTCATTGACTATTCCCACTGAAATGAGTGCCTTCAACATTCCCACATTGAAATTACCTTTTCAGATGCAAGTACTTCAAGTTGTCAAGCTTGTTTTGAATTTAATTCTGCCCTAATTTTACTTGCAAACAAATTCAGCTTTACATGAACTGATTTAATTTAATAGCTAGTTACCCTGGTTAGTGAAAATATAGAATGATAGTATGTTCAAAAGAGAAATCCAAGAAAGACCTGATTTTGTACATTCTTTTGCTTAGGGAGTGAGCTACTCGTAATTACTCTCTGAACAAGACTACCCATTGGTTTTGTTCTGCCCTGTAGAAGCTTAATCGCTGTCAAACATCTCTCAAGTTTAAGATTAGTGCTGAGGTAGTGCCAAAAGCCTTACTAAAGCCCAGCTACAATATCTGCCTCTTATTCCATGTCTACATGGCATTATTCCATTGGCAAAGAAAATTAGATTGATCTGACACTACTTTTGAAAGGTGTTTTAAAAAAGTTTTGTTAACTATTGCAGGATTTTTCTAGGATTTGATGTTTAACTGACTAATCTACCATTCCCCAAATTCCCTTTCCTCCTATGTTGAAGGAAGATGAATACAGAAGTTCCCATCCATCTTTCAGTGTCCCCTCCACTTCCTGCAACCTCCAGGGCAGCTTCTGCCTTTCCTGAGGTTGCTTCAGGTATCTCTGGATGAAGTTACCTTTGCTAGAGAGCAGAGCAATTTGCAACAAACCTTCAAGGGCTCTGTGGTAGGTAAGGGTGGAATTGAATAAAAGCTTTAAAAATCAGTAGAAAAATGATGAAACATTAACACCAGTGTCAACAGTTTACCAGTGTTACTGTACTATCTTAAYATTAAGTTAAATAAAACTTTGCTTGCCTTTTGAAATGGGCAGCACTTTCCTCATTTGGAAGATGGGAGCATATGAAAGGTTCATTCATGCCTAAATTTTGAGAGAAAAGTACACAGCATCTCTTTCTCAGGATGCCACACTGAAACAGTTAGGCTGCACTCAGCAAAAGGATTTTTAGGTCTCATCCCAAATAAATCCCTTAAGCCACGCTGTCTATTAGTAACAAACCCAGAAGGGAAAGCCAGACTYAGCATGTAGCTCCCAAACCCGTGCACAGAACAGAACCTCACTGCCTTTGCAGGAGGAAAACAGCTTCACATCCTTTTGCATGTAGGAAAACTTAGAAAAGCCCTTTTACCTCTCATAAGGAAAAAACATGAAAACATATCACATGCAAAGTGTGCAGAAGGCCCAGAGAAAGGGCCTGAGCTGATTTCACAGAATGCAAAAATGGTGGCATTTTAGCAGCCTGAGGAGACAGGAAATACTGATGGAGAAAAAAGACTGGGAATGTCAGATGCTGGGAAAGTTTTTCCCGTGACAAGGCCAAAGAAAAGCCATTTATCTGGTTGTGGTTAGGTACTGCTACAGACCAGTTATCTTAGATAGTTAGGAATTGCTTAAGCATACTACATCTGATCCTGTGGTTGAGAGGGTTATTATTGGGTGCTTTTCCCCCTCTTTGCTGTAACTCTTAAATGCAGCAGCATTAAACCCCTTTTTAGGTGGGAACCCTCCAGTTGTTTTGTTTGTATGTCAAATCAATTATGAAAAGCCTTTCTGTAAATGAAACAGCCACATTTTTCAGGAAAATGCAGAAAAAATGATGTGACTCTTTCTACAGTTAGCAAAGGTGATTAAAACCTTTGATAATTGTAGAAAGAGTCACATCATTTTTGATGTGTCTCTTTTTGTTAGATTTTTGCTGTCTAAACCTCACTGKAGGCATACCCTCCTCTCCTCCAGCCCTGTACCACATTGGCACATAGGTGTCTACCCAAAATACATTTCCCAGGATCTGTAAGGGCAGGGAAGCCCCTTGAATTACCCAAATGCTTTGCCAATATGACTGGAATATACTGGGGCAGATGGTGGTGCCTGCCCAGGGAGTGCTGCAAGCAAGGGGAACAGAAGGAGGAAGCAACCAAGTTGTATCACATTTAACAGAGGTACCAGAGCTGCACTTTTATCTCCTGTCATATTATTTCCACATACTTCTTCAAGAAGTGTGATACTCTCAGTGCAAAGGCTTAATAGGAAATATTTTCTTGGTTTTGTTATTGAAAGAGCATTCACTTTCTGACTAGCTTTGGCTACTAACATAGCAATCTCAATCAAGCAGGTGGTACACAGGAGTGATCAGAAATTCAATGTGCAGCTACCTCATTTGCCTCAAAAAATTGAGGCAGATAACTTTGAAAGATTAGACACCTGACCACACATTTAAACTTGTATGAAAGAAAGAAAATGCTTCAAGGAAATCTATGCATTTAGCAATAGGAATTTCTCACATTATAAATGAGATAAGATTAAGGAAGAAATTCTTCATGGCGACAGTGAGAAGGCACTGGAACAGGTCATCCAAAAAAGCCGTGTATGCCCCATCCCTGCCACTATTCAAGGCCTGATTGGATGCGACTCTGAGCAAGGTGATCAAGTGCAAGCTTCCCTGCCCATGTCAGGGGGGATGGAATTACAGGATCTTTAAGGTGCCCTTCAACCCAAACAATTCTATCATTCTCTCTGATTCTATGAAATCATCTTGGCCTTGATCTATGAGGCCAAGAAGACACAGAAGTACTCATGTCTCTTTCTCATTACCTTCTCAGATGGCAGACTAAGCCAACTGAGTATCTGRGGTCAAGTTGTTGGAAGGAAATCACAGCCGATCCTGCCTTACTGCCTGCTCCTAAGAGGGCTGGTCATGGAATCAGATGCAAGAGCTGATGTTACCCCTGCTCCAAGCCATGCAAGTGCAACCATCAATTCCTCTGTGCTTTCCCCTGCTGCTTGGAAAAAGGCAGGGACATTTTCAAGAGTTAGTTGAATGAGCAGCTAATCAGGGAAAGCCCAGAGACGGCCATCTGGGCTAGCGGCCACCAGCCCTCCCTGCCAGGCTGCCCTTTTAGCACTGTCCACATTTCATTTTTATCTTGTGGATTACAGAGGCGGGCACAGTCTGTTTGGGTCCTGAGTCGAGCTCACAAGGGTGTTTTTAGCTGAAGGGACACTTCAGAAAGATAAACTTGTTGTGGGRGGCAGTGCTTTTCATGTCTCCTCCCTGAACAAAGAGATGCACAGTGCTCCCGGCAATGGGGCTAGCACAGCTCTCCTCCCTTCAGGAGGGAAAAAAAGGACATGTTATCTTGTACAAGGCAACTTCAAGGCAACATGTGGAATTTATAACTTCTCTGAATCAACAGAATGGAAAAGCCAGAAAATGCTCACAACCTGGCATCTAAAAGCTACCAGTGTAAAAATCCAACAGATGAGTATAGTCACTGCCTATCCTGTGCCATCAAAACCGTAGCTGCCTTAAGGTCTCACCACTAAACAACACCACTTCCCCCCAGCTCTGGCAGCTGCTCAGTCACCACTTGCTTAGCTCCCAGCCCAGACAAGGACAGCCCCTCACAGCCATTTCTGTTTTTCATCTCCTGTTCTCATGTTCTGGCTGGTGGCTAAACCTCCTCACCACCCTGACTCTGCTCTCCTTTTGATTCACCCTGCCCCACCAAAAATGTCAGGGGTACTGTGTGTGGCTCAGGAGAGAAGCAAAAATCTGCTTTTATCAAGTTCAGGATTATTATTTCTAACTGTATTCCCCAAGCCACAGTGGAAAGAATTATTTCCTTCTGAAGCATGGAAAGCTGTGACAGGGTTTATGTTTCCAGCACAAAGGTGCCTTGGGAAGCTAAAAGAATCATAGAAATTTTTAGGCTGAAAAAGGCCCGTAAGATCAACAAGTTCTGCTGATGACAAAGTACAGCATTTGATTGTAATGCAKAAGACATATCCATTTGCACACATAAAAAATATAAGCTACCACATCTCCCTAGGTATATGGAGTGCCATGCCAAGGGTGTTTCTGGCACAGAGATATCCACAGTTTACACTGACTCCAGTGTTACCAGTCTCACTCTGAGAATCACTCAACCACCTAAGACTGTATGATACCTACCCCCAGATACAGGTACTGCGGGGATCACCACAGTCACTGAAGTCACGTGAAAACGGGGTTGCCAACTTGCCCCGTTCAGTATAGGTCATGCAGACATATGTGCACACCAAAAAGAAAGGAAATGTAAGGAAGCAGCCTTTGCAACACAGCTATCCAGAGATGACTATTCAGACCACAAAGACCTCTGGCCCAAGGATAGACCAACCACTCTGAAGAACAGTTTTCCAGGAACTGAAATCAATGAGGAGGTCCTGGGAGAGTCTGAAGGGAACTGTGCCTTCCTACCAGTTAAGCAAAATGCATCATGAACCCTAAGAAACACCAGGACCTCATAAAATCCTATTTTCAGATGCCAGACCTGCAGATATTAAAGCCAACTTCTCAGATGCCATTTCCCGCAGAGCGAAAACATGAACTTTGGGAAGCAGCCAGTCAAAAACAAAATCATAAAATATTTCCAGATCCCATGACGGCCTTGCAAAATCTTCAGTGACTGATTCAGCAAAGACTACAAGTATTTTGCAGTACAGCTGTTGAAAGAGATAAAGGAGCRATTTATGATGTGAATAGCAACTCTCAGCTCACCAGTGAGGTAAGGAATGAACTAGGCCAGCAGACAAACAAACCCTGGGTACATACCAACACAGGTGTGTCCTTTGTACAGCCCAAAGGGGAGCGAAGGGGCTCGTGGGTCTTTTCCACGGGGTAGAGGGGAGCAAGAGGCAGTCTTCAGCAGCAGCAAGAGCCCGAGGATGCAGAATAAATTAAGGAATGGTTGCCTAGACTCCTTCATCCTAAGGAAGTAAAAAAGGAAGAAATCAGGTGGGAAGGATACTCCTCCTCAGGGAGTATCCTGCATCGGTGCAGCTTGAGGAGAAGGAGACTGGTGTGCCTGTGCAGCTGTAAGTAACACAGGGACAGATTGCCAGGCGGGGACAGAGACACCCACCCCCTCATGGGGTGCATGGAGGATCCCACACTCGCACATCGCAGGTGCTCTCCCGACCCTCAGCTCCTCCCAGGCCCTGCCACCCATTAAGCCCAGCAGGTCCCACAGGCCTGGGCACGCTGTGAGGATGCCCCTGTGGCCCTGGCCCCAGGCTGCTCCCCAGTCCCCCACAGGACCCTGCTGCCCCATGTGCAGCTCTTCCCAACCTGCTGGCCTGGGAGGACCCAGAGGGTTGGATGAGGAGCCGTGGCTCAGCGCTCCGGTGTCTCCTGCAGTACCAGCGGATGACTAACGACCTTGAACCACAGAGCCACTCAGCATTAATAACACAAGACACTCCCCTGAACAACCAGTGTTGCAAAAAGGGAAAAAGAAAAAAACCAGCTCTACAAACCCTTCCCCCTGTGCCGTCACTGCTCTGCCCTCCTCCGCAGAAAAGAAAGAAAGAAAGAAAGTATCTCTCTGGCTGCTTCTGTAAAATCTCCGACCAAGGTTTCCGTTCGGGAGGACTGAGCGTGAAAAATGAAAGAAGCTGCTCAAGACGGAGCTGCAGGGCTGGGAGGGACGGGGCTGCCGTGCTGGGCTTTTGCCAGGGCTTTAGTTCTGCTGGGGCTGAGGCGTAGGGATGGGAGACAGCGGCCAGTGTGAGGGTAGCATGGGGAGCTGAACCCCTGCTCCCATCAGCTTTGAGCTCATTTGCTTGCAGCCCCCAGCTGCCTGAGAGCCTTGAGAAATCCTGTGCTGTTCCTGCTTTGGCAGTCACAACAACTAAAGGTTTCCCTGGCTCTATTTTGTTTAATCCCTCAGACAAGGCATAAACCAGTCATTCCCCAGCCTGAAGCAAAAGCAGAGTAAAACACGTTTAAATTATGTGAATTCAGAGGTGGAACAAGTCCAAACAGCTACATCCCAGACTCTGTGGATGCAAGGATGGCTTTAAGGAGGCAGTTTAGGACTGAAGCATTGGAGGGATAATGCTGTGTCCTTGGTCTGCCTCTGCTTTTTTGTACCAACCTGGGCAAGTCTCTTCCCCTCACAGTGGGCAATAGGTACACATCTTTCCTTTCAATTCCTGTCTCTTTTAGAAGTGGGCAGGCCAATGACATGGGTTTCTAAAGGACAATGAGGAGCCTGTCTCATAAAGCATCCCTACATGCTTCCCAGGAATAATTAAAAGAGACTTATAAATAGTGTTGTAAAAAGAAAAACTAGAGAAGGTATTAAAACCAGCAATTTCCAGCCAGTTCCTGCAGACCAACATGATCACACATGGATCAGATCCGCTTCAGTATTAAATGTGTTTTTTGCAAACTACTTCCTTCCTTGGGAGCCTCCCCTATGACTTTTTAAAGATGGTCTCAGAAAGTTTTCCTCAACTTTAATAAGGAGGATTTGCCTTGTGCTAATGATGATATAATCCAGTGGCTCTGGGGAAAAAAAAAGAAGACTATAAAGTCTTCAACATGAATACAAATCACTCTGTATTTCCATTCTTTAAGCCAAACCATTTGCTTTCAAATGTATGCTTTCCTTTGAAAAATATAAAAATAATTACACCCAAAATGAAGGTAATAGCTGTTGCCTGAGTTTTGCAAAGCTGTTTCTGCTTATCATTCTCCCTATAATGCTGGTTTTCTTTATTTTTTTTAAGAGCAGATAAACAAAAATCATAGTGCAAAGTACCTTATCCATATGCCAATCCTACTGAAATCTGCAGGATGTTTTTCTTAACGCTGTAAAAACTTGCTATAAAAAGACACTGCAACAGCGACTGCAGCTCCATTAAGCTCTTTCTAACACACATATCACTTGGTTCCCAATGACACTTTGAAGTCCTTTAAAACTCTGCATATTGGCTCATGAGCGCTTGCTGCAAAAGCAGAGTGCTAATAATAGGCAAGAAAAACCTTCCTAGCAGAGAGGTCCCCGGAATGGCTTCTGCTTTATATCTATTGCAAAACACAAAGCAAAACAACGGCACTTATAAAGTACAGAGATAGATCCCAAGCTGCTCCCAGGCATGTAAACCTGCAAAGCATGTAGCTCAAGCCTGTAATCAGCTGCGTTATTTTCTTTCATTTTAGCCTGTGGAAAGAGCGGTGAGATAACTCTGTGTGCAACACAGAGCTGCTTTGCACTGTACCTTACACTTTAGTCAAGCTCTTAAACCAATTGAAGTAAAAAGCCCCCAAAGCTTTTAAAATATGCAGTCTGGTCAGAGAAATGAGGGATTTGCATACTTAGATTTGGAGGCCAGCTGGGAAGGTGAACCCCCCCCACTGGCCCCTCCCCAGACTGGTGTGAAATCTTTCTTCTTCCCACTCAAATCAGATAGCAAATCCTGCCTCTTGCCAAGCAGATTTTATATTACTTCGAAGTCCCTGCTGCACTAAGACCTAAAGCTGTCTTGGTACAGGAGCAGAGGAGCACTTGATGTTGCCTTTTAATCTTAGTAAGTGCATAAATGATCTTAATAGGAGGTAAAAAACAAATTAGACCTGTCCCAAAGGAAGAGATTTGATCATAAATGCTTCCATTAGGTTGTGCACAACACCCAAGTCAGAGAAGCAGACCTAGGTCAAGGGTGACTAAGGAGATGCTGCCTGCCTAGAAATAAAGAATATGAGAGCTGGAGCAAAAGGAGCTCTGCCCTCTGCAAAGCTCCAGGTGCAGAGAGGTGATGTCTGGGGTGTCCCCTGCACAAAAGGGTATGGCAGGGTCACCCTACAGCTTTTGACCATCTTTGTCTCCTCAGCTCTATTGTTTCATCAATGTGTTTGCAACCTGGGCTTGCAGCAGGTCCAGCCAGGTGGCAGAGGAGTGTGGTTCAGGTGGGTTCTCAGGGCTGGTGGGGCTGCWCAGGGTTGTCAGCCTATGAGTGCCTCAGAGCCCTGACACGTGCCTTTGGTGGCCATGAGAGCCAAGTGGGTAGAGGAATGAACGCTGCAGAAATGCTCCTGCACACCCCAATAGGTACCTGCCTGCAGCATTACTCACCTAAACAGAGCTGAGAATGCAGTCAATGTTTTGTCTCTGAATCTCCACGTGTGGGTTTTGAAGAGGAGGCAAGGACAGCGCAGAGCCAGAGGTGCCATGAGTTCAGCACCTCTTGCAGATGGGAAACCCTCAGTGCCCTGAAATAACCCAGCTCCACAGTCATTCACTTGCTATTAGGCAGAAGACACGGAGTCAGTTGAATTTTTTCAAGGTTGAATTTGGGCTAGTGATAATATATGCATAAATAAATACACATATATATCCATGGTATACGCTGGCCCACCTGCTGCTGCCTCCTGCTAAGGAAATGGGAGGGCCCACAGCTCCCTCCATTCAGCACACAGGTAAGGAGGTATGCGCATTACTCTGCAGGGTTTTGGTTAAATTCTGCTCTGAAGGAAAGTCCTGCAGCTCTCTGTATTTGCTCTCAGGATGCCAGAACACACTGAAGATCTTGCTCAGCTCACCCAGCTTGATGCAGTCTATGTTTTTTGGGAGCTTTAGCACATGTGGGGGTGCTAAAACTCCCAGCGCTAAATCTCAGTTACCATATCCTCATGTACAGGTCAGTAGCAAGTGTGATGTGTGGGGAACACACCACGTAGGGGATGGCTTTGGTTGGGGGTCACCAGAGAGCCCACAGGGGCTAATGGCCCATGGAGTGCCCCACTCAGTAACTCCCAGCCCAAACTCTCCAGCCACACCCTCAAGCCTCTCTCAGTTTAAGCAGAGCTGAGAGAAACTTGCATACATGATGGCTGCCAAAACCTGAGGCAGAACATGCAAAGACAAGCCTGAATTTCCATGATGGCAGAGCAGTGTTAGGGTACTTGCATAGCTGGTGAAGAAATACAATCCTCTAAGCTGATCCCAGAGTGGGAGTGTGGCTTCTGGAGTTTGAAGGATCCACAACACTTCTCCATTTCTCATGTTTCCATAGGAGTTCCTGACACCTAATGCATATTGTTTTGTGTGGTGGCGCCAAATCACTGCAGGGACAGGCATGGTATCAGCCTCCATCTTTGCTGCCCCTGATAGAGATGCACTGGAACTGAGTTAGGTTTTCTGATTTTCTGAGTAAGGTCTTAAACACAGTTTAAGAGTCACCCCTTTCCTGTGGGGTGCAATACGTGATTGCCACTAGAACTGTGAAATGAGATGCGAGGACGAAGTGAGTTTCAGTGCTGCTTTCTATAATGGGTCCCTAAATATCTGTTTATGTATACAGCAAATGCAATGGAAAAGGCCATAGAAAAGAAAAGAGAATGGAAAATACTTCAATGAAGCCCCAAAACAGGACAAATAAGAATTGGTTTGTCATCTGTCAGGATTAGAGGCCACTTAGTTGAAAAAAGAAATACGAAGTAGTTATCGTACAAAAGGAGATCAGCTGGCAGTGTATATTTATCTATCCTATTCTGTCCAAGTCACTGCACACATTACTGCAATTTTTTTCCTGTTTGGTTAGATTCTTTTACATATTGGTTTTTAAGATATCTGCATTTTTTTCTCTTTGTCACATTCATGCATGCATTTTTATGATGATTAAATGTTATCTTGGAAGGTTTTCTCTCCCTTTCTTTCCTCTTTGACGTGCTGTTCAATTCTTAAGGGAATAGATATAAGCCTTGTATTTTTGTGTCTGGAGAGATAAAACCTGCAGGAAGAAGCCTTTAGATCAAAGATCCTCTCAGTCCCTTTTCTTCCTTTTATTTTCAAAACGTTGTCCTTTGTGCCCTTTGACTCTGAAGTTCCCAGTGGTTTCTTGCGTTGGTTATTTTTCATTACTGCTCTCCAAATTTCTCTGACTGTCATAAGCATCTCTGCAGTTGGTGCATTATCACTGGCACGGATGAACATTTCCAGAGCCCCATGTGGATTTGCGGCTGCACCACAGCCAACTGAGTCATTCCCTCTGCCCCAGTTTCCTTATCAGTTGCTGCTTGCAGTTCAAGTTATGTGTCTATTTCAGAGCCTCTCCATCTCATTGTCATTCAAAGCTGCAGGGAAAGCATTTAAACCGGTATTTTCTTACACTCATATCCAAAAATTTGTTCCAAGTTATTGCTATGCTGTAGCTGAGATGATTATCCTTTATTCTGCCACCTGTAATGGAATTAATTGTCCCAGCTTGCAAGGGTGTTGATATCTGTTCTCTTAGAAATGTAAATCACTGACACGACTTCAGTTTGGATACAACAAAAAGTGGGAACAAACCTCTTAAGGCTTTCAAACAGAGAATCCATGAAAAATACAGCTACATCACCTTGCACATTTGTGTTCAGGTTGTGCACTTCTGGGAAGGTCTGGCTGTTAGGGTTGACAAAACAGGGTGATTTGGATTTTCTCCTTTGCAAAGTGGAGATCAGATGAAGTGCATCTTCAAAGTGTATTTCTCAYTACTGCCTGTAAGGAGCCCTGTAGTGATTTACATGGTTTAGTGGTGGACTTGACAGTGCTGGGTTAACAGTTAAACTTGATAATCTTAAAGTCTTTTTCCAAACTAAATTATTCTATGACTCTGTTATTATTGGTGATGCAGTACATTTCCTTAGTTGTTTGATACTAGTGCAGAAAAACAAACCTGGCGGTGTTCTTACTGTGTGCAGATGACCTTACAAATCCAGAAGTAATCTTACTAGCATAGATTTTGCAGTTCAAGTTTGGTAGGCACAGCTGTGGGCCTATTCCAATCTAAAGGAGACATAATTCTTGCTAATATCTAGACAAAAATGCCCCAAACCCTCAACTTTGGCAATTAAAGAGCAAGAGAGTGCGGCAATATTACTGAAAAACTTGTTAGAGCCCTTAGATAAGAGAATCACTGAGAGCCAGCTGTAAATACAAGTCAGGAAGCCTGGGACAGACTCTCTGCTGCCCTGCAGTTTGGGTACTCATTTAAATCCCAGAGAAGTGAGATCCAAGCATTACCAACTCAGTGTGATTATTGCCTTGCCATAAATAGCAAGTAACCCACTGGGCAAGCCAAAATCCCGACTACTGCATCAATCCCTGCAGCACAATTGCTATTGCATTGGATTTTGCCAGAAATGCAAACCCCCCCCAGTTTAGTGCTGATGAAGCTGTGGTGGAGGGTGGCAGGGCAAAAGCTTGCCCCAGATGTTGTCAGGTTGTAAGCATTTAAAAGGGGAACAACCCAGCATCAAAGAAGAAGAAAAATAAATGTTTGATTATATTCGTTCCATTTGATCTTTCCTCCAGTAACGCAAATAAAAGAATTGTAGATCAACAGCTCTTAATCTCAGCACAGAACAGGTGCCAATTAAAGATAATTATTCCCATTGTTTGGGCTAGGAAACAGTGCTGAATGTCACTGGAGGCATTTTTAGCACATACCAAAGTTCACAAGATTATTTAAACATATTGATTGAGGCTTGTACTGGGACTTCTGTGCTCAGAAATGGGATCTCTACAACATATGTACTGTGGTGGCACTTTGCCATTCAATAACAGGGTGGGAGATGTTGTAGGTTTTTTTGTCTTTTTAAATAGATGTTCCACTGATTTGCTTTGATAATAAATGACCTGCAGCTGCGCTGGACAACATCCCTCCAAAATAGCCCTTCAGGAATAGTATCCATCATCCATAGGTGAATATGAAAAGGCAGTGCAGGCTGATTTTTCAAATATTGATTAGGCAAGTCACTGGCCAGCCAGCCATGTACAGAGCCTTTATGCTCTTTAGAGAAGTCAGGCTGTATAAAAGAATTCAAAGCACTTGGAGGAATATACATCCTCTAATTCAAGAGGATGAGGGTGATGTAGCAGTCAGTAAAGATTGCACTGGTAATCTAGTCTTATACAGACAAGCCAGAGTCAGACATGAGGTGATCCCTTAACATTTCACCTTTCAGATCATAGAATCATAGAATCATTTAGATTGGAAAAGACTTTTAAGATAATGAAGTCCAGCTGTTACCCCAGTGCTGCCAAATCCACCTCTAAACCATGTCCCTAAGCACCACATCTACATATCTTTTAAAAACCTTGAGAGATGGTGGCTCAGCTGCTTCCCTGGGCAGCCTATTCCAGTGCTTGACAACCTTTTCCACGAAGAAATTTTTCCTAATACTCAGTTTAAACTTCTTCTGTCACAATTTGCCTAGCCCGGTCGCTGAAAATTCATGGAGGGTTTGTTTGTACTTGTCTGTCTTCCCACTTTCATCAGATTTTATGCTGATATCCGACATTGATGGTTTAGACTTGCATATATACAAGAAGATGACAAGGGCAGCTGTTTTTATCTACCACTATTCATAGCCACCTCACCATAAAGCAGACATATGCCTCTCCAAAATGGCTCTCTATTCAGAACACCTTTCATCTTTTCTGCTTCCTTACCCTGTCTGGGCATCCCACAGATTTTCCTCTTTCCTCTAGCTTCAGACTCAGAGCTGTATTTCCATTTTTTTTCTGTCCTATTCCAGAAATTAGGGTATTAGAGAAAATACTTTGTCAAACACAGCAACATTTCTTCAGGCCCCTTCTTGAGGGATGTAGAAAGGTGAGCAGCTGGGGCTTGATGCAAATCTGACGCATTAATTCATCCCACAAGAGACTTGAACCTGGAGAAGGCGGGCATGACTCCTGCCGTCACAATGAGGAATGGCCCCATGAGAATCAAAACCAGCAGCACAAGGACCATCAAACTGTTAGTGAGGGGGAAAGCAGGCACTGCATCACTCTTCTTCCCCCACTCAAGCTGCCCCTTAAACACAGAACATTTCTGCCTGGTCAGCTGCCTGGTCTCTGGCCCTTCCACACACGTTGGAGTCATTAAATCATCCATCAAGACACCATCCTTCATGCACAGTGGGGCAGCTGCCTGCCTCCCTCACTCATTATTGGCCTTCCACAGTCCTTTTCAGCCAATTCAATGAAATATAAATAGCATTTCAGATAAATGTTCACTCTCTTATAATACCTTTCTGACGTCTTTCTGCTCTTGCTCTGGATGCATAAAGAAGATCTGTAATATATTTCAATGAGTTATTGAATCCTTTTGGAGCCCTGATATATGCTCAGTACAAGGCTATTTAAATATGAGGGGTATAGGCATAGGCTTTAGCAAAATTTACTCAACTAAATTGTTCAGAAAAAATGAGCAGGCAATCTTCTGCCTTGCAAATCTGTCTGTATTCCTTGATGAAGGATTCCAAGCCTGGTGATTCTGGACCAATCTCCTTTTTCTGCACTGGAATGTTCACAGCCATGAAAAGGTATGGTTCAGGCTTTCCTGACCCTTTTTCCTTTTAAACTTTTTTTAAAATTTGTATTTAAATTAAGCTGCTGGACACCACACCAGGAATTCTCTTTTCTTTGCCAAAATAATGTAAAGTGAATGCTGTACAACCAAATGATAAAAAAGAAAGAAGTCAGGAATGTTACCCAGGGTTTTACTGGAGTGTGACACAGAAGTGGTATCTCCTCCATCTTCCTGGCTTAGAAAACAAATTAACACTGGAGTATTTGTGTATTTTTTCTCCCTGTAACTTTTTTTGCCACCATTCATCATTTAGCTTCAGCTAAATACTCAGTTTGCATATATTTAAAGCTACCAACATAAATTAGCAACAAAGCTTGAGGGTGTTAAATAACCTCCAATAAAACTCCTTTCCCCCACTGGAGTATTTTCTCAAAATGAAAATATGTGAGTAAACATCTTGTTCTAACACTATGCATGGGAGATAACAAAGTAGGGACTGAGTGACTTTCACCTTCCAAACTACACCTCTTGAAGGAAAAGGTACCTCCTCATCACTTCTGGAAGAATGAGTAAGTGGAAATGCATTTTGGGGACCAAACAACAAATGCAGTTCTCTCAGTCTCACAAAAAGGTGGCAGACAGGCACCCCAGCAGTAAGTCTTTCATTTTTCACTARATCCCCATCACACCCGGCAGAGAACAGGTATGTTCTGGAGATCTCCGAGCTCTGAATTTAACACAAGCAACATGTCACCTTCACAGTCACTTTTAGCAACAATCAGATGCCAAGAAATTATTTTCAGGAAGCAGAAATGATAATAATTGTATATCTGAGTATGCCCGAATCTAGTCCATGCATATTGGAAACAGCTCTTTTTGCAGTCTCTGTGTGTGCTTCTCTCTGTGCAGCAGAGATGCTGCAGATCCCCAGCAGGAAGCCTGAATAATCTTGCCTCCAAGCGATACAGCGATAGTGGTGTTGGAAATGTCCAGATAAAAGATAATGTGCAAGATAGGGAATTCCATTTTGTACTTGGAGCAGGAATGGTAGTAGACCAAAGTTTCTTTTGGGCTGGGGYAGAAGTGAGTCACAGATTAGATGTCCCATCAGTGAGTCTGTGTTAACACCAAGTGGGGTAAATCTCAGACCTCAAGCCATGCTAAAAAAGTGATTTATGCAGCTATCCAGTGATCTGGAGTATCTAGCACTCACCAATGTTTTTCTTCTACTTAATCCTTTCCCCTTTTCACCCTCTATAGCCAAACTCCTTGAATGCCCTCCAGAAAGGAAGTCCCCTGCCCCAAAGCTCTGATGTAGAAACCGTGAAAGTTGGTTAAGAAATTTTAATGATGCCTCATTGCAAGTTTCTGGCATTTAGCAATGAGGAAGTAAGAAGAGGTAGAAAAGATACAGAGAGTCATGCTTCTGCCCAAAAGTAACCATCTGGGTTTTGTTGTCTCAGTTTTTAGTACTCCATTTCCCCAATTACAGGTGGTTTTGGCAAATGCTTACCACCAACCTTCTGAAAATCAATCCCAGGGAAGCCTTTCAAGATGAGCAGCCAAGACCCAAAAATGTCACTGTGGAAAATTTTGTATAAATAGTTTAGAAACTATTAGATGCCAAATAGGTAAAGGAAAGTTGCCCAATTTTAAATTTTTTTTTAGGATAAAGAAAGAAACTATTTCTTTCCCCTGAAGCTGGTGTCCTTTCCAGTCTTTCAAATCTTAAGAACACTTGTCCTAGATGTATTTAGTGCATCACACTATTTTAGGCAATAATTCATGATGTAAAATTCATAATTCATGTGTCTAGATCATTCCTTTGCTTTAATCCTACATCCAGTTTCTTTTGATGATTAGCAAAAATAACTACAGTCACTGCAGATGAAGGTAAGCTGTAACTTTTAACTAAAACTCTCTCCCCATATTTATCAGGCGTCTGCTTGTGTTTTCAGAAAAGGGACTTGAACCTGCTCCCACCAAGAGTGCCAACTGCTCCATGGACTCCCAAATGCCAACTTTGTGCCAGTACACAACACCTGGGATGGCATCCTTGGTGCTCCTCAGAAYCCCTGAGGAGGGTCCACTTCACTAAAGGGCTCCCTTAGCAGAGTGGGTCTGTTTTCCTCAGAGGATGCCAAGGAATTCTGCCAAGGATGCAAGAGGGAAGATGCTTTGTACCCCAACAGCTCCTCCATGCTTAGCTGTAGCTCTCAGCAGAGCACCAGGAGACAAAGCCAGAGGTGCATTCCCTTGCCCTAGAGATGTGGGCTGTGTGGGTGTCTCCTGCACACTGCTGCTGAGCTGTCATTCAGGCTGTCTCAAGGTGGTTTTCACCCCCCCAGAGCAGAGGCGGAGTACACAGGCCACAGGAAAGCAGGCTGATGGTGTGAGAAAAGCTTATCTGATGTTGTGAGATTACAGCACACAGGTAAAAATAAACCAGTCCCTTCCTCTCACCAAGATAAAGAAGGACACAGGCAGATATGGGCTATCTGAGGTGCCATTTTGGGTTTGCTTACAGGAGGAACAAACCAGCATGATTTACAGCTGTGTGCCCCCAGAAAGATCTGCCAAATTTTAAAATACTGAACAGCTGGGATACCATGACCCAAGACTTAATTAAAATTTGACCTGCTGAATGACACTGCTTATAAAATCTGTATGTCATGGAATCTTTCCATTCTTACCTTAATTCTGTACATTGCTCTTCTTGGCATAGATGGTAACATTGGCYTTCAGGGCATGATTGGTGGGTCTTCAGCCTTTTCAGTGGTGCTTTCTGCCTTTCTACTCCAGCCATCTGGGAGCACACATGTTTAGAGCTTCCCCTCACATTGTAGCCCTCCTTTAAGACGTTTCTGAGAGAGGATAACCTCTCCAACAGAAGCCATATATTATATTTACCCAAATGCTTCATTTCCCCAGTACACAGATAGCTAAGATTTTCACCATTCCTTAAAGCTGCTCACTTCGTCTTGGAGCACTTGGGACACACCACCGAGCAATCCTACTGTAACATAAATATTTGATTTCAGCATTTTTAGAGATGGGAAGTGAGACAGGCAGAATTACTGTCAGTTTTTTTTTCCCCAAAGGAAAATTCCACGTGTACACATGCGTGCACGCACACCAGATACATCCTGGCAGAAAAGACTCCTATCTGGAAACACATTTCTTCCATCACATTTACAGGGAAAGGAAAAAAAAAGGAAGCACATTCTTTTTCCCTTTGACTAAAGAAAAATATCTCAGCAGGACAAGGGCTTATTGTAAATGTTCATTTTAAAATATTGCCCGATTGTTTGAGTACATTTATTTCTTTGGTGATTCAGCTGCGAGTGGGAAAGGTGTTGCGACCCATTGAATGGCCTATCCATCACACCTACTGACCTCTCTGCACAGGGACCACCAAGCCCTGACTGCTGGCTCCATTTGTGTGTCCAGTGCTTGGCCCCTCAGCTTCCCAGGTATAACCCTGTGCTGTGGCACCACCTGAAAGAGAGGCATGAGACCACAATGTCAACCTGCCCTTGATGTGGCCATGCATGCACTTGCTAGGACTGTTCCCAGGACAAACTGTTTCCTGCATTAGAAGCAGGCTGGCCACTGCAGTGGAGCTGAGGACAGAGCACACCAAGCTGAAAGAGATGGTGGGGACCAGCTGAAGCCTTTGGCAAAAGACCACATCTCTGTGAGAAGGATGATTCATCCCCTCCTCCTTTAACAGCAAAATCCCCTTCTCCTCCTGACATCGTTTTCTCTCCTTTTCTTCAGATCATGCTGTCACTCATGGATGAAACCAAGCATCCAGACATCCCTAGAAGGTGAATTTTGGCTGAGTTTTCAGTCTGTAGCACCAATGAGTAACAAATGCCATGCTTTGGCTACACTGGGGAAAAGCCAGAACAGGTTTTCCAAAAACTCTTGCTGCTTATGTTTCAGCATAAAATCCAGCAATTTTCCTCTGCTGGGGATTTGGAAAGCAGTGCGCCTCACCAAAGTCAGCTCTTGCCCTGCAGGATCAGACCCTAGACTGAGTACAAATCAGTCACAGGTGCTTGAATTAAGAGAATTAATTAATAAGACATTCCCATCCCCTGGAGGTTCAGCGGACAATAAGGAAGGCATGGCACAGGCCAACTCAAACCACAGTATTAATCCTGCATTTGTCCCAAGTGTGACAGACTGCTGGGAGCTATTCTTTGTGCTCATACCAGGGGGAATTGATGGGACCTTATTCTCTGTTTGCAGGGAACGGTTCATGCAAGAAATTAAATTTCCCAATGTCATTACTAAATCCCAGGATCCTCTTCATGAGTTATTCAGCACCAGTTGCTCCAGTCTTGCACACCAGTTTTATCATCCTCACATCCACCTCTGTCTTTCAGAGATGAATATTAATTATCTTCATTCCAATGGTAGAATCCAATCTTACCTTACTAATGCAGTCCCTTTCTTGAAGATAAGCATACCTATCTCCCAAAAAAAGATAGTGTGTGCTGGAAAAAGACACACAGCATTACCAAACAACCCTGGGAGACAGGGATGGCTGCCCACAGGARTCTGTGGTAGGCTTCAGAAGCTGGAAAACTAGAAAGGGGGTCAATGGAAATGGGCTTTCACTGGCATGTTCAAGATGCTGCAAAATGCCTTTTTAATGCACTAATCTGTCAGCGAGAGAATTATTAATCCATTAATAAATGGGGAACATCTAAAAGTTCTCCTCTTACCATACCATAATATTTTTCTTTTTCAATACATAGCATAAAATTGTGCTCCTATAGCACTTTGGGTGCCCTGATTTGCTGCTAGTATGACAAGGTGGTGTCAGTAGCACTGAGAAACTAATTGTCATCAGGAACTTGGCCAACCAAGCAATTACAGACATGCCTTCCTTCTCTTCACAGTGTGGACAGCGCAGCTTCAGCCCCATCCAGGAATGATGGGATGCAAAGGAGCCACCTTTAATCTCCTGCACCTGGCATGGGGGGTCAAGAGCTCACACACCATAGGGACGCTAGAAACATCAGGAACTGCTTACTCCCCCAAGATGACTTTCCTAGAAAGCTGCCCCACTCAGCAGCACGACTGGGGAGCCATCAGGTGCCTGAAGATGGCTCCCAAAAGGCAAAGTCACTTTTCTCAGCCCTCAAGGAGGAATTTGCATGCTTGGCAGAGGGTGTAAACCATGGAGACTGCCTCCTCAGGAGCACCCTTCCAGCAAGGCATCATGGCAAAATACCTTCCAATTCCTCTGACTGGGGGGATCAGTTTTGAAAGGCACCTCTGCAGTGCTGGAGCAGCCCCCTGCTCAGTCTGTGCAAAACTCAGCATCCAGGGTCTATCAAGACTCATCAAACCGTGAGAAGAAGGCAGGGCTCCTGCTACACCTCCTGCCTGCTTGACAGGCTTGCCTGTCATTGTGCAAACCTCTGGGAAGCTTCACAGTGGGAAGTGCTCGAAAACTGCAGGCGACAATTCCCTGCTGCCAAGGGCTCGCMTTGCAGTTCAGCCTATTGATGCCCATCCTGGGGTAGACAGGACTGCCTGCAGGGAATCTGTGCCCAGGTCCAGGCTGACCACAGTGCTGCTGCTGGCTGTGCTTAATTTCTTTGCTCTGCATGAAAAAATTTATTAAATCCACAACATTTTCTTTTTTATTTTTTTCCTTCCAGACGGGGTGATTTGAAAGAACATGTGCTAGTCACTTGACTAATTAACTTAATTCAAGAACATGTCTTCAGAAGCCCATTGCTGAGTAGCCTCCCCAATTCTGGAAATTTAAAAGTGACTTGGGTTTGATTAAAATCAAACCAAACCAATGAAGGCAATTGCTACTTGCTTTCCTGTTTTTTTTTCCCCACACAAAGACAGTTTTGATTCATGGCTGCAGCTAGTCCTGTGTATGCCACAATAGTCAGGGGCTTGGACTGCTGTTTTCATATTAGAAATGTATTTACTTGAAAATACTGCCATTCATTGTGTATGAATTGATGGAGCTGTTCTGTGTCCCTTTCTGCCATGAATCATTTACAAGGCCAGGCAGKACGGCTTTCCTCGGGCCATGCAGGTTTGGTGATGGAGGTTCTGGAGCTGCACCAAGTCCAGAATTTCTGATCAAAGGACGGTATCAAGAATGCTGCAGTTTGACTTGGGGAAAAAACCCCAACTTCTAATAAAAAGTGAAAAAATAAAAATTAACATTTTGTTTTGATTCCAACTTTTTATGGCACTTTAAATCTTAGAAATAAAAAAGGGCTCTGAAACACCACTTATTTTCAGAAGAACCATGACCCAGCTGGGACACTCCAAAAGTAGCTAAGTAGGAAATTTCAGTCACTTGAGCTTCTCAGTTTTTCTTACTTTTTTTACAAACAACCGAAGAGCTGAATCAGTGATTCAGCTAAATTCACGCAGTTTTTGTTTGTGTTAAATCTTCCTTCAGTGGCATTTTCCAACAGACCCACTGGCATTTTCCTGGCCAGCTCAGCATTACCCCAGTGCTCCCCTTGCCCTTCTGCTGGGTGCAGCACCCACACTGGCACTGTGCTGCTTCTTCCAGTGGACTCAAGGTGAAGAAAACACAGTGATGCAGTTCACCCATCTAAATAGGGCACTTCCACAAGGCATAATAGCCATGGTTCAAAATAATAATAACATTCAAAACCTAAAATAAGGTTGCTATCCTCCCATCATCTTTTGACTGAGCATAGATGCAGATATACAATATTTTTGGTGGAAAGCTGGCTGGTAATTCATGTTGCTTCAACCTCTCCTCCTCACATCCTGTCCCATCCAGCCCCACAAACATGCCAGCTGCCATCAGCTCCAATATTCTCCATCCCCTCTCACCTGGATGCTGCCTCCTGGAACATCCAACAATGTCAAGCTGTAAATGAGCTCATTTCAGGCTTGTTTCCTGGGGAAAGGGAACTGAGGCACTTGCCTCCTTTGTGTGTATGCACACATTTGTGTGCGTGCATTCACCTGCGAGCTGCCAGATTTGATGAGAAGCTGGAGGCTCAGCAGTGGTTTTATGAAGAGGTCTGCTGAGGACTCCGTAAATGTCCTCACTGAAGGAAAAACTCTGGCTGAAAACAACCTTATGAGAAGCTGAAGAAGCCACCCACCAGACCATTTTAACACCTCAGGTTTCAACGGACCTCAGACCGTGCTGGAATAAAGAGAACCAAGAGTGTGAGATGAAGTTTTATGTGAAAACCAGCTTGGCTGGATTGTACTTTGACTGTTTGGGATAAACAAAAGGGTAAGGTATACCTTGTGTAAGGTATCACTGCATGCCCCCTGGACTGGGGACAGAAAGGGGAACCCAGGGCTTTGAGGAATGTCAGAGACTGTCAGAGGGTATCATGAGTGAAGGAACATGTGCAGGTGAAAAACACCCAAAATMATTCTACTGGTGCTCTTTAAATGTCACACTCCTGGCAAAGAAACCTTTCACATGTTTCTCTGCTCCCATCTCCAAGCCTTTTCAAATGCACCAGGCTTCTGCTGCTTGATGGGGGGGAAGAGGGAAGCTATGCCCTGGGAAAACCCTGTGGATGAGCCATTTTCCTCTGGGAAAGATGCAAGCAGTCAGCAGCTTTGCACAATGTACTGMGCTCGCTTCCCCACTGTCCTCATTTGAAGATGATATATAGAAAACTGGCTTTGAAGCCTGGCAAATTCCTCCATGGCTGCTCCTGACTTCTTCCAAAACTACCCTGACAATACAAACTCCCTTGTTAATTGGCAGGGAATGAAGTCCCACAGGCTCAGCCTCCCACATGTGCACGGCCTGCTGGGGGGACAGCAAAGATCTCCAGGGTGCATTTGTCCCTTGGGGAAGGTGGGTGGGAAGAGGATATGAAAACTGAGGCATTTCAAGAGAAACCAAGAAGATATAGACATAGCTCATAAAAAAATGCTGCCTCTTATTAAACAAAAGACAGCCAGCCTCCCTCTCCCTCATGATAACCAAGAGGAATCCCAAAACATAATCAGTTTAAGCTGAACACCATGTTGCTGACAAGATTAAAATTAGACTCATGAGGTTTCATCAAGGGAAAATTTAACTATGGCACTCAATCAGGCTGCACAATCCTCTAATGACAACTGAAATAAAGTCATTCAAGATTCAGATTCTTAAAGGTCACAGGAAAGAAAGCCTGCCCTTGGCTTCATCCCTTGGCAAAATTTTATTAAGCATCTCTTTTCCCTCCCCTCCTCTACATGCACTGCTCTCTTGTGGCCATACCCTCCCTGGGCTGAAACTACAGGCCAGCATCCTGCTTGGAGCACACAGCACTGGGTTCCCAGCTTTGTGGCTGTAACACAGGTCACATCTTATAGGAAACATCTATGAATAAGAAGTAACTAGAATGAGAGAGGGTTTGCAAGAGCCTCCCAACTTGAAGAGGCATGTTTGGCTCTTCTAAGAGACAATAAAACCACAACAGCTCCTGTTCTCCACATAGCACCTCCACTGAGGTGCTTACAGTAAAACTGAGAAACTCTCTCTTGAAAAAATACATCAGTTTGGAAAACTCTTCTGCTTCCAACACCAGCCTCTCTGCTTGCAGAGGGATGGCTTTTGAGATGTTTCCTTTGCCCTGTGTGTGTCCCTGCAAACTAAGCATCACCAGCTCTGCTCTTCAGTGATGTTCAAGGTCTCCCTTGAAGCTTCACAAGCAAGAAGTGAAAATAAAGAGTAAATATATGCCATTAAATGAGTTTGAAATGGTCTCCTGTACTTTTTAACCTTGCCCTCAGGAGGCTGCTGCAGGATAGCACTCCCTGACTTGGCACTCTGAAATCACCTTACTATCAAAATTCATGGCTCTCCCAAAATCCATTTTATGCCTAGTCTGGCCCTAAAAAACCTTGTGCTTTTAATACCACTATCCTCTCAAGTTTCAGCCTGATTTCATCCAGAAAGGGTTCCTGTTTCAATTCTTTAACTGCTGTTTTAAGTCCCAAAGATGCATGATGCAGCTGGAGTGATGTGGAATAATCAGACAGCATCCTGTTCAGTCTCTTGCAGACCAGAGGTACACAATCCAATTACACAGCAGACAGAAAAGTCATTATTTGCATAGCCTCTGAGCATATAGCAAAATCTCAGTAACAGGTAAAATTGCCTTCCTGCTTACACAGGCCCTGATCTAGCTTGGTCCATGAGCACTCACCTAAATTTAGGTGCCTGTTTATCAAACTGAAATCGAGTGTCTTTTGCTGCATAGGTAAGTGCTTTGTTAATCAGGGAATTTGCTTAAGCCATGTGGCTGTTTAATATTCAAATATAATTATCATCTAGAGAGGGAGGGAGCACTGAGCAAGTCTCATCCTGATTTATCCAGCTGCAGGGAAAGCGATGGCAGCTCAGCCAGCAGTGTGACAAAAACTCTGTCCTATGAATGCCTTCCAGAGTTTGCAGGGATTTTGCCTTTACTTCCCTGAGGATGCTCTAAGGGAAAGGGCTCATACACTTAGTATTGCAGACAGCTAAGATATCCCCAGGTCAATAAGGGCCGGATTTATAATCTTTTCTTAACTCTGAAGAAGAATGGAGCAAGAGGGGAGTAAAATCTCACACTAATCTTATTGTACTCCTCAGATGAATGCCTTTCACATGACAGTGAAGCTAATTCCATTTACTTGTCAGTGAAGCAGCAACAAAACAGAGAACAGGGGGGATATGGCAGTATAAGAGTATCCTCCTGCTCCCAGCATCTTCCTGCTGGTTATTGCTCAGGATTAGCAGCCTGAATCACTACAGAGCTGGATGCATCTGAGGCACCTCTGAGTCCAATGTAACGACAAACAACCAAAGGGCAGATGCAATCAGGGGCATTTCATGCCCATGCTCCTCTCTCCCTCTTCTCCTGACAGGAGCACGTTTCTTTTCTTCTTTCATCCCTCCCTCTTTTGAGAGCTGGCCAGAGGCTGTGGGATTGCAGCTGGTGGCCTACAGGGTTGCTGAGGGGATGCAGGGCTCCCTTGCATTTCAGCTGTCTGCCAGAGAAGACAGAAATTCTGGGCAGTGGATCCCACCAGGTTTCCATGCAAGCCTTCACATTCCCATTGATGTGACATTGATGACAAACACCCTAGGCAAGAAAATGCAACTCTGGGTAGGGTGTGAAGACACAAGAGGATTTCACAAATGAAATGAAGTAATCAGGATCTTGCACTGTCATTTTGCAACCCAAGAGAGAGTCAGCACCTACCTGCCTCTTGGCACGAAGATGTTATTTCTTCATGAAAGGTTTAATGAAATAGTTCTCCATACTGAAAAAGGAAAGGCTTCTGAAAAATGGTAATAAAAGCCCTGTTTCTCTGACACATAGCTTGCTTTGTACAGGATTACTTAGAATTGCTGCTCTTCTCCTTGTCCTTACAAGTAGAGCAAGCAGTTGACTTAAGAAGATACGTATTTTTCTTGATTCAAGTTTTCTGGTAAAAGAATATATTAACTTTCAAAAGCAAAGTCATTTCCAAAATAGGAGCTAAAATTAGACTGATTTTTTTTTTTGTTCTCCCTCCCCTTTATGGCTTTTACAAGCAATTACCCACTTAATGTTTTGAAATTATACAAGAAACTTCAATAGCAGTTCTTTTTCCTGCTGCATCTCCTTGAATGTGAAGATTTAAAAGCTTTTCCGGAACACAACAGCATGAGCAAATGAATTTGCCATTTTCATCCTCAATTTCTTTTTTTYTAAAGAATGGGAAGCAGCGGGATATTTCTTCATCATTTAACTTTTTTTTTGTTTTGTTTTTAATTTCATAATGACAAAGTGAGCCTGTATGACAGCTCCAAAAAACTGAAGGCAGCATTCTTCTTTTGCACCACAGCCTTTCAGGTTGCTGTGGGAGTGCTGCTAAAATAGCTGGAAGGACTATTACGCCAACGCATCTCTTGAGCCTCTTCTTTCTTATGGCAGGGTGGTGGATACAAATTTAGCATTCCTGCTCATGTGACCATCCCACACTGTGCATAACCCCTACAAAGAGCCAGGCCATGTGGGGAGCGGGGGATCCTGCAAAGTAGGGCTGCAGGAAGCAGTGAGACAGAGCCACGCAGCAGCGCTGTGGTATCCATCTGGCCCTGGATGCCCCTGGTCAGGCTGCACCCACCCTGCGGGGTCCCAGGGCAGGACAGGGGGTCGGTGTCACCTGCTGTGAAAGGAGAGGGCTTCCAGCTATTCATGCTCAAGAGCCCCACACTGTCTGAGTGGTGCTGGTGTGCCTCAGTGTCGTGTGGACGGGCACAAGCTGCTGGTAAAAACAGAGGGCTGGGTTGCCAGCTCTCCTCCCACCAGTCCCCTGGGCTCTTGGGGTGGAATTAAGGGCATTCACCTTAGTGGAGGAGGCAAGTCTAAACTTTATCTCCTGCTCAAGTTGTCCCCTGGAGGAGGCTCTTGGGGTGGAATTAAGGGCATTCACCTTAGTGGAGGAGGCAAGTCTAAACTTTATCTCCTGCTCAAGTTGTCCCCTGGAGGAGGGGTTAGTTTGTTCCTCTCTGATTGTCCTGCAGATGCCTGCCTGCTGAGACCACAGCACTGGAGTGACACTAAGCTGGCAGTGTGTTTGGCTCTTACAGCTTAGGAGTGAAAGGTGTTTCTTTTGCCAGCAGAGCAATACCCATCTGAAGCACCAAGAATGAAATCTGTAAGTAAAAAGCAAATCCATCTGGGTCAGGGTAATTAAAACAAYTCAGGCTCTCTGTTCTGCTCCAGGTTTTATCTGCATGAAGTTACGAGGCAGCATCAGCTTCTGGTAGAGAAACATGTTCCTTCCTCCACCCCTTGCCCCTGGGACCCCTTAAAAATCCCCTGTGGCAGGCAGTGCCTTTTCTTCTACCATTCCCTGACCATGACTTCCTTTGCTATATTCTGACAAAGCTCTGGAGAATAAACCGTCTCAAACTCCCACAACTCATGTTGTACCTCTCTGCTCTCATTAAGACCAAACTTCTTCTCAGGCCCCACTTCAACATAACTCCTCTCTCCAGAGTTTAACTCAGTCTCTCTTATTAACTTACTTTATCATCCATTACCACCAAAACCAACTTTTATCTTCTGTTACATTAGGGCATTCATAAAATACTGCACAGCTTCAGGAAGGCACCTTCCTTGGGACTTGATGCTTGCATTCATACAATGTTCTCATTATCTTCCTTTTTGTTGCACCTGCAGGACATCAATTCTCTCCTCTACTGGTGTGAGGCCAGTCAGGATGCTTTCCCCAGAGCCATCTGGATGGAGCAAAGGCCACCTCAGTTGAGAACTTCTATGATTGTCCGAACTGGAACCAGTTTCTGGGTTTCTCACTAGCACAAGTTCTGATAAAACCCCTTTACTGTCTTTTTCAGCTGGGTCGGAGCAGGAAAGAAACTTACACTGATAAACATCTGTTTTCAGCATGTGCAGTGGGAGGAAAAGAGCTGGCAGGTTCCTCTAGACTCAGACTTTTGCAATTGAACTTAGTGAAATACCTAGAAAAAACATGAGGATAGAGGGAATCCATCCTGCAAAGCTCAAACCTTCCTAATACCAATTTGCTGCAGTCATAAACACTCTCAAKGGAGAAAATGGAAATACAGCAAAAAAACAGCTGCCCCAGCAAGACACAGGAAAGGCAGCAGCCTTGAACTGACCGTGAGCACATCAGTATGCTTGGATTTTGGATTTCACAAGGGCCCTTCTCACAGGAAGGCTCATGTAACCATGGCAATGGAGATCTCTGGATGCATTTCATCTTTTTCACCACTAACAAACAAGTAAGTTAAATCAGATGCAGATAAGAAAACTCTTCCTACTCCTCTTTTTACTAAACAGTTCAGAATTCCTAGGAACCATCAGGAATAAAAGACAACTTTAGAAGAAAAACAAAGTCCCAGGAATCATCACAACTCAGATTTTTATTCAACAGTGAAGTTGAAGGGAATGGTGTTTTTTTCCCTTCAGGGCAAATGTTCCAAATGGAAATTAAGTAAAAATATTGTTCCCCAAAAGTACTCACAATGAAATTAGTTCTCATTAAATATATTTGTTTGGCAAAATAAAATAAAAAATTAGAACCCGTACAAAAAAAATCCCTTGCAAATTTCTAACACTGTAGCAATGACAACGATGTAAACCTGGATGTTTGGCAGTTGTAATTAATTTGTGAAAATTACTGTTGAACTTTGGACCAAGGAAATAAAAATCACTTCAAATAGCAACAAGCCAATTTCAGAGGCAACTGAGGCTCAGGGAACGCTACAGGAATGGGACACACTAGTGGCTTCATACACGGTTTGTGCGAGTGATCTGCTAGTGTGGGGCTATTGTAAGAGCTGGGAGGAAAAGAAGTTAAAAGCTGTTGCAGCATTGCAGCGTATGGTACAGCAAAAACCTGCAGACTTTCCATCCTGGGAGCCGATTGGTTGGGTGAAGGCTGGAGGCAAGAGCTGAGATGACGGTGGAGAGAATGATGACAGTGACGGATGGTGCAAGCACTGGGAAGCAGTTAACCAATTTCATCATCATCATCACATTGGATTCAGTGGTGAGCAGACTCTTGTGAGTGTCTGGGGAAATCTTCTGCTTACAGTAGCTGCTTTTGCTCCCTACCTCCCTCCTCCTTCCAGTTAAAGCCTCTGCCCTGCCAAGTGGGTTTCACAGGCATGCAGTTTGATAACAACGTCCTTTAGTTAAGAATGTCTATTCCAGTATTAAAAATGTAAAAAAAGTCCTCAGGAGGGTTGCTTCTTAGTGGCAGTCTTTGCCTTAAGCAAGGCCAATGGCCTGCAATTACAAGTTAATTAAAGCAATGTGCATTTGGATGAGMAATGGGGAAGATGGGAATGGGGAAGGAAGGGATGGATGCAGGGAAGAGGGAGGAATGCAAGTGTTTCTACATCCCTCCCCAAAGCCAAGATACAAGGTGCAAAAGTGGGTTTCTTTTTTTCCTCACACTCTTCTTTTTTTTTTTTTTTTAATATCTCTCCAGTTATAATGTATTTCCAGTTTCAGAGCAAGTTTCAGTGACTGCCTCAGTTACAGTCATAAACAAAGTCGTAGTTGCTGGGCTCCTTTGGGATAGGTGGGGGAGCATCTGGGATTTGTATATTTTCCAAGTCAAGGAGGCGTAGCTTTATCTCCATGCTGAGCAGCGTGTCCAGGTCGTTCCGTGTTAGGTCACTCAACATATCCTTCCCAAGCAGGGCGTTCAATCCATCGGTCCATACACAATACTGCACAGGAAAAGGATAAAAACTCTCATTAGTAGACTTTTCATGCACAAACTCCTTGCCTGGTCTCGTCCTCTACAGTTACTGCTCCCATGGGGACTTACAAAGAGACCTAAAATTAGGTTGATGCATTTTATCAGCTCAGATCATGAAGAAGGCTTTCACTGAGCTGCTCAGAAAATGGAAAAACATTCCATTAAAYGGGACGAAATGACAGAGTTTAGTTGTTTGACAATTTGGCATCTCCTCCAAACTTCTTGRTGAATGTTCTTCTGCAATTATTGGAGAAGGAAACAATAACTTAGGACAATGAAGCTCTGAAGAAATCTCCTTCACTCGTCTCATTCTCYTCCCCCAGTATCTATTAATAAAGTTTGATTATCTTACACTAACTAAACTTTTAATTCCAAGACAGTTAAGTTAGGTGAACTAAATCCCATCCCTAAATCCTTCTTGACTCTYAGTGTAAAAATCCTGTACTATCTGCTTTTATCATTGTTTGCTTTCACATGAAGCTGTTACAATTGATAGTTTCACATAACTATGCCTACTTTACCACTATTTTACACAAAATAACTTATTGTGAAAACTACATCAGTTGATGCTATGTCCTTCATGAAAATTAAATGCCAAGCTGCTTGGGTATAATACTAAATGCTGCAAATGCTGAACTGGCCTCTAAAACCTTTTCCTTACTGTTAGCTTTTTCCTTACAGGAGATGCCATCTTTCCCAACAGCTGACAGCTTGTGATAAACGTGGGCTGAATAACCATTTAAAATCAGCAACAAATTCAAGGGAGATTGGTGATCTAGAGTCAACTTCTATTGAATAAGTCACTTTCATTTATTACTACAMGCCATTTATTCAACTATGAACAGAAGTACTCAAATGCTGTCATCTAAAAATAAAGATTTCAATCATGAATTTGTGTCCTAGTTTGCAGGAGAAAAATTAAATTAACCGTAGCTGCATTTTTATCTTACAAATACTTCKGCTGGATTTCATGCCAAAAAAAAGGGTTTTAAATTTAGCTGACCATTTGCTACATGATGCCGCCGAGTTTAAAGATAGCCATGGCTGACTTCATCCCACAGCAGAAATGAGGATTATTTTTAAGGAAGACAGAGAAGCCCCCCTCTTCATGCAGAAAAAGGGCATCTTTCAAAAATAGGATGGGTTAGCACACTTCAGCATCCGAAGCGAAATCCAACACACTTAAGTCAGTAACAAAACAGTAGCAGAGGGAGCTTTTTCACCCAGGGYGTGGGCAAGCCAAGCCACAGCTTTAATATGAGATCAGCTATATAGAAGRGACTTTAGAGTTC
This sequence comes from Cardinalis cardinalis, assembly GCA_014549065.1. NCBI lineage: Eukaryota > Metazoa > Chordata > Aves > Passeriformes > Cardinalidae > Cardinalis > Cardinalis cardinalis. The sequence goes on from JACDOX010000063.1 coordinate 2,664,398, forward strand.
AGGTTGTCCCGCTGACAAGTACTAAATAAACAACTTAGCCTGCTTATTCTAGGCTGTCAAAGTGTGCCACTGAAGATTTTTAAAGCATGCAATTTTTTTTGGAGTGAATGCAGAATATCAGGAAAAGAAAGAAGCTATTCTAGAAAAATAATTCTATTTGAACAGACTATATAATCTTCTATGATTTACTTGAAATCTTTCTCTAGGAGAGTTTTCCCTGAATTCATTATGAAGAAAGGAACAGAAAAGCAAAAGGCTCTGCTCAGGTAACAGGAGATCATAGAAACTTCTCAACAGATGCAGCCCCAGACATAAAAAGTCCATCACCTGTGCAGTGAGTGCGGCCAGCTCTTCCTCTGGGGAGGAATCCCAGAGAGCCAGAAAGCAGAACTGCAGTTCTCTCCTCTTCCAGATATAACTCTTTCAGGGCCCACAGAAACCAAATTCTGGCCACAATTCTCATGAGTGCAATGGCCTGGAAAAGGGGCTTCCTCTCTAATCTCCATACTGCCAAATGCACCTAATTTAACTCCTGCACATGTTGAGCAGAGAGACGTCCTAATGGGATGGTGGAAAAACAGAGGCATTCATTCAGAAGCTTTTTTCTTTTTAATATGCAAAAGAGACTAAGAACCACTGAAAAATTAATTTATGAGATTCATTTTCATAAAACTCCAATGAAACCTAATTATGGCCTCCCTCATCAGTTTCTCTGTCAAAAATCATGGATAAGATTAATCCACCTTTTTTGCTGTGTAGTTGAAACCAGTTATTAGTATTTAAATGAAAAACAAATACAATGGAGTAATCTTATAGTACTGAATCCTCTGGCTAGCAGTAAGCTMCAACAGATGGCTAAGGGAATTCACAAACTTAAGTGTGCTAGAATGAGGTCCAAATCTCAATGATACTGCTCAGTAATGAGATTTTATCAAAGAATTACTTTGGGAGACAAGAAATAGAAAGGTTCCACAGGCTTCATCCATGTGGATGCAGCCCTGAGAAACCTGGTCTGAGCTCATTGCTGACCTGCTTTGAGCAGGAGGTTGGACTCAGGACACCTTCAGGGTTCCCTGCAGCCAAAATTATCCTAAGACCCTTGTTCAGTTTTTCTTTTTAGGACACATTCAACACCCACATTTCAGCCTCACTCTACAACCACAAGGGCTGCACAAGTATTTAAAAAAAGCCCTGCAAGTCTGACCTGAAATTGCCATGTACCAACATCATTCCTGGTGCTGCACACAAAGCTTTCAGAATCTTGAGGTTTCACCATCAGATCTCCCAAACTGACAATGCTGCTCAACTAGCACTTCTATCAACAGGCATCCCAACTACTCTGATGAAGAGTCACAGGCTTCACAAAATGCTACTTCCCTTTCCTTGTGGGTGCTTCCTCTCAACACTTGTACTTTTCACTTTAATCACAACTCACTCTTCTGCAGGCCATGGAAAAATACAGAGGATGTGAGATGTCCTTTTAAAAACTTTCATTTGGGAACTGTCAAGCGGCAGCAGAGACTGTTGCCTCTGGCCATTTTTTTTGAACCTATTAATTTTGTTTCAAAGAAACTGCGCAATACCAAAAAGAGATATGAAGATAAAAGGTGTGTTAACGTAATCATGAGCAAATGGGTTAGTGCATCTCACTGCTACTGCCTGTCAGTGGGATGCAGCAGCAGCTTTTGAACATTTGGACCATTAAAATCCACTTTTAGCTCTAGGCTGTATTTGAGATACAGTGGCTGAAAAAATTGTTGGTTTTCATGACCACTTGCACTTCTGAGCTGAAACAGTCTAGAATTCAGTTTCTGGAGAATTTATATCAGAAATCCTCAAACTTATGTTCAGCTCAGAGGATGAGGACAACCATGTGTTGCTTAGAGCTACAGCTCTAGTGGCACATTTTTCCTGGGATACTACTGGTCTTTTCTACTACATGAAAACTGACCAGCAAACACTYTTCTGGAATGAACATTCTTGAAAATGACACTCAAATATTAATCCACAGAAAGACCCAAATGGGCATAACTATATCTCCTCTCCTAAAATTAACATTTAGTTGAAGGTTTTAGTCCAGAACAACAAATGTTGAAGTGGCATAGCTAATACACTTCACTTGTAAAGCAATTTCACACACTTTAACACTACAGTATAATTTAATTTAAAGCAATCTTCTTCATCATCTTAGCACAGGGTCCTGAACGGAGACCAAATGTTATATCTCAAAATAAGTGCGCAAATGAAATATAACTCTTTTGCTTTAGAAACAAGAAGGATTTTTTTAAAAATGTAGTGCATTATGCTAAGCCTTTATTCGAAATTTCTTTGAGAGAAACACATCCAATGATTCAACRCAATTAAGGTAAATTAATCCCATCACATTCCAGAAGGTGATGATGTTTTCTATTTCCTTATGGCTTTTACTAAGAGAAGGGAGCAGGGAAGGGGCTATCAGTGATCCTTGCTATTGGTATTGGTATGAGGACTTTATACAAGTGAAAGCCAAGCGAAAGTGCAAAACACTCTCCTGTGGAGATGGAATGAACACAGGGGGCCTTCTATGATCACCTGTCACGAATGGTCTTAAGCAACGTGAAATTAGGGAAAGGGGGATATGACACTCTGGAGAGCACAAGTCTTTGGCTGAAATTGAGCCCCAATTATGGTATAACCAGCCCTGACTATGCTAGCGTTGTCAAAATGAACTGAGGCTGGCAGTGATTCTTTGAAAGCTTGACTGTACAAATTCTCAGTGTTGAAAGCTCACACAGCAAAATTCTCTAGCGTCTGAAGTACAGCAGACCACAAGAAATCAGGAAATGGTGAGCGAGGTAGAACTTCATTCTTGAGCTTGGGTAGAACTTCAAGGTCTACCCAAGCTCTCTCATTTCTCTTTCTTATGGCTTGTGTTTCGGGAGGACTTAGAAATACTGGTCTGTAATTTGGAGCTTCATGTGCTCTGTGATGTAGGAACACAAAACATGTTTCTTCTGTGGCTCAGATATGCAAGAAAATTGCAGAAAGTCTTGTTTCTGTACTAATCCCTTGAATGTGTCAGTTTGTTTACTAATCCCTTGAATGTGTCAGTTTATTTTGAGACATGACATTGATTTAGATGGACTTTTACCCCAGGCCAAGATGACCATTCTTATGTTCTTACAAAGACATCTGGTGCCTTAAAGCAACTAAGACAACTTCAAATAAATTTCTGTACTCTGAACATGACTTACCTCATGCTTATCTGGAGCAATGAAATTCAACTGGCCACTTGAGTCATACAATATAGAGAAAGCAAGCTCTAGCACTTCCTGGAACAACACAAAGTAACACACATTAATGCTGCATGAGAGAGGCATCTGTACATTCAGGTCTGTCTTTCTTTCCTATCCATTATTCCCCAAAACAAGTTGAAAAATAGTTTATGGCAGTCTCCTGTCTGGCCAAAGCTGCAGCAGTACCAGACCACTGCAAGAGACAGGCACAGGAAGAAAACCACCATGGTTGCTTCAGTCAAAACAAACTCACTCATCTCAGTGCTTACTGTGGCCCACTGGGTCATGAATTCCTTTAGCATTTGAGTTTAAATTTGAGGTAGGCAATGGTGAGGACTAAAATCAATATAATGAATAATAGCACACTTGCAAGAAACTCTTCATGAAGGCTCACAGTTTATTTCACTTTGTGTAGATTAAACTCACAAAGTTCTGTAATGTTTGATTCCTCGTGTTAAAAATCTTRTCAGGACAATGAATATCCTGGTATATACTTATGTTATTTTCACTGCTGGAAATATATTAAATTATTCACTCTCAGGAGATTTCTGTAATTTTGTTTCCATCTGAACCAGAATCGCCAGCYTCAGTCAAGCCAAACTATGTCAGTTACCTAAAGACCCAAAGGAATTTCAGGAAAGGAAAAAGCAATCATCTTTTTGTCCCCTAAGCACTGAAGCTGGAATTGTAAAAGATACCAAGGAGAATTCATAAAGTGCTGACCTTCCCTAAAAGTCACCTGCAGTTAAATTCCCGTGGGGAAACCCATGCAATCTGAAGAAACACTGCTCTTTCAGTGGCCAGCAGTGAGCATGCTAAGACGTTGTTTTATGTGTTGCCATAGTATGGTTTCTGCCTGCATCACTACAAGTGCCAATACAAGGATCTCACAGTCTGCAAGCTTGGCTGTATGGATATATTAGCTGTGGAAAAGAGACCCAGCTACATAGCAGAGTGCTGACTTGTAACTATGAACTGAATCACATGTCCTGTTCTTTTAGCTTCTTGGCTTCCTCAGCCCTGTCACACTGATGCCTTTTGCTGACTCTCAGCTGACAGCAGTCCCTGCACAGCCAGCGGTGAAAGGAGAACGACTTCCTAAATTCACAGCACTAAGTTTTAAAATGGAAGAATTGACTCTGGGGACTGCAGCATAAACATTGTTCTAGATTGCTACCCCTGAGCTCCTGGTCTGAGACATAGTATATTTGGATTTCTGTAAGGGCTTTTTTGGTTTTGATGTTGTATGCTTAAGAGCAGAGTCTGAGCCATAAAACTTGAAATCCTTACAGATAATCTTGGATAACAAGAGATCAGGCTTCTCATGGGAAATGTTCCTGTTTTCCTTGAGTTTAGTTACTACGTTTGACTTGACGTATTGCCAAGGCTACAGGAGACAAAGCTATGTTAAATCCTCATTGTGTTGAACCTCCATGGAGGCTGCAARTGCAAACAGTGCTGGTGCACTCAGCAAACCAATGGCTCAGGCYCATATGGCCCTTTTGTGTTGTAGGCATGTCTCTCAGCCACACCTTATTAAGAGTGATGTCCCTCATTAGAGAAACAAATCTACCTCTGCCCACATGCACCTGGCATTATCTCCTCCCACAGTGTTATAAATTACTGCCAAGTAATGCCCCTGAGGTTGTAGCTCTGAAAAAAGGGCTTGTATTGCTATACTGTGATGTTCCTGAATTTCATGAAGGTCAACAATCCCAGAGGCCTGACCCCTGTAATTTTTTCCTTTGGGAAACTCCCAATGAATATACTTTCTTCTTCACCTCAAAGAGAGAAAAAAGAGGAAAAAAAATCTCAAAATCTCTGCTTGGAAAAAAGAATGTGTCAGGATGTCAAGGGTTTAGTCATTTCCAGTCAGGCAGAGAATGAGAAAGGACTAGATTAAGGGCACCAAGCCTCTCTTTCTGTGGAARAGTGTTGTTTTGGCAGCCCTGGCTGCAGGTCAGCTTCTTTGCTGGCTGCCCTGGACTCTAAAGGCTTGGGAATTACAACTTCCAAGTGCCAGCATGTCTGTGGCTTTAYGCACAGCAAACCGTCAAGGAAAATGGAAGCCAAAGGAGCTGGAGTYGCCAACTGGCCCTCCACATTGACAGTGGTCTCAGTGGTTGAGCTGGCTGACTTGTCAGGGACCCCCACCTGGTTTTTTCACAGTCCCATCAATGACAAGGAGGAGCTGGCAATTCTGAAATGAGAACTGGTCAGTCTTTACCAGCCATCTGTAGTTTTCATTTCTCTGTCCTACTTCTTAACCTTTCTCACTGTAATTTTTCACTCAAGCCTTTYCCACTTGTTTCTCTATCCCTCTGGTCCTTTTTATCTCACATTCCCTCCAACCTGTTCCTTCCTKCTTTGTTTTGCTTTCCTCCTCCTGCACCTCAAGTTGCTGAACTCACTCCCTTGGCACTCCTAGCTCCTTCCACATGTCAAACCTCTGCCTTTCCCCAGATGCTTYTCAAAGGTAGCAGCATTGGGACCCACAGTGTGCCTCTCTTCTGAGCTGAGCTGAAAACAGAGAACAAGAGACTGCAACAGCAGGCCAAGTCTTCCCACTCCTTGGATTCAGCTCTGTGGGGGAAGCTGTCATAGGCAGTATGAAGGGAAGGTTGCTCTCCCATGCCCAGAGCTTCCCTTTCCCCCAGTCTCCACTGGTCTCCAACACAGGGCAGAAACAAGCTATTTTTCATGAATAGGCATTTTGGGTGCCTACGGCAAAGTGATCCCATGCAGCTGGAATGACCTCACTACTTTCTGCCTTCTCTGTCTTCARCATGCTCAAAACACTCATGTCTTTACTGAAGGCTGAGGCCTGGCCATGTTGAGTTTGCTTGCCAGAGTCAGAAGATCTGCCCCAAAGATCTCTCTAGACAGGCAGCAGTGGGAAAGTTGTTCAAC
>JACDOX010000063.1:2670946-2777886 GCA_014549065.1 Cardinalis cardinalis
GAGAAGAGCTTCATTCATCAGGGACGAATAATTTTAGCTGACTAAAAAGGCACAAAGCCTGAAACCTGCCACATCAGCAGATAAAGGGTGATAGGAGAACACTTCAAAATATCTGGCCATGGGGTTTTTTTCTAATTCTTCTGTCATGCTTTATTTTGAAGGCTGTAAAATYTGACATATTTCATTTCCTTGAAAATCATCGGTACTACTTGGGAGTCAGAATGAAGGATTTAAAAATTAAACCTAATTTAAAAACACAAGCAAGACAAACAACAATGGATTCAGATCTGGTCTGGTCACATCTTTCCAACTTCATATGCATGCAAATTCCAATTCAGTTTAACTCTTATTTCTTTCTAAATTGTCCGGCTGAAAGAACAATGGCCATGTGCTGGCAAATGAAGGGATGCTGAAGCCTTTGTTACGGACATTTTGCCAATTCCAGCTATGCTCATAGCATGGCATTCTGCCATTCAATTTTCTTTTCTGCCAATGAATAAAATTGAGGTGGACGTTATATATGTACAAAGAAAGCTCAGAATGAACAGGCCTCTTAAAAAYATATCACTGATTGTGAAATTTCAGAAAGTGAAAGGTTTCATACACCAAATTCAGCTGAATTGCATTCTGTGTCTGCCTTTTTATAAATTTTAATTGCCTAACCCACATATAACTTGATATGCTGCAAACTACATGTTATTCCTATGTCAGTTAAATAGTTTCAATATTGTGCCTAACAGTTTGATTGGGATGACAGGTTAATTCAAAAATTCTGTGCTTCTCAGGGGAAGAAACAAGGAATTGAGGAAATAAAAATACTCCAAACCCACCAAACCAAACCCCTGCACCACATGAGAAACAGCAAAACCATCAAAATTGCCATTTTCTGGGTCACAAATAGAATGCCTCCAGCCAAGGATGCAGCCATGCCACCTATGAACTCCAGATCWTCACATTCTCAGCCAGAAATTTTATACAGTCCAAAGCAATTTTACCTAAGGAAATGAGGCAATGCTGAGAGCTGAGGACAAACTGATCTGCAGCATTCCTATTTAGCATTAAATACTATCTAGACATTACTGCGCCATAACGATGACACATTTCCATCACTGCCACCCACTGCTTTCCATCTTTCCCTTTTGTGTGGACATATGAGTGCTAAGGCAAGGAAGAGCTAAAAATATTTTATATGCATCATATAAATGTCCCAGCCAAATGTGTTGATGGTTCAGCTGTAACATGAGGTAGGAGTTATACGTAATCTATTGTACTCATGTGTGTGTGTTTGTGYCCTGATTCAGAAAATCAACAAGGAAAAATACTCCTGGGATTTTTTTTTCCTCACTTGACTTTTTCCTTTCCTACCATGTAAAGTCAATGTTGAAAGGAGAGCAACTTCTCTGTAAGAAAACAAATGCAAAAAATACTCAGAATGCTTTGCCCACCTGTGCACAGTTAAGGAAAGAGAAGTTGCATCTCAGAAGGTGCAACTAGTTGTGTGATGTAGCTTTGACAGGGCCTTCTCAATTTTTATGGCTCCCTTCAGAACTGCTTTTTCAATTTTATCTAAAGTATCAAAGCAGAAACTCTTAACTTCACTATTTTGTGCATCAAAATCTCCTGATCTGACCCAAAATTTTCTCAGTATCAGGTAATTAGAAATTCTGATTCAAAACCTGTGATCTGACTCCCAGACCTCTCAGGGTGCTGTTCTAGGTCAGGCTGAGCACCATTAGAGTCTCATTGCTTCCTGTAAGATGAGAGAGACAACCTGATAGAAAATTTATGAACATACCTCATAGAATACGGTATTCACCACTAACAATGCCAGACATTGCTAGTAGCTCCATTTCTTCTTGATGTGGTTGACAATTCTTACTAACAAAAACTCTGCAAGGCTCTGGCACTGCACAGTTTTAGTACTACTGTCAGCTTACAGTTCTTGCTCTGAAACTGAAAGGTAGTATAAATCTAATTTAAGCTGAATATTGTCTYCTACACATTTTTTCCCAAATGAACTGCTAAGCACATCCTTATATGCCTCCTTAATTGCCCAGGATTTACCTTACAGCCTTTTGTTGGCAGTGGTTTTTCTACCTGATTGGACCTGCAGGTATCATCAGCTGGACATTAATTGCAATTTTGGCATGTGTTCACTGAATGTGGCTTCATCAGAGAACACAGCTGGAGCAAACTAGATATTTATCAGACACAATAGAGTAGGCACCAACAACCATTTCTGCTTTGCTTTAGAGATAGAAAACATCACTACTAAAGACAATTCCAGTTGTGCCCTGGGCTATCTCAATGCACATCTGCCATGAACTGTGAGTACAGAAGGCTAAGCTGTCCCAATAACTTAACTCAAAYGGTCTGAGGTGGAAACAAAGGGTATACATACATGGAAATGTTGCAGGCTGGAAAGAAAAATACCTGTGTTACTTCAGGGAAGGTCAAGTTGACAAGCTTTGCATTCTGCACAGTATGTGTTCATAACAATTTGAGAACCATACCTTGTTTTGTTTAAGAGCTCCTTTCTCCTTCATATGTGGGCAGTCTTTCCCAGTCACAACAGCTTTTATATCTGCCACTGGCACTGCATTAAAAAGAAAGAAAATCAAACCTCAGAAAATTAGTTAGAAGCAAGGTATGTAAAAGCTACTGAGTCTAAAAAGAAGCAAGGCTAATGTGTTAAAATTGCCATGTCCTTTGCCATTTCCAGCCYTCTGTAAGAAAAAAAAATGGAAGAAAACAACTAACACAGGAACCAGTGAGTCTTGACAAAATTTCAGGCACCTGGATAAAAGTCTGAAAATGCTTTTTCTTGCCTATTTAGACTATCTTGGGTAAGACTGTTTCATATAAATGCATACCTGTGTCTGGACACTATGTGTACTCATGGAACTCAAAACCATATAATTTTCTTCTTTGTTAATATAATGTGCCTGCTCTGTTGTTGCTCTTTCCTAGGCATCCAGGTAAAGTCTCTGGTGGAGAGAGGATGCTGGGCAAGTTGGACCCTTCACTCAGTGGTGTTTTCCCTCTTTTAAAATCCTGTAGGAATTTTTAAAAAATAGTTTCCTATTTCACTCCCATCAGCAGTTTAGTTGCTTTCTGGTACTAGSAGGAATAAGGAATACTAAGGCTTATAATGAGCCATTTCAATTGCTTTAAAATGTGAAGTGATCAGAAATGACTTGGGGGAAAAGAAAGGTAAGAAAAAATATTGGAATCTGCTGCCACTCAGAGTCACAGAGTGAGGTCACTAAAGCATAAAGATAAATTTCTGTGGGTTTCAAGCGGAAGTCAATTTTCCAAAGGTAATTACATTATGGAGAATCTATATGCTCTACAATACAATATAGTCCCTGAGTGACAGCTTCTACGATCTATAAATAATCCATTATCCTTGTGGCTGCAGARAAGTATCTTATATATAGAACAGGATAGTAATATGAAAACCTGTTACTGCCCAGTTCTTTAGAAACTCTAATGGAAATAGTGAAGAGGAGAAATGCATTTACCCTTCTACTGGGCCCAGCAGCACCATATATTTCATGACAAATTACCTCAGCACTACGCCAAACGGATAGCATAGGATGTAAAAGACATTCTTAAAGAATTTGCTTTGCATGGAAAACTGAAAAGAAAGGAAATCATTTGACTCTTCACTACTCAACTTCTGCCTTTTGTTTCAGGATTTTATACTGTGGGTCTGCTGACTTTTTATGCCTCTGACAGTCCCGTTTTGGAGAAGAAGAGATACTATTTTTGAGAGGAGAGAGTGAGCTAGGATAAGCTGGGAAAATAAGGAGATATTTGACTGCAACTAAGGTAGAAAGATCTTCTTAAGAAAAAAATGTTCCTGCCATTTTTTTGAAGAGGCCCAGAAAAATAATTTCTCTGTTTGCATAAGATAAGGTTTTCTGAGGTCAGACCTCTCAACCAAGAAGGCTTTTCTCCAGGTTTCATACATTTGATCTGTGTGATCTGGAATACAGTTACTATGGGAGATCACAGACTGATGTGACATCCTAATCTTTATTTATCTGGAACTTGGCTTATGCCTTACTTTAGAAAAATAGAATCAAAGATTTCAGGTGTCAGAAGTTGACTACAAGATGCTGGAGGGCGTGAGCACAGATGTGATGTGCTCACAATGGATAAAGCCTTGAGAAGGAGGGCAGCTGTTTTCTGTCCCAGCTGGAGTCTGCATGGCTTGTTAACTCTGCCAGCCTGAAAAGAAGGGTGACATTCACAGAAGTGAAAAGGTTAAAAACCCACACATTTATTTTTGGGGATAGAGACTAATTATTCAGGCTTGGCAAGGAGTACACAAAATGCTTGATGCTGCTTCTCTTGGTTCTGTTTTCCTACCCACCTATTCTCTTCTATCTGTGGACCTGGCTCCAAATGCTGACAAGTTGATCATCATATCCAAATTTTAGGAATTCAAAAGTCAATAAGTCTGTCCAGAGAAAACCAGAATATTTATGAAAGTATTCTGTAAATTGCCCAAGCTAGTTTGGTCTGATATGTTTCAAACAATAGTGCCACTTTATAATCTTGTGACTTGCAATATTCTCAGCTTTGTTTAATGAAGCTCCATCTAACATGGGTAGCACTATGGTAAATCTTGTCTCATTCATAGCCTGAAAACCTGAGACACTGATGAAATAACCACCTCTTTCTGAAACTGCATTGGCATCAACTCTGCCAGCAGCCATGCTGAGGCAACCATGTGGGTCTGGCCCAATGGTTTCTAAAGTAGGAGCCCTCATGGGATCCATGTCCCCATGGGATCCTGAGATTCCTGAGTAGGTTCAAGAGCCCATGGAAAATGCAAGTGCCAGATGATGCTCACAGTMAGGGTCACGGGTTTGTGCATGGAAGAGTGCTCCAAGCAAACAAATCTGGGAGCTGCTGCTCTTGTAMCTGCGCCTGCAGTTCAAGCGTGACTTTCATTCTTCTGTCACTCTGACACTACTGTAACATTCTGTGGCTATTTCTCTAAGCCTTGTCCACAAAAGCAGTCTCTTTCTGTGCCAATGCAGCAATGTGAGGCCCTGTCCTACATTCTGCCAAGACTGCAGYAAGACTGTGGAACATCCTTGAGGCAATCTGTAAGGCAAGGAAAACAAGTGGATGTGACTGTCAGGGATCCAGCATCACACAGGCTTTTCTTCTTTCCCTCTCAGACTGCACCTGGGAGCACTTGGACATTTTAAAAGGTGCTGCCTGGAGACAGGTTAGGGGAGGAAATTTCACATCCTTCCCCAGTTTTCAGGCTGGAAAAATTTCAAACTTCTGAAAAATTAGTCTTTCTGCCATTCCATGAAAGAAGTGGAACTACCAGCTGAAACACCTATATAAGCATGTCTAATTTGATAATGCCAACAATTTTCAGAAAAGAACAAAAAGAAATTATTCCTTATTMAATGCTGGATTTCTTGCAGTCACCTCCCAAGTGACAGAACTATACTCATTATTTCCACTATTATAAAAAAGCTTCCCTGGATTACAGGTTAAACCCCTACAACTCGTGTCGAAGAACAAAGGAGAAATCACTACAGTATGATGGTTCTGAAGAGCTCCAAAATTACTTTCAGAAGAAAAATCCCAAAAAATCCCCTRGTAGGAGCTGCCACAGAGATGTGTCCTCTTCCAGTTGGCTACACAGAAACAGTGAGGTCCTCTCAGTGCTCTTCACAGTGACCTGTCACCTTTAAGTCCACTCCTCACAATAACTAAAAAGACCTCTGCACTTTTATTCCTCCTCCAGTCACTAGACTGCCTGTTTCCATGGACAGGCAGTGCTTCTGAGTATGCCCAAGTATTTTTATTTGACATCTTCAGTTAGATGAGGAATGAAAATAAACTGTGTTCCTCCCTAGGAAAGACATGAYGTTTCCAAGCTGAATGAAATTATAAACTCATTGAAAAGCTTAACGCAGTCCCCACACACACTTGCCAAACCCAGGAGAGAGGTGTTTGAATGCAGGAGGAAACATCTCCTGCTCTTTATCTTCATAAAGAGAGTTGCTCATAYGCCCCATGTTAAGAGAAACCTACTACAGGTTATAAAGAAGAGCTAGTATAAAAGTAGCAGAAGTGTCACAATCTTTGTGCATGACTTACATTTATCCTGCAAGGAATCATGAGGGACTTCTCCCTGTGGACTTTCTTCCAAGTCTCCATAGTGCAAAACCTTGTGATTAGGTGAAAGTCGACAATACCAAAATTTGTCTGTAGAAATAAACACATTAAGCAAGGTTACTGACATGTATTCCTCAGCCTTACCAACAGCAGAGGAGGAAGCTTACTCTAACAAGGTGCTACAGGGAAAGGATGTCTTTTCTTTCAGAAGAAGAAATGTGTGGGGTATATATATAAGAAGGGACTTTGCTCAATAATTTTACCTGATTGAATGAAGCTCGCATTAATCTACAGGGGTTTTGTTATTGACACAGTCATTGGCTCAAAAAAAATATTAGTGAGAAAAAATTGACTTAGTTTTACCAGAAATTATGTACCCTCATGGCCAGAAGACTGGCAAAGTAACTACTTTGAGTGGATAACTTTAATTTATCCATAAAAGATTCATTTTTAGCACCCACTTTGTGAAAATCAAGCCCTACCAGCTGTCTTGTGTGGGACACCCAAAAACTGATAAATTTGAAATATCCCATACTTTATGAAAATTATGACTCATATCTTTTTTTATAGACATAGGAGAACACCCCCATATTTATGGGAGAGACTGGACCTAATAAACATGCAAGGACTTAAAAAGCAGAGTTAAGTCTCTTGTCTTGCAGTGCTTTGCATGGTCACAAATATGCATGTGACTATGCAAGTTCACATCCCAGTTTGCATTTTAGTCTTTCCTAAGAGATGTACATTTACATCTCCTGACAACTCGTGCTTTGCAGGACATAATTCCCCCAACAACATTTGTTAAAATCTTCTCCTGTTAAGGACATTGCCTTTGTAGAGCCAGGCCGCCACTCTGCCTAGCYTGCAAGGATGGTGCTTGCCAATTCCCTTTCTGAAATGGCAAGAAAGAGGTTACCCTTCCTTGTCAGAGCATGTTCCATTTAATAAGTAGATCACACAATGTTAAGCTGTCAAAAATACAATCTTGTTACATCCAAACTAAATCTCCAAAAGCTCAGAGCAAGGCTGGATGTTAAAATGCCAGTGGAGRGGGGCAGAGGGCTTCTCTGGCTCTGTGCTTCCCTTGTACTGGCAGTGCTGATGCTGTGCCAAGCAGCAGCCTGAGGGACAATTTAGGGGAAGCGTTAGCACTGACACAGCCCTGCGGCGCTGCAKTCGCTGGGAGCCTCCTTTTGGATAAAACATTGGAGGAGCAGTGGAACCAGCATATGTGAGCTCATTTGGGGTGCTAGCAGAGGAAGGGCTTCTTGGCTCCCTGAGTAAAACATTGGCCTCATGGACCCAGCTGTGTCCTGAAGGACACTCCAGGCCAGTCATTTAAAATGCAATGCAGCAAAACACAGGCAATTGAATGATAAAAAGGGACTTTCACATGCCCTTTTAAATTTCTTTGTCCCAGTGGATAAAAAGGTTTTGGGGGAAAACCCTACACCCTTCAAACTACTTTCAGAATGTGCAGCCCCTTCAACAGAAAGGTTTCAAAAAACACTACAAACCTCTGSCAAAGGCTCAAAATGGCCATGGGAGAGATTCTGGCTATCAACTTCACAGACACGCACAACACTGAAAGATTGATGGTAGAGAGCCTGAGATTATGCTCCTGTGATGCATACAAGAAGAGCTGCTGAAATATAAGCAGCCCTGGACTGTAAGCAGAACATATAGTGTGGCACAGTATGGGACTGATAAGAAGACCCCACTTACAAAACTTTTGCAGGGAATTGAAACTAGAGCAAGTAGGAGCACTCATTCAGTAGATTCTCATCTGAAGAGCGCACACACACAAGCAACTCATTAAGCAGTTTGTGTACTTCAGAAGGATGTATATGAACATTTTGAAGATTCATACCTTTTACAGAGAACTCTACCAGAACCATAGCAAAGCCTGATGCTTGAAGAATATACCCCATGGAATCTGATGGTTGACCACAATGCCTAAAGAAAACCCTCCAGTAACTGCAGCAGGAGGCTTTCACACCTAGCTTTAACTGCAACCTCATTGCTCATGGGGCTGTACAAAGTAATACAACTTTCCACCTCTAAAATTAAAACAGTAATTTTTTTCTTAATAAAAACTGATGTGGTTTCACTACCTTCTCAGTGACCTGGGCGAAAAGATGTTCTAACTGAAAAAAAAAATTACCATGGATTCCTTTCAATTTATCACACATGGGTCTGGTGTTAGCAAGGGTTTGGCTCTTCTATCTCTTCTATCTCTAGTACTAGGGGCTAGTATTTTGGTAACCTTGGCTCTTTCAACGCCAAGCTTCAATAATAAAAGAGGGGAACACCCCTCCATGAAGATATCTTATTTTGTTTTGGGAAGGGGTGGCTTAAAGGGAAGAAACCCAAGCTCTGAATATTTGAGGAGCCCTTTCAGCAATTCCCCATAACCCAAGGTTAATTAAAAACTAATGGCCATAGACTGTAGCTTGAAGCATGTCCAGCACAACGCTCCTGTGGGCTCACTAATAACTCTGCTCTGCCACAGCCTTGCTGTCAAGGGGAAAGCCCTTAAATGAAAGCTACAAATGGAACTAACAAGGTTTCCTCAACCACAGCCACTAAATGACTGCACCAGCCAGGCTGAGGAGGGTGACAGCATGGTGCTAGGAGAAGGGACCCTTGTTTCTACAGCCACCTCAGCCTTACCCAYCCCGGTTTTCGCTTCAGCTGTACATGATGCTACAAACAGTGTATCAGCAAATATCCCACTCACRTGAGATTTCAGTGCATTGGAGGGGAACAGTTTGAAACTGGATGCAGCTATTTTACTGTAGTACAAGTGCTGAACACAACTACACTGGAAAAGTAGCGTATAGAATGATCCCGCAGTCAAAACAAAAATTACATGAAATTTCTTCCACCAAGAAAAAGAGTGAGGAAGTCTGAATTGTAGAAGAGTACATGGGAAGAAGACAGCATTTACCTTGAGCTCAAAATTGATAAATAAAAAAATAAGCAGGAGAAAAAGCTCTTTTCTACTATGACTCAAAAGTGGTGTTTATAAAACAAAGAAAAAATACTATCCAAACCCTCCAAAACTCTTAAACCAAAGTCTGCAGGGTTAAAATGTTCCAAAAGACTTTAAAGTTGGGACAGACCTTCCCTATTAGTCCCTGTACTCCACATCTGTCAGATCCATGTGCATGTGCCCAGCTGGAACAGGGCAACTGTGAGCTCAGGAAGGAATGGGGTTTGTTTTGGTTTTAGGCCCAGGCTTAAGAATTTTCCCCAAAGACTAGGTCTCTTCTGTGGCCTGCTTTGTATCCAGCATTACTACACCTACCTCCTGCTCAGAACAAGAAGCTGTAGGGAGGGCAGTCACTAACCACAGTCTTTAGAGATGATGTGAACTTGATATTTCATCACAATTTTCAGACACTACATTATTTATACTTTCCAGCAACTCCTTATGTCTTTCAGCTCACTGACCACTGATGCAATCACATCAGGGTGCTAGAAACTCTTTTTTGGAAAACAGAATTATTCATTTTGGTTTTTAATCTGAAAAGTTTTCAAGCAAATTGTTCTGATTTTTCAGGTATTTGCTAGAGCAGCCAGGGGCTTAAATATATCACAGGATATTGTTGAAGATGATAGATGAGGATAAAAAAAATCCCAAATAACAAAATCATCTACAATTTGGTTACAAAAGTAATATTCAAAATTGTGAACAAATAGCAGAGCACAGAACATTTTGCTGATGGGCTACAGAGTGCCTGGCCATTCACACAGTGTGTTTCCAAGTGCACTAATGGCCAATGACTCATATGCCTCTAACAATACTATTCCAGGTAAAGGACTGCTGTGGTTAGTACAGAATTGCTCTATTGTTAGAATCTGGGGAGAAAATAGCTCAGATATGCATGAACAGAAGTCTGAGAATATGTATTTTTTCCCAAGATACGTTCAAGGTTACTAGTTTTTTGTTCAAAGAAAGGCATCCTCACAGATTTAGCAAGAGAAACCTGCTTTTAAATAGATCTTTGAAAACATGCATTTGTGTAGATTTCCTATCTATATAWGCATGTAGGCATGCATATTTTCTTTTTTTTTTCCTGTCTCTATTAAAATTGCATTGACATTTTCACTCCAACTCATCTAAACTGCCTAGATCAAGCCAGGAAGCTCTCCAAGTAACAGGCAAATAATTGACCTGTGGCATTGTTGGAGGCATACTTGGTTAACTGGCTCCTCTCAGCGAGTCATGTACTCACAGAATCTTAGGTTTTTTGAGGGACCGTGGAGAGTAGGATGAAGTAACAGTAGWAAAGAGCTTGGTAGAAAAAAGTCAAAGTGTGTGTTGTTCAGAGCTGTGAGTTACTTATCCTAGCAAGAGATGGAAAACCTGTCTTCACTCGATTTTTTGTTTCAAGTTAAGGTTTCTCTTTCCAGGTTACTTCCATGGCACCTTGTGTTTTTAATCTAATGGTATCACCAGGGTTTCCCTTGCTTCCAAAAACTACTGTTTGAGAAACCTCATGTTGTCTGCAAAACCACTTCAACAACACGCAATTTCTCCACAATCTTTATAAAGGTAAAAAGGGAATTTATTTTCAAGAGTGTACCCAGCAACAAATACTACAAATGTACTGGATGACAGCATTAGAAGTATCTATTATCCTCAATAAAATGCCTTTATCTGCTACTTAGCTCTACTGGAAATAATAACTACTGGGGGCGCAGAGTGCTTGGCAGGTTTTTGCTTTCCTCTTCTCCCTTTTCTTTTAGGAATTATCTAAGGAAGAAGAAAGCTGAAGAGATCTATCTTTCAGCAGATGTTCATGGCCCAGGAACAAAGTGGGGATTTGCAGAGCAGGATGATCTGCTGTTGAACAGCGATCAGAAGGATAGGTTAGCTTTTGCTGTTTCATTTCCAAGTGATTGAGATACTTAACAAAAACCCAGGAGTTACTGCTGCAGTTCTCCTATGAAAACCTTGCAGGGAAAAGGCCATGTATATTTTGGAAGTGCGAAGGATCCTGCTGGGACAACAATGATATTTCTGAATTTCAGCTACAGAGAGATCCTGCTATGATAATCCTGTGCTGAAACACAAAAAGCAGAGATCTGAATATAGAGACTTCATGGCTTAATCTTCRGCATCCCCCCAGTGAATCACCTGCTGGATTGGAGGCTTTCCAATGCTAAGTGTATATGGAAGTGTTTAATCTCTTCTCAAAAGGTCATAAGAGTCTGTAAACTCCCATCTCATTTTTTTGTAAGTCAATTTTTTCAACTTACTGTGACTAACCATGTGTGTCCTACCACATGTTCAAACAACAATCTTAATAGAAGTTTGCTCTGGAGTCTTTATCATGGGCAAAGGCCGGTTAATTATCTTTAAATGGGCAATTTAACGCTTTCAGCTTCTGTGCAGGGCACGTTCAGGTTCCTCTTGTACAATCTGTGGATTCGTGACATTTCTTCCAGGATTGTTTAAAGGGAAGAAAATAATCATAGGAAAGGCAAAAAAACCGTATACACACTTTAGTATTAACACCTACCTGATCATGTTACTCTTACAAGTAGATTGCTACATAACAGGCAAATCGTGATGCCTCAGAGCAGGACTCATTTCTGTTTCAGTTCCATGTCAACCTGGATGGACCACGGCCCTTTTACAGCCTTGGTAATGTCCATAACAAGTGGATTCAGTTGGAGCACAAGGCAGGTGACAAGGGCTCCTGAACCCCCTGAGGTAGCACCAGGCACTTGTACAGGGAGGTGGGTTTAGAGAGAGGAGATGGGGATGTGGGACAAAGCTAACAGAAGACACACTCAGAATCTGGGACCTCTACTGTTTTTATCAGGATACTCAGAGGAATTATCTGAAAGATTTACTGTCATAACATCTGAAATATTTACTGTCATAACGTTTAGCGTCACTAGCTAAACTTCGGATCCTCCACTCATTTTACTTCATTTTCTAATTCTTGACATCACGACAGCCCTGGTTTTACAGTTTGTGCTGCTCTGGGGAACAGGAGACTCTGAAGGATAAATACTGCTTTTAAGAGAGCTTCTTCCACTCCCTGTGATCTGCCAGTATTTGCCATTTGGACTGTGCTAGGCACTGTACATACCTAAAAAGGACCCTGATTGAATGGCTTACAAGCCAAGCATGCTTCATTAAATCGCACTGTGTTAGGTCACAGAATCACAGAATATGATGAGTTGTTGGAAGAGATCCACAAGGATCGGAGTCTAACTCCTGGTCCTGCACAAGACCATCTCCAAACAAACCGACCGTGTGCCTGAGAGTRCTGTCCAAATGCTTCTTGAACCACTTCCCTGGGGTGCCTGTTCCAGTGCCTGACCACACTCCAGGTGAAAAACCTTTTTCTAATATCCAACTGAAACCTGCTCTGAACTCAGCTTCATGCCATTCCCTCAGGTCCTGCCCCTSGGCACCACAGAGCAGAGACCAGTGTGTGCCCCTCCTCTTATCCTCTTGAGGAAGTTGCAGACTGCAATGAGGTCTCCCCTCAGTCTCCTCCAGGCTGAACAGAACAAGTGACCTCAGCCACTCCCCATATGGCTTCACCTCAAGGCCCTTCACCATCTTTGTTACCCTCCTTTGGATGCTTTCTAACAGCTTACTATCTTTTTTTATATTGTGGTGCCCCAAACTAAACACAGGACTCGAGGTGAGGCTGCCCCAGCTCAGAGCAGAGCAGGACAATCGCCTCCTTGCCCAGCTGCCAATGCTGTGCCTGATGCACCCCAGGACAGGGTTGGCTGTACTGAATTTAATCCTGGTGGCCTCATACATCATCATCCTCTAAATGGTTTTGTGTCTACTGCCTCCCTCACAAATGGTATTTTACCCTTCTGTTTCAGGGAATACAGGAAGTCCATCATAAAGCATACACAACTCTCAAGGGCATGTGGAAACATGACCTCCTAAATGGGCTTCCATCTGTGAAAAACAATCTATTTCAGTGAAGATAATGTTCTTTGAGGCATGGTTGTGTGTTTTATTTGTTTCCAAAGAATCGTGAATTATTTCTGGCCCTGTATAAATATGACATCAAAGCAATTAATCTCATGACCTATAGAATTCACTCCAAGGCACAATAGGAAGCAACCCTCTCAACTGAGGATGAGAAGATTACATTGATTTAAAAAAAAAATAATTATTTTTTAGCTTCAACTGAACTCTTATAAGTTGAATGAATTTATACTCCCTAAGGCTCTTGATCCTATAAATCATGAGCTAACAACAATTTAAGATAAAATAAACAGTCTATCTTCCTCTTGGAGATCAGCCAAAAGAAGAATATTTGCTACAAACCCTGCTCCTTCCCTTGAATTTAAGTCATTTGGATTAGGCTGTGAGAGGAATAAAATAAACAACCCTCACTACTGGTAGCCAGACAAACTACACATTACTTTMCCTACTTTCTCTCCATGAGTACATTGGGGAAGGAAAAACATGTATCACGCCTCTCTATCCAGTCTGTACAGAAACTCACAGTGGAATTTTGACCATCTGTCTGTGCAGTGGGCTTCTGAGGTGTTTGTATGCCTGACAGAGAGGTTACAAATAACCTACATGAAGGAAAATTGCCTCCTTGTTTCTAAGGAAAGAGGCATTGCAGGGATACTTCTCTCTGTGAAGAATGCACTTCTCCCCAATTAATCTGAAGGTCTCWAATATTGATCTTTGTCAGTTCTTACTCTTAGCTTTTGTAACTTTCTGATTTGTTCTGTATTTACAGAGGAAAACAAACAGTAATCTGAATCCTCACAAAATGAGGGATTTAAARAGAAATTTTGGATACGACTTCTAATTAATCTCCTGAATTTACACTACATCCCCATTACATTATCTGGAGAAACAAACGTGCATCTCTGAAGGGAAAAGAACCATAGGGAGTTTTACTGTATAGAATGAGCAATGACTCATAGAATAGGGAAAATAATCTTCTCATATCAATCAAGTATTCATAAGAACATACAYGAATTACTGATATAAGTGCTTTCAAAAAGCATGTTTAAACACCATAATAAAATTATATGGCAATGTAAGACTAAAACAAAGGACAGGCAGTACAAGAGGGAGGGGTGCAGAATACACCCTGTTTCATACATAAAGGTGATCAAAGACTGAGAGATTAAAATTCAAGTTTCATGCGCTATTCTGCAAAGACATTGTTTTGAGATGAACAAGAAGTCTGGACATTCAGGCAGAAATCAAAATACTAATTTCAGAATGTGAGACTGCTGCTTGAGATTTTGTCAAAGGTTGAACTTGTTCCAGATCATCTGTGCGATAAGGCTGAAACCAGTTTCAGGGAAACAGGAAATCCTGAAGATTTGTAACTTAGAGATGCTTTCAGATGCCTCTTGGTAAAAGCAGTCAAGACAGCACTACAACCAAGGATCCTGCCAATGAAAACAGYGTTCCTCAGCTCAACTTACAGACCAAAGTGACAATATAAAGCCAGACTKGGGAGTCTGAGCTGTACCTTGCCGACGTCGACTGTTGAGTTTCCTAAAGCAGGTGCCCTCCACAAGCCGATTGAGACGTTGCTGCTTGATCAGTTCTAAGATCTCTGGCTGAATCTTCTCCTTTAGTTCCCTTGGGAGAGAAAGTAGGCACTTGTAAAATTCAATCAAAGACCATCCTCCTTCCTCTGAAACAGAGTCTCACAAGATGTTTCTGCAAGGCGTTTGAAGAGGACTTCAGTCACAGACAAGCCCAGGTCAGAATCTAGTCTGCCCCAGAAAAAAATCCCTTTCTCTTTTAACAAAGAATGGGAGTCGGGATATCTTTGTTGTAGACATCTCCCTGTTACAACATCACTGTATGACTCAGGCAAGTTGCCTGTTTTTACATTACTTTCCTCATTCTAAAAATAACACTTGCTATAATGCATCAACAAGATTTTTCCACAGCAAATAATGCTCTTTCATCATAGGAACCCTGTGAAGCTTATTTTAGGGTCTGTCACCTTCTGTTGCATGATCCTATGCCGGTATACTTCTCTAGCACTATTATTTAGGGCAACACAAGAAGGCTAGAACACTTTGAAACAACAATAAAAAGTAGGGAGCAATGCCAATGAGAGAAACTAATAATGATCAGCACTATATTCTTGTTCTTAATTTCATATAAGTTGATTACTTTATTATTATCAGAATTTGTGGAGGACCAATTCATGACTAGGGAACACCCAAGGAWCCAACTTCATCTTTGCACAGGAGTGCAGAGACATACAATACAGCTAGAAATAATCATATATAGTCTTCAGAAAAGCCATTTTCTCCATCTTACTTTGATAAGAGTTCAACATGTCAAGAACTAGGCAGAAAACATATGCACATAATATTTAAAGTTTAATTTCATACACCATCACATGGATTCACAGATGTCTGAATTCATCAGTTATATCCTCACTTAGATTCATTAAGAATACATAAAAGACAGGTTTAAACATCAACTCGACAGCAAGCCTAGTAAGATTAAAAAGAAATAACTGAATGTGTAGAAGATTTATAAAATATGAAGTTTGTCAGAACCATAATTTTGCATTGCTGTGCAAATTGGGTAATACCAGAAATCATTCTGTCTGGCAGTATGTTCCAGCAATCACCATCAAAAGGAAACTAAGCTGTGGTATCCCATAGAGACAACAAAAAAAATTTCTCTTCTTGAAAACTTAGGAAGCCCATTCTCTGCTGATTTCCACACTCATTTGGATCCTATGCCTTTGATCTGCCAGACCCCCACTGAAATCACTGCCAATCCTCTGCTACAAAGATCAGGCCTTTAAAATAAAATGCCCTCTTTCCCCTAGCTGTTGACAAAATGATTGGATGCATAACCAATGCATATTTACAAGCTGTGAAAATCTAGCTGGTCAAAAACCCAAGGAAACATTGTAACTATAGAAACAGGCCATCTTTTAGAAATGTGTTATTAGTCCTTTAGGACTTGAATTTTCAAGCACTGTTGTTTTCTCATTGGGATCTAAGATATAAATATGTTGAATTGGTAAATACTGTGATTAAAACAATTTTGTGCTTGAATAAATGTCTTGCCTTTACTGAGCTTGTGAGCTTCTCTATTCCTCAGGTAAAACCTGACAGCAGGGGCTGAGGATAACAGTGTTAAAACACAAGTGTGGATTACTCAGCAGTTCAAACTGCTGACTAAATCTCCAGCTGGACTAATTTCAAACATTCAAGACTGGTATAAACATCAGTTTGATAGGTAGTTTAACTCAGAAACTGGATGGTTATCATTAAGTAGATGTTAAGGATATCATAACATTAYATTTGCAAGACACAACCAAAAACCCAAAAATGAATGGGTCACCCAGCACATTAACATCTGAATATTTGCTCAAACATTCTGTCTTCTGGCCTCTAATGCCCCACCTGCCCTAAACAAACCATAGGAAGAGAAGGACTTTTTAACCAATCCAAAATGAAACAGGCAATCGTCTCTAAAATACTTCAGTGATTAAGGCAGACTTTGCACGGGAGAAGRGGAGGTAAGAAAGAAGGGACCTTTGGTTATGCTCTGGAAGCCCTCTGCACACATACATTTTTGCTCTCACAGCCGTGAAGCTCAGTGTGCAACTCTTCTGTTTGATGGTCCTTGAACTTGATCACACAGAGGTTGTGGAGACAACTCATTTTTCCATGCAGAAACAGTCTCTGGTAACTCYTGACTTAGTGAAAGCCTGTAAGACCATTGTGCCCTTGCCATGGTGACTTTCTCCACTTACTGTCCTCAGCAGCTCATACCAACACATGGTTACTCYGACTTGTATGGTTCTCAGCCATTTTTCTGACATCATGACTCCAGGTATATTTTTGCAAGGTGATCCTGCCACTCTGTGCTCCTCACTGTCAAGGCTTCTGTTGCACCATTTTGAGGWGACAGAAATGGGTCAGAACAATCCAACCAACTCTATTTCCTTCTGAAAGCCATCTGAATGCAACAAAGTTCTGCTCCTCACCATCAGTGTCTAAAGACAGGAGGGTTAGGAAAAAAATATTTGTGCAAGAAATACGTCCTCCTGCCTAATTTTAAAACCCATCAGGAACAATCAGCTAAAGAAAGATCATAAATGCAAATAGATTTTGTGAATATTTATTTATTGTCCCTCAGATGACATTTGCTTAACAGTTTGTGCTTTGTGAAGAGAGAGRAAAGAGTGAAGTCTAAGGAGATAGTGACTTTAAAAACTGCCATAAGTTTCATACTTTCTTTCTAGCCCATAAGAATGTAAAAAATTTGTGCACTGGTGAGACAGAGGGGTGGAGGGAAGCACACATTAATATATATGTTTGCTAATTTTGTGATCTCACTGGTCTTAACACTGGAGGCAATACTAACAGCAGTTATTTGTTTTTAAAATATCTGAAAATCATAAGAAATTATTTTCAAGTTTTTCACATTAGACAAATTCTTCTTCAGCACCAGGTAAAACTGTCTCCAGCTTTACCTTTCCAGCTTATAGTTAAGACTCACTTGACAGTGGTCTTCTTTCCAGAATGGGGCATATTACAGACATTTAAATTATTACAAGACAATGGGAGAGTAATCCCAGAACTGGTTTCATATGTTTTGTCCTTCTGGACATTTCCAAAGGGAAATTTTGGAAATGTCCAAAAGACGTCTTTCTGGTGTCTAGCTATGCTCTCTCTTCTGATCGTGCATTCAGAGCAGGCAGTAGTGACTCTTTCTAACATAGTAGAGAAGTATGTAGGATAAAAAGCAGAAAAGCCTCCAGACACCTTCCTCACTTTCCCTGTGTGTTGCTGTTTTTCACACAGATGTTACTTAGTAATGGCTCCCTAGTTGCCATTAACTCTTCTTTAACCAGCAAGTCCCTAATTGGATGCCAAATTTTTTTCTAGCATTAACCCATCTCTGTTGCCATTTAATTTGTCAAGGAGATCTCTGGTCGTCTACAAGTCCACAGGATTCCTAGCCAACTTCTTCTACAGACATTCAAAATGAAACTGGGATACTTTAACATTTCATTATGGAATGGCAGTTTGGAGACCAATAACAATACCAAATCCCTGAATCTATTCTGAAGGACTTTTTATATTTTCTAATCAAAAGTAGGTATTGATAAAGCTTTACTCCACATGATACAAGCATGCTCATATAAAAGAAACAACTAATCCTTGCAAAACAAGGTTGTTGTAGTTATGAGAATCTAAGGCAACACATTCCAGTTTACATTCAAACCAACTTCACTGAAGCTTCTCCTATCCAGCAGCTTGAACACTTAAAACCACAGTGCTTCAAACAATGAATAGAAAAAGACAGACTTTATCATGTTCAAGGCAGGATAAGTCATTCCCTGATTGCTATATTCTCAAGCAGAATTAAACAAGGTCTGCTGATGTTACAGGCACCATTGTGCWCAATCTCTTTTAGCATATCTGCAGGGCTTTAAAATATACAGCACAGCCACGATTGCTCTTTTCACTCACAGTCTCTTTCCCTACAATGGGGCCATGATTCTGTACTTCTATCAGCTGTGCCATCTATGCAATTTGACAGAGTTCAGCACAGGGAATCAAATCAAAGCACAAAATGAAAGGACTGTTTCTTTTCACAGTCAAGAACAAGTGATCATGGATGTAATCAAAATGCAAATGCATAGTTAAATCTCTGCAAATGCAGTTGTGATTGCTTAAACACCTTATCGATTTACTTAGCCTTTATAGCCTTTAGGCTTAGCCTTTATCCTGAATTTGAAATGATTCTCTAGTAACACTTCAGTTGCTTTYAACTATTTCTGTTGGCTGTTTCACTTGCTCCATAGTGGGGAAGGAGACTCTGCACTGTGGCAGCAACTAGCCAGAGTGGCACTGTAAATGAAGAGCTTGCACAGGGCATTGGCAAGTCTTTCRATGCTAGGTGATGGTGCAAGAGAATATAAATAATTGACCTGCATCATACTTAAACTGTTGAATCATAGGGACAGCAGGGAAGATGAGAAGCTTTGGTGATGAGCTTCGCAGTTCTGAGCAGCTTGGAACTGCTAAATGTTGCAGGGAATTTGCAGGGGCTTTCTGAGCAGTATAACAATACAAAACTAACTGGAACCACTTGTAGATTTTTTAATTGGTGCATTACTATGAGTGACATCAGTTCTAATTGGGCATTAGGTTGTATTTTCTAACACATTGGAAACATAAAAGAAGCAGTCCCCCTTTGATCCACACTGGTATGGTTAAAATTTAGTTTCTAATTCTTTTTTGCTTACACTTCCACTGTTGCCCTGCTGCCCTGAAGGAATGTKTCCCCAGAGCTTGTACTTAGATATCTGTATCCAAAACAAATCCAAATTAATATCCTGCCTCTGAATCCTGGAATGCTCTGGTCCAAATCCATTTCTATATTTTTGCCTTGAAAAAGAAGATTTAGAGTATCATGAGGTATTCCACTTGCAAAAGTCAGGATTTCATGACATTTCAGCTGATGCTTCTGGAGTCCTCACCATTTCTCAGCTGATCTCAAAAGCTTCCTGCTATTCTCAGTACAGCATTTGCACAGCACAGAGTCTGCATCTGTCCTGTGCCATCAGTTCAGCCACAAGCCCAGACCTGGTCCAGAGCCAAGTGCAGCCTCCACTCCTCATATAACAGAACAAAGAGTATTCTGAGAAATGACAAGGAGCTATGGAGGCAATATTAGCCTTCCATACTTTGCAGTAAACAACAAGCAAAGGGTTGGCAAGCTGTCAGAATTTTGCTACAAATAAGTAAATGAATGCTTGTCATTAACACCAATTTATAATAATGTTATATACAAGGACAACTCTTTTGGAAAGTTAGTGTGTGTTGGCTCCTTTTCTTCTGGGCTTCTCCCTGTCTTGCTCAGAGAGGCCTTGAACAGAATCAAAGTTGTGGCGTTTGATTAGTTTGATTTTATTTTGAAAGACACTACTAGCACCAAAATCAGGCTCACAACCATGCATAGCTAGGAATTGTCAAAGCACTGTTTCATATATATAAGTCAAGTGAAATCCTGCTGGGATTTGCCAAATCTGGTTTCACTGAACTCAAGGAAAAAGTTATGATTCCCAGCAGAAGAAAACATGTACTTTAAGCAGATGTCTCAGTACTGCTTTTGAGCACAGATCCCTGGACAGCTTTTGTCCCTGGGATTCCCCAGAAGAGCTCACAAATGTCATTCTCCCTTGTTAATCCTTCCATGAAAAAACGAGTGGGGACAATACTTACAGAATTGGACGAGACTGGAAATCTTCCTGGTTCATTCTTTCAGATTGGCGTATTTTCAGTATTTCTGTGTAACTGAGATTCTGAAGTTTGCTCTTGAATTGATCCAGAGAGCTAGGCTTGGTAGTGAGTGCTCTCATTATCTGTTCTTTCACTACCTGCATTACCTGCAGTTAAGAAGGAAAGAAAAAGAAGCTGTGTTAACACTTTCTGTGTTTTTGTTCCAAATCTTATTCTGGGTCACACTAAGGCTTCTAGGTACAGAACATGATTAGCTTATGTGGTCTCTTAGACAACTTTTCAGTAACATAACCAGAAAATAAGCCAACTTTTGACAGGGCATCACAGCCTACATCAAAAGCTCATCTGCTCTGTGACAAAACTGGGGKTTTTTTTTGAGGGTGGCCCATTGTTTTCTTTTATCCCTTACACCCAGAGGCAATGGACACACACTGGAAACACCTTTAAACCCCTTTGAACAACAGGAAACACTTTTTCACTGTGAGGGTGACCAAGAACTTGCACAGGTTGCCCAGGGAGGTGATGGATTCTCCATCCCTGGACGCACTAAAAATCTGTCTGGACACGGTCCTGGGCAACTGACTCTACATGGCCCTGCTTGAGGGAAGGCTGACCAGATGATTTTCAGAGGTAAAACCAACCTCAACCCCCCTGAGATTCTGTGACAGCCTTACACTGCAGGCACGTTGTGGCCATACACAGTGAAGGAAAGAGAACTCCCTAAAAGAGACCATTAGTCAGGGAAAGAGAGAGATCACTTTGCAAAGGATATTACAGGATTGCTTTTGAATAAATGCCATAAACAATACAAACCAAAAAATGAGAATGAAGGATGGCTAGGCAACAGCCATCTATTCTGCATAATAATAATAATTTTTTCAGGACAAAACTGCTGAGACACAGTTAACTAAGAGAATTGCTTGGATCTAGTTCAGATAAATACATATGAGAGATTACTCTCTGTCTCTCYGTAATCCTAGACTCATTTCCTTGGGGATGGTGCAAGTTACACACTTCAAAATATTTATCTGATGATGTGCTTAAATTTGCCGAAAGAATAATTTACCATACTCAGAAAGGTCCATATTACCCAAATGCCAAAACTAAAAACCAGTAGGAAATGGTTACAGCCCCCGGTATCAAAATGGTAATGACAGAAATCAACAGTTACACAAACAGAAGGCAAAGCTTTTACTGTGCTGGTAATTTTCCTCTATTCTTTCATCTTCACCATGCATCTTAAACCAGAAACTCAGCCTCTCAGAGGTTCCCTAATAATTCCAAAATCTTCTATTTTCTTATAAATATTTAATTGTTTCACATGTGTTGCCTCAATCTTCTAACTCATTGCCTGAACTGTTTTCTATTTTTGGTTCCTGAGATGTACCTTCTTTCCCAAATGCAATCTAAGCACTCATTTTATCTGTGTCCAGCTGGTGAAACTAAGTAACTAAAGAACTGAAGAATTACTTAGCTAGTCTACCAGTGAGAATTAGCTACTTCCCTATTGGAAGAGGAACTCCTGACTGGCACCTGACTGCTCAGAGGAATTAACACCTCCTTGCCTGCATTCACAGTGCACTCACTAGTCCACACCAGTCCAAGTGGGAAAGGTGCTGTCACACCTCAGAAATGACAAACTACTGTAAAACCCAAACAACCTGAATGTTGATGGATCATGCCCAACAAGGTGAGCGGCATAATTTGACTGATTTCACTGGGTCTTTGTTTAACAACTAAAAGGGCTTATGCAATGAAGAACGTGTCCACAAAGGAAACATCCTCAAAGGAACAGCAGGAAAGAGTGAAACTGATAATTCCAGTGCCAAGTTGGATGTTTAAAAATGTGTTCTGTCTTCCTCTTTCTGCCTTCTTGACAATGACTACCTATCACTGCTAATTATTTTAAAATATAAATATAATGCTGCAATCACTTATGCTTGCATGTAATTTCAGTTTCATGAGTTTGTTCAAATTTCTATAGAGATTTTTTGTTGCTTACMTATAGATTTAGTTTCCTAAATTCAGGGACTCACAATAGGGAAGCTGTCTCTTACAAGCACTTTTTCTCATAAAACAAATGGACAAATAAATTAATAAATATTGTATTTTAGGGAATTGCATGCMTGAGGATCTTTCTAGTCTGATCTCTATCCACATGAAGCAGTTGTCATTCTCGGCTAAACTCTGAAAAGGAGGTTCAAATTTAGTAGATTTGGAGCTCTGTCACTTAGGCTTATTTGCAACACCGTTCTCTGTAATTAATTTCTAGAGTTAACACACAAACAATGAAAATTCCTCTTCTCTGCTGTTGTGTGGAAGGTCATTCTGGGGTATCATGAAAGAGCCCCTTGGTCTAGAGGCTGCCCTTGCCCCTGAGAGAGAAGGCAGGAAATGTATGCCCCGAGGCCAGCAYGTAAGGGGACCATCTCTTGCATTGTAATGTTTATAGCCAACACTATTTAACTAGCTGGCCAAAGTGTCAAAGCTGCTGCTTCTAGTGAGTCTCCTGAGCATTTGGGAATCACTACCAAGGACTTCTAATCTGTTCAACTTCCAATGCCCAGTTGCCAGCCTTTGATTACTGCTCTCTGAGAGGCAGCATCAACCTTTCCTCCTCATGTATCTGACCTTACAATGAAATTAAATGTATTCTCCACTCAATCTGATTGCACATAGACRCTGTAGACAGTTGTTTTAATTACATTATGCTTTGCTAGTCTTACTGAGAAATGAGTGTTTCAGAGGATGCATTTACTTTAAATCATGTGCTTTTTATCTGACAACCTCTTGTATGGGTAAGAGAATCCAAGTTCTGTGTTGCAACTAAGAAGGGTAAATTCACTGAACACAGGAAGAGAAAGACAATAGGAAGAAAACAATAATATTTTTTTTCAATTAAACACATGGGAYTTTATTCCCCAGATTTTGTATCYGTTGAACATATTTATACAGCTGCTATCCTGCCATGRCATGTTTTTCATTAAGATGTTTTAGTCTAGTTTGTTATGTGTTTTGCTTATTTGACCTCATCTTTGTCGTATTATATTCTGAGTACTTTTGCTTTCCAACATTTACCCCCTYTCCTCTCTCTCTCTCACCACAACAACTCTTGCCTGTGCAAATAAGGTCAATTCTTCTTGGATGGAGCAGAGGTCTGAACGTGGGCTCTACCACAAGGGGTCAAAATAAAAAGAGTGAGAAATTGTTAATACCAAAAGGACCAGTTTATCAGGGCCAAACTCTAGAGCAAGCTTCTCACTGATCTTATTTCAGCAGCTTGCTTGCAGCTACAGAAAGCACAAACCTCTCTACTCTCCTTACCCCATACTGATGCAAAGCTTGCTCTTGGTACCGACTAGAGAAGCCAGGCAGCCCTCTCAGACACCCACCATTAGCCTGCAGGATTCTGGAAATTTAAGTCTGAGCCTTCCACTCACCAGATACATTCCTTCTACAAACTYACAGCATCAATCTTTTCAGAAACCTCCTCCAGAACAGCCTGAAGGCCCAGATGTTCACAACAACCCATCTGGGATGCTACCCAAGTGGTAGTGGCTTTGCACTGAAAAAGGGTAGGTTTGGAATAGGTATGAAAAAGAAATTATTTCTGTGAGAGTAACAGATTGCCCAGAGAAGCTGTGAATGCCTCACCTCTGGAAGTGTTCAAGGTAGGCTGGGTGGGGCTTTGAGTAACCTGTTGAAGTGGGAAGTGTCCCTGTCCATGGTGGTAGGGCTTGAACTAGATGATCTTTARGGCCCCAGATCACACCATGATCCTCTGATCTGTGGAGCACCAGACAGGAGATGAACCCTTCTCATAATTTCCCCACAATAYCACTGTTTCACTTGGATAAGGACACCCTTTGATGTGCAATGACAACAGCAAGAATATGTCTGGATGCCATCAGAGAAGCCTCCAAGTTGTACCTCTTGTATTTTGGGGGAGTTGTTACACCGATTGCTGCTTGGATGGGTGACTCAGGGGCTTGGGTGYGTCAGCATGTAATGCTGACCTACTGCTATTAATCTTGACAGTTCACCTTCCTTCTGCACAGACAAGACTTGGATATAAATAACCCACACGACAATGATGTGCTTAGTTCAGTGCTTTCCTGATTTGGCTCAACATTATCAAGTACTGCAAGGTGTGATTCCCCTATCCCACTGCAGCAAAGATAAAAGAGCAGCCACTGAACTGCCCTTCATCTGGAGACTCCTCTCTACAACCAGACTTGAAGAACCTAAGATATGAGAAGTTTCAGTCCCTCATTCACTAGCTTTTTCACATGACCATTTAAAAATCATCCAGCCAACAAACAGGGAACTGGAGGAAAGACATCTCTTTGCAAATTGGTTGTAAAAAATTCATCCTTAGCTTCCTTCCTATCTAAATGTTCCTGAAAAAAAGTAGCCTGGTTAATACAAGTTAAAGAATGCAGGTAGAAATATCATTTAGTGATTGAGATCCAATATGATTTCAGTGTCACAAAGAGATTTCCTTCAGTTAAATCCACAAGGTGGGCAAAAACAAGGTTGTAGAATAAAATAGCCGAATCACTCTTAATGAACAGTRCTTACTGACAAAGGAGGCTGTAAAGAAAACTTAATTCTGAAGGGAAAGGAAACAACTTCAGTTTACCATCAGCCTGTCAACTCCTTTAATGAAAACTTTACATGTTTAATGTGTGCAGCAGGTAATTTGAGACATTTTTTAGACTGTTCCAAAGGATAAATTGTTACAACTAGATCAAWGGTTATGTTTTCAGAATACGCAGAAGAGTCATCCTGAGAGGCTTCAAGGTCCTTGGAAGATAATTTAACGGTGATTCCCCCACCTCCCACCCCAATCTCCACATATTGCTGTCTGTGAATTCACTACACCAGTCTCTCAGTCACAGCCTGTACCAAACATTCACTCCACATTACTTCAGAATATTAATCTAAACACACCCCCCTACACAAGCAAATTTAAACTCAGTGCTGGCACAATCTAACCATTGACAAGAGACTCCAAAATTCCAGACCATTACTTCTATTACAGTCTATGTACTCTGGAATTACAAAAAAMCCCCAGTTTTCAATCTTAGCTATTCCAGAACACAAGGACAGTTACTGTAGCCAGCGATAAAGAGGCAACTCTAAGCTGTCTGGATGTACGTAGCCACAGGAATAATTAAGTTGATTCATTTTCAGGAAGCAGGATGAGAAAGCAGCTGTCAGAGGATTTAGCAGATATAAGCTCTGATACATTTTATCTCTTCATTTTTCTGCTGAGTTTAAAACCCATTGCAAAAAAGTTTGTGTTGCTGTGATTTTGGCTTGCTTTTCTTTCTTTCTTTCCTTCCTTCTTTCTTTTTGCTTGTGATTGTAATTTCCAGTATGAACCAAGATATTTTTCAGTCTGCAGAAAAGAGAC
The DNA here is from genome assembly GCA_014549065.1 of Cardinalis cardinalis. NCBI lineage: Eukaryota > Metazoa > Chordata > Aves > Passeriformes > Cardinalidae > Cardinalis > Cardinalis cardinalis. Next base: position 2,696,790 of record JACDOX010000063.1, read on the forward strand.
TTGAAACAATGCAATGGTTTTGATSAAGCTGAGCAGTCTGTTTCCATGCAGGATCAGAATCAGTATCCAGTTCAGCAGTGACTATCATTTTGCAGAACAAATGAGCACACCTAGCAGATGTGACGATGGCACTGAGAGATAGGAGATATGACAGCAGTTCCACACAAGGTGTTTAACCCGTCTATAGCAGGAGTCAGAAAACCTGATGCTGTAGCAATACATCAAAGTGAAAAMTTGTTCAGAGCCTCAGGACCCAAATAATTGCCTGCCCTCTGGTGAGGAAAAGAGGGAAGAGAACTWGAAGAGTCTGACACTACACTGGATTCCAAGATACAGAAGGCCAAGTAGTAAAGAAAGAAAAGGCTGAAGATTGAGTGGTCACAACTGTTTTACATTTCAGAGAACTTGATTTTTCTGATTTTTATTTTCCTTTGACTAATGAATCCCAAGTGGGGGAAAACAGACTGAAACCACACAGTTCCTGGGAACTGATGGGCTGAGACTACTCTTAACTCAAGATTATGGAAGAGGAGATAGAGGATTCTTTCCATTCTTGTGAGAAAGATGGAATAAGAGCATCAGAGTTGCGAGCACAAGACCAATGAGCACTGTGAAACAGGGTGTGAAAGGGAGGCTGAGGAAAAACAAGGAAAGGCTCTGAGGAGTGCTACATCTGAAGAGGCTGATGTAAAAAAGTTCAGTTCCCTGCAAGAGATTCCCAGGTTACTGTGCTATTGCATGTGAGCACCTTGTAAATCATGTTCAGAGGAAATGGCCCACTTATTGCTGAACTGTCATCTTACATCCCTGAGCTACTCCACCTCTACAGGAAGGGTCTGTGGCCACAGCTTGACTTGGCACTTTCCAAAAGCTCCCAGAGTTCTGTTAGCTGCACTGATGATTTTTCCCCTGGATACACAGATCCTGATGRAGAAACACTGGATACCCATGGAGGCCTCCAGTTCTCTTTTAACATTACTATTTATTCTCTCAATTAAACCCAGTAACAGTGGCAGAAGCTTTGGCTGGGAGCAAGAACCATCTTGARCTTATCTGAGAAAAAGACAAAGATCTGTCAAAAAATTCCACAGAAGGGTAATATGGCTAAAGGAATGGGCAAGAAGATGATTTTTACAAGGAATGGGAACAGACTGGAGTATACAAAGGAAGCTAGTAGGAAGGTTGTTATAAATATGGAAAAGTGACCAGAGCAGGAACAAAGTTTCCAGGAGGGAGTATCAGCATGAGGAGGAAGGCATCTGGAGGATGGCTTGCAACAAAATAAATAAAAATGGGGTCAAGTCTGAGGAAGAAAAAAATAGGGTACGATAGATATTGTATTTCAACAGAAAATGAAGGCTAAAGGAAAAGAAGAAATGAGATTTTATTAGAAGTTCAGTTAAATGGAAACAGGAAAACAGAGGGTAAAATATGGGGGAAATTATATATTTCTAAAAATATGGCTCAGGAAGCAGCTGACTGAAAGGAAATCTTCCTTAAGGGCTGGCCAGAGGAAGTTGAGGATAAAATTAATAGCAACAGAAAGGGAAGTGAACAGCAGTCCTTTACRAACTGGAAATGCGAGTGGGTTTAGAATCATCATCAAAATACATGCAAACATCTCCATAATTTCTTCATTTTGATAAAAGACAAAGTGGAAGATGTTCACTGTCTTCTTTCAGAACTAAAATCAGAGGCCACACATAAATGCAAGAGTTCCATTCAAAACAATCCTAATCTAAACACACTGGTCAAATATAATTTTCTTGGGTAAAACTGGGCTGAATCAGGAATGACTGATAGACAGGAAACCTCTTCCTCACATTAAATATTTGCAGAAAACTATTTGCATCAGAAATAAGGATTAAAATTCTTTTCCTGTTTGTGCTTTGTGCCTTGAGGTAGACAAAGCAAGAAATAAGTGCTGTGTGACAATGTTTCTGCCCCAGTAAAATGATATACAAAGTTAATATGACAGTTTTTGTAAACTTTCTTGTTAGTTAATTGAAGTCTTAGGTCAGACAATATTACATTATTTCCCCCAATGTCTGACAACCTCCTTTGGCAAAATAAAACATGTACAAAATCATTTGTGGGTGGCATTTAATCCAGGGCTTTGCACAGACAAAATGTACTGATCTTCTCAAACAAAATGTTAAGTGAGGGGAGGGGGGAAATGAGGAGATATTTGTATCCTTAGTCATATAACATAATAATTARCATGTCAAATAATATGCTAGTAAATTCTAATGAAAAACAATATGAGAGTTACCCATGATTAGGAACATACATTTGGGTGCTGCTTCCCTTAATTACATTAAATGGCATATACTAAATGAAAATTAACTTAATATATTGGCAAGCTGCTGGTTCTACAGGAGGAAAACAAGGACAGGATTCTATCAGACAGCTTTTTTCCCCTAGGAAAACATAGAAATCAAAGAACTCAAGTCCTACATATTAATGATGAATAAAAAAAGACTATTTAAATGGGCACAAAAACAGGAAAAGTGGCAGAGCAAATTTTCTAAAAAAGTCAAACATAAGGGTCTGGAATCATTGCTCAGTACATCTGATAAATGGATAAAACTGTAAAAACAACATTACAGCTTCGTATTTACCTATCTCCTTTAGCTGAGACAAAACCAAATAAAGGTGTGGTCAGCTGCACTGCTGGAAAGGTCTCCAGGCTCCTTCACCAGCTGAACCCACTGTSTTGAGGTCCCTCCTGTCTAAGGTATGAATGGCAACATGGGGTTGCAGATGGTGCAAGCCTGCCACTGTCCCTGCTGTTGTTGTCCCCCTCCTTGTCTCCAGTCAACGCCAGGGACCCTCCAGCCTAATTTCTAAATGGAAGGGGAGCCAGTGCACCAGGTCCCTGTATTTTTAATACCAAGAGAAATGGAGTTCCTTAGTCATATAAGGGACCAACAAATAAATCAGCTAGCACAAAGCACCAGGCAATATGAGTACAGCTCCCCTACCTTTCAACTGCATACCCCTCCATTGCTAACCTTCTCCCAAGCCTGATGGACCTGGAAAATCCACCCAGTGTGTCCATGAATTCCACTTGTTTTCAGTAGCGAATTCAGCCAAATTCCTCCATGAACATTTTTCACAGAGAAGGAGATTTGCCTGTGAAAAATGTTCAACGATTAAACACTCTATATGCAGAAGCTCTGCAATTTTGCCAACCTGTGCTAATACCTATGTAGTACTTATGTAATACTTGCTGTTCCTTCAGCAAGTCCAAAAGTTGGCTCACCGCCCAAACAGTAAAATTTCTTGTTCAGTTAAAAGTATCCCCTCACATTTATTCTGTTACTTACATGAACAAAGGAAAATAAAATATAAATAGAAGCTGGAAGTTTCAGCTTTTGTTTTCTGGACCTGACATATAAAAAAAATATGAGGTTTTCTGGACTTCACTTTCCCATATTTATAACACCCTTCCTGCTAGCTTGCTTTCATTTTCCTTTGTGTACTGACATAAGTGACTTTCACCATTTCATTGCTACCTTCTTATTTTCTTTACTGTTTGTTTGCTTTTGGGCATTACATTTTATTAGAAAAGTTTCTACCTAACAAAATTTCTAAAAACAAAATTTCTACCTAACAAAACCATGGAAGACTRAAAATGTGGTTTTGGATTCTGTTCTTTGAATTAGAAAGGTAAATTGCATATTTAGGCTTTTCTGATGAATGCATAAACCCAATGTTTGGTATGCTCATGTTAGACTATTTCATTCAGTCCCATTATTTGCATGCCCTTACAGTTAAGGTAAATGATGAGGCTGAGCATCTAGGAATTATGAAAAAGTCAATTGTTCAGATGTGCCATGCCTCTGAATGAGCCTACATGTTATTTTACATCATAATTTATAACAAAACTAAGCTGCAATCACTTTTAGGTAAAGCCTTGTTTTCACATTCATGTCTCTGAAGAAACACGAGCTGACAAACATGCCTAAAGAACACCAATTTTTTAGCACATCTCATATTAATAACTGTTTTTAGTGATAATTGCATTGTTATCAGAGATTCCAGGGTGTGCCACAATAATAAAAATAGCTGCATGAAATAGCTGCATGATTCACAGAAATACATAAAGCAATGAAGAGGTTAAACACATTGCAACCTGTGAGATGCTAGCTAGAGACACTATTCTGTAAATCTGCTGCTCACAAATTACTGACTTGACAGATCATAATAAGTGCTGTCAGGACTATTACAAACCAAGATCTGCTTGGAACTGCCAAGCATACACAAAATGTGTATGTCCAAGAGAAAGGGAAAAAAGTGTTTTCATTGCCATTTTAAAATGTTCTGAAATAACTGACTAGTACCTTCATTAAATTCTGAATTTTTGCAGTCTAGTCCAATGAGATTTCTGCCTCAGGTAGTGATATCATTACTGTGCTAGTCATATAAATAAGAACAACACATACTATTTTCCTCCTGAGCTGTGGCAGGTAACGAAGAATATAAGGAATTCAACCASACTATTCTTAGAAGAAGAAAATGCACAGATGACTTGTTTTGCCATAGCTCATTTTAAGAACTGCAGTGGAATGTTTTATGGCTTCAGAAACCTGTATTTTTCATTGCTGCAAARGAACAATCTTTTCTCCCCACAGATCAAAGGGAAGCTTTTTTTGGGATCTACATGCAGTACTGGAAAATAAACTACTCCCCAGGACAGAGAGCAGTGATTTATATGACACCTAATACTAACACCAACAATTCAAAAGCATTCAGTCACCTCCCTGTGATTACAAAACCAATCTGCTAGCCAAGGAAGTTGGGAATGGAACAGACTACTTAGGTTACCCAATGCTTTGGGAATATGATAGACTTCCAAAAGCACAGGGAAAGGCATCCACAGTTATCTTAAATCTTAACTAAGGACATATATCAGTAACCACCAGGACTGGTTCCGTTGCTCCATCCCCTTCACTACATGCATAGGAAGCATCTGAAAAAAATCACACATTTTTCCCCTCCAGTGAATACTATGTCAATACCACATTGTCAGTTTATTTTTCCCCTCTCTCTTTTTCACTCATACTAAATCAGAGCCAAAGGATTTTTTTTTTCACAAAAGAATTAAAACAAGATTGGCTTCAAGTTTACTTCCCACTATTGATTTGAAACTACCAATGACATACACAGAAACACATTGATCCTGCCTAGGAGGCCTAATAATGTCTTAAAATAGTGCTATTTCTAGTAACCAACTAGTGACTTATGGGTGAGCAAAGGCTTACAATCTTCCAGTAATGAAAGATCCTTTCTCTGATAACTTGAATGCTATCACTGCACTTTTTTTCCACATTGTCACAAATCACTGCACTTCTCTCCATATTGTCATTAATCCATATTTCTAATCAGCCAGCAGATTCCTTCTTTCCTGCAACTCTATAATTATTTACTTTATGTTTTTAGGAGCAGGAGATAAATTTAGAATTAAGTGCAAGATATTTGTTTTCCCTTGAAAGGTTAGATTTAGATTCTGTGCACTCCAGACTGCAGCAGTCACCCAAAAAAAAAAAAAAAAAAAAAAAGGGCATCACACTCATCTTGCAACCCTACTGTCTATGTGCCTACACAAAGGATTTCCTTTGATAAGTTTGCTCAGGTCCAGAAAGAAGACAAATGGGAGATGTCATGCTAGAGTGAACATGGTCCAGGGGCACAGACATGGTGTGTCCAGACATTTGTTTCATGCGTTGGTGACAAGGAGACTAAGAAGACTAGAACTGAGGGAGGTTAATCCCCCTACTGATTTTTTGCCTCTGTGGAGTAATTAGATTGCAGAGCAGCATGTGAGGCAACAACAATAAAAGGTTTTGTAAAATTTTGCTACTATTTTATCCTAGTGGAAGTCAGGCAGGAAGGGGGAAGAAACTCCTGTAAGGGGAAGATCGGTGGGACTGATGGAACCTGTGTTTCTGTGTATGAATGGTTCACAGAGACAATATGCTAGAGGCAAGAGGAAACCACTGTGTAGAGGCAAGGCACATGATGTGGGAGAGGGYTGGTGTTATTGGGGCTGTAAAGTCCGAGGAAGGAAATATTCAGTGAGGGACAGCCTAACTTGGAAACAACTGGGCAAAACACATCAGGAATAAAATTCTGCCTGATTTTTAGGATAAAGGATGTAAGCATGGATGAAACTGGCATCAACACAAAATTTTCTGTTTTTTGTAAAACAAGAAAACCCAATATTTAAACACCTGATTCTTTTGGAGACTCCCACACCCTCTGTCACAAGCCCAAAGCTGTTGAGAACAGTCAGCTGTCTCAGGCATTTTCTCTAAACAGACTACCCTTATCGCTGGCTTTCCACTGAAAAATTGGGATTGGCCATTATTTTCTGAGCAATCTCAAATCTGCCCAGCAGAAGGCAAATGACCACAGTGTCATTGCCCCACACGGCCACACAGCCAGCTCAGCAAGAGCAATATTCCTATACAAAACCACTTAGTGTTTGTATCTTCAACTGCCTGCTACAGGCTAGGATTTCCCTGACCTTCCTGGCTTTTTTCCTTCCATTTTTTTTTCTCTTTTTTGAGTTCAGAGGCACTCCCAGGAGCATACTAAACGAACCCAAATATCACCGCGCCAGCCGCACGCAGAAACATGCAACCTCCTATTAGAGAGACGGGCTGGGGGAAGCCTCATAAGGATGCTATTATAGTGAGAGAGAGGAAAACAGCAGCTCCCCACGGCAGCTGTGAAGCAGGCAGAGTGCCCAGGGGCCCTGTGGCCAGGGGCAGGGAGCGCAGGGTGGCTGGTTTCCATGGAGGAGTGAGCCGGGGAGGCAGGAGAGGCGCTGCTGCCGCTGGCCGCTGGCAGGAGCAGGAGCAATACCTGCTGGATTTCACCTACCACGGACGCCCACGGCCTCAGGGGGCTCGGTTCAGAGCTGCCCACAGCTTCTGCTCCCTCGGTCTCGTCTCCTCTGGGGGAGGACCATGACTCAGAACACATCGTGCTGTGCTTGGTTTGGTGGGTTGCAGCGATTTAAAGGAACACAAACTGCTAGGCCTGAGCTTTAAATAAATAAATAAATAAATAAATAACCTAGCAAAGCAACACAAGTCCAAAACTGACTGACTGGTGGCTTTTGGCACCCTCTGTCCTGCATGACGGCCCTGCAAATGTCCTTTGCACATCACAACTCTTTGCCAAACTAAACATCATCTTAGCAGAGCTGGTGTTGCRACTCACACTGGAGAGACAGCCTATTCACAGCAGGGTTCTCCCAATTACCAATATTTTTCAGAGATAAAAATAAGAATCTTCAATGCTGATCCAGCACTGATCAGCATCACTGTATTCAAGCCCTGAATCAACATTWAGCTGAGGCATATATTTTCTACACATTGGAATATTTCTGAATTAAAGTGATAGTAAATCTGACTCCTCACAATGTTCCCTTACACCRTATAAACCATTTGTTCTTGTGAAAGCAGCATGCACCTGCCTCGTGTCAGGTTTTCTCCGCTGTAGAATGGGTAGAAAAGAATTTATTGCATTTAGTTCATTATAAGACCACAAGATCCTTCCAACATCTATAATGCACATGCAAGTTCATTAGATAGAAGAACTTAGGTATGTGAAAAGCCCTATTCCAGCTTTGTTCCCATTTTGTCAGAAGGATATAGGGGGAAAAATGCTTCCTCTTAAAGCTTTTTGGAAAGGCAGTAAAGCATTCCAGTAGAAATCTCAGCTAAGTAGCATCCTCTTTAAGACAAAGAGCTCTGAATTGAAAGTACAAAAGTTTTAAGAACAGCAAATGTCTTGTTGCCACATACACAAAACTGACTCCTTAAAATTGCTACGTGACGCAGCCACCTCCACAATCAGGAGGACAGGATCCAAGACAGGTAAATATTTCATAGGGAAAACAAAATTCTGGTTTTCTTATAGAGTGCTCCCAGCAAACACTGCTCTGGATATAAGTTCAGGCCTGCACTGCAACAAGGATGATTGGAAGGGGATCCTTAAACTGCTGAGTACAATGCCAAAGTCCTTCCCATGGCAGTGACAGCCTCCKGCCCTCCCTGAAGCCATGCTCTTCTGAAGAAGAGCTCATAAAACTCACCAATTCTCAGTCTCTGACACCCCTGTAAAGAACACATGTGGCAACTGAATGTCTCCCCCAACTATCTGCTGGCATTACTGCCAGATATAACACAGCACGTTTGGATGCGAGCACTTCCTAATAGTCAAAAATGTTAAAAATGGAACCAATCTATTAACCAAGATACAGTGCTTTCTGTTGAGGAAGGTACTGAGGGAAAAACAAGCCAGCAAATTCCCTGACAGCACACTGCCCCCAGGGCTCCTGGAGGGATCCTGATCCTGGGTGCCCTGCACCTGCAGCAGGGTTGGTGGCCATGGGAGGCCAAGGCAGTAGAGAAAACAGCTTGCCCAAATCAGTGCAGCCTTTTTAAACATGCGTGATTGGCTCCAATGGCTGCAAAGAAGAAAGATTTAAGAAGGCTTGAGTGAAGACCAGGGAAGTGCTGCTGCTCTAATAGATTTTGCTCAGGCAGGAATGCAAGCCTAACTTCTCCAAGAGAGAGAAGAGAAGTGCAGTTCCCTGTGGATATGGAGAGTCTTCACCTGGGCACAAGTTCACAACAAAAAAATCCCTGGTTTACATTGGTTTCCAGTGCTTACCACTGCCATGGTTGCCTATCAAAATGAGATAACAAGAAGAGAAATCAGCAGGCCAGACTGACCCTTGGAGTTAATTTAATCAACTTAATGACTGGGAAAGCATTCAGGTTCCTTTGGGTTTATGTTCTTTGTGCTTCCTCCACAAAGTAATAAAAARCTTGAGGAGAGAGAAACAAACTAAAGGACAGAAAATAAAAATTTATGTCTGACAGAAACATCTGGGAAGTCCCACTAACACTGGACTTAAGAACCTGGTGACTGCTCTGTTCAAAAGTCAACACATTTGAAGAGATAKCACGCAGTGGCCCAAACCCCATCAATCAGCAGTCTGTTGTATACAACCCTTTCTATGTGTATATATAACTCTAGCATACAACAGGCTTMAATCTAGATGACTATTGCAATACTTCAGTTAATTTGGATGGGTTTTTTCATTATCTCAAATTCTTGTCCACAAAAACAGTCCAGTAAATCTATTTTGAAGTGCTTTTGTTATCATCAGTTAGTTTTTAGGGCACTCTATCTAAAGAAGTTGGATACTTCACTGAAAAAATACAGATATAAAATGATAATCAACCTCCTCCTCAAAGCACTTTAAAAGAAACCTTATTTATTCTTGGATTTTTGGAAGACTGCAGCCTACATATTATTTGTCATTTTAATCTCTTTGGCCGATTTGATAATTTTAATCTTTTTTCTTTTCCTGCTTGTGCCTCCAGAATGACTTCTTAAAATAAGGGAAGCCATAAACCAGGAATTATCAGTAAAAGAAGGCATCAGGAATTTTCTTCATTTTAAGASTTAGAGAATCAGTAACAAATCAGCAAAAGAACATCAGATATAGGATGGCCTAGAAAAAAATTAATAATTCAAATAATCAGTTTCTAATGGGTTTTTATATGCCATTCAGGAGTGAGCTGCCAGTGACAACACTTCCATGCATATCAAATTTGCTATTAATTACAGCAAGTAGTTAAAAGAGGTGAAACTGAGCATGAAAGTCTGTATGTAGGTAAGAGACTTCCWATGGTAGGACATGTCTCCAGAGTGGTGGGTGATACCAACCAAACATATCCACAAAATACAAACCTGTGAAGTTAAAATGCCTTCAGCTCCCAAAAGATTTTAGGGAACAGGAAGCATTCAGATGTCTGTTCAGACTAGACGAGTATAGGATGACCACCCAAGCACAATCTGTCAGGAAAATGGATGTGGGATGTCCTGCTGGGTCAGGGGGCAGAAACCACTGAATGTACAAACTTCTAAAACCCACTAAGAAGCTCCTGCCTTCAGCTTCCCTCTGTGTTTAGGTATCACTTGCTGCCCCAAACTGGGACTTGGGTGTTGAGCACGCAGCRCATAAATCACAGCCAAATACAACTAAGCAAAAGGAGGAAAAAAAATCCTATCTCATCAGACAGCTTAAAAACCAACTTCCCGAGCCCAGCAAGCAGAACAGGCTGCACATGGAAGCTGCACACCAGCAGCTGAAACTGGCGAGGAGACTGGTGTGGGAGTTGTGCTCGCGCTCGCTGAAGGGCTGTGGGCAGGTGGGAGGAACCTCGCTCTGCTCGGGGAAAGGAAGGCGACGAGAAGGAACAGGAGCCCTATTGTGATGTGCCTGTGCTGGGGAACATAGAGGATGTAAATTAGCATACTTTTCCCTTTACATCCTTCATGACTGACTTAAGAAGCCTGACGATGGTAGTAAGTATTACTGGGGCAAGCTCTGAGGGGATGTTGCTGAGGAACAGCAATATCAGGACATGGTGTCTCCTCAGGTCAGGAAGCCAATCTGCAAGGGTTGGRCTGTCACAGCTGTAGCATCCCCAGCCATGCCTTGCCAGCCCCTGGGTCTTTTACATCCAAACAGAGCAGGCAGCAGCAGAGCCACCAGGAGCCCTCCATACATTTCTTCCCCGCACTGTGACTGTCAGCATGCCTTAGGGAGCACCTGGCAAGCACTCCCCTCAGAGATAAAACTTAGGATAGACCCCTCTTGCCTCAACTCTCAGCCTGACCAATTGAACTGCCTGCCACTACTCACTGCTTCTCTTGCAGTCCCAATTCCTCTTCCCACTCCAGAGATTTGAGGTATTACAGTAAGCACCTCCAGCACCTCTAACAACCCTACTCTTCCCAGACTGCTGCTGTGGTTACTGCAGCTGCCWAATAAATTCCCCCAACACATTCCCCTGCCTGGGAAAAGAGGGAGAAGGATTCTCCACTGTTCACAAGGATGCTGAAGACTTGCAGGTTGCAAGGAATGGATGTCAGCTGGAGCAAAAAGACCGTGCATGTTCCCCATTGCAATGGAGTCTCTGGCTCAAAGGCATGGAAAAGCACCCATACAGTCACAGACAGCAAGTGCTTCTTGCAGAGCAGCAGAGTTTTGGGGCACAGAGGGTCAACCTCTGCTACTGGGCCAAGGCAGAGCCTTTGAATTATGGGCTCCCACAAGCAGCCCTCCCTTACTAAGGCCAAACAAACAGGAGCTCTTATCTAAAGCTAGGTGTGTTCCTTGAGCCCTTTTACTTGCCTTGTCCCCCTGTGGCACTATGCTTTCCAGAGATAGTTTGCTTATCTTTGAGCAAGAGCCACACTTGGAGCATGCCACACATACATAATGGCACTCCTGTAATTCTCTTTCCTGGTGTTCTTTTCTCCTTTAATATCAGAAGAGACTAGCTCTGTTTCTGAATGACTGAAGCATAAATCAGTGTGAGAAAGATGTGTAATTTTTTTCCTTCTAAACCATCAGGAATCACATTTTCAAATGCAAGCCCCAGTGATGACATCAGTTACACAGAACAAATGTGGCTTCGGCACTAAGACCTCTGATGCACACACTCCCCTGCTGGGGAAGCCCTGTCTGAAAAGGTTTTCCTTGGTATACAGTGAAAATTTAATTCCCAAGAACTGTCCAATGTCTTATCTTACCAAACGAGCTCAGCAGAGTCTGCTGCAGAATCTTCCTCTTAATTTTACATTTTGTACATGGAGAAAAGCAAGTTTTAGGCTCCACTGGACAGAAAATAGTATGCTAGACAGGACAGACAGCTCTCTATTTCCAAGAGTTGATAAAGCTGCATATCTAAAGGCATGTCCTTCAAACTTTCTAAATTCACTCATTGAAAGGAGCAGATGTTAACTTTCCAGTTTCTATCTAATCAAAAGTGAAAAAGGGAGAAAGCTTTTCCACGCCTGAGATGCTAAAAAATTTGGCCAGCTGAGACAACTTCTTTAAACTTTAGAGTACAATGCAAATGTGTCTAAGTACAGTTGAGAGGAAATCTGTTCTGATGAAGCACATTTCTCTCTGTATTTGCAGCTGTGCCACACAGAAGCCAAGATGGCACCTATGAGAGAGGCACAAGAAGAACCAGCTTTSATGGTATCACTTGTCCCTACTCAATGATCTCTCTGACTTTATCTATCCATTGCAACTCYGCAGGCACTGCAGCAAGCAACTCCTTACAAGGAGCTTATCCTCCTTTATCCTACGAGGACAACTGATTAAGCAATATTCCCAGTATCTTTACTGAAACAATAAACAACAGCATTTTATCTCATTTCCACTACAAAGGAGTGAAACCCACAAACAAACAAAACTGGACATCAAGCCATCTCAAGAGAGGCAAAGACTCAGTCTCAGGCTTGTAACAGGTTTCCCAGACAACAGAAGATGAGAGCTTTAAGGTCCCCTCTCATCTCATAGCTCCACAGGCCTAGAAACAAGGAAGTCAAGGACACTGTAAGAGTGAGATTCCTACCTTTAAGGGYTGACAGTGCTTACCTCAAGTCATGCAGAATCAAAAGGTGTTAAAATGACAGCATTTTCACCAATGGGAATGTTAAATCATTCTTGTAGCTGTTTTACATCAGTTAGAATTAATCTTTCTTTCACTRTGAGCCCTGGATTTTTTGACTAAAGGTTAATCAGGCAGACTGCGTTTTAGTTGCAGGAATGTATTTTTATACTTCCTAATTCATTGCAGAAATAAGATTTTTATAATACTGCTGACCTTCACAGAGTGGTATTAAGATTTTATAATCACTCCCATGAGTGGCCTGCATAATTAAACTGTGCCTTCATCTCTCCTGGACAGTGGGRCCATTGCAAGCTCATGCAGCCACTTTTATACCCACAACACACAAAGAGTAGGAGGTAGATTTACAATGAATATGTGAGAGAAGAAGAGATGAAAGGACAAGGTTGAAGTGAGTTGAGCTAGCTTAGGTGCTGATGGCAAACATGTGAAACAGAGACTTCCTTACCTACATAATGTACAGGTATGTCTGTGCTGGTTACCCAGTTCCCACCTTGCTCATGCCCACAACCATGCACTATTYTTAAACCTATTCTTCTTTGCCTCTTTTGGCCTTCTGGTCCTGTTTATACGTGGCAGCACCAGCAATGAAATACTTTCCCCACTCATTCCCCTGCCTAACCTCTTCCAGCACCATTTAGYTCTGCAGGAAAGCAGTCTCAAGGGTCATTCACTCCTTTTGACCTTCTCCCTTGTAGTTACTGGGGCTCCATAATAAACTTAACCATGGTCRTACATCATTTTTTGTGAGCATTGTTTAACTCGCCCAGGTCCATCAACACTAAATTGCCATCCTTAGGAAAGCTGGTGGCATTATTTTGGGTGCTTGGCAAATATGGCTGCTCCCAGGAAGCTCAGAAAAAAAACCTACATCAAGACAGTGCCACCAAGCCAGCTCTGATCATCGCAGCAGACAAATTACCTCCTGATTCATTCTGTCCCAACAAATGTCTGCAAGGGCTGCCAGGAAGCAGAAACATTTGTTTAATCAGAGCCTCTGGAAAATTAAACACTTTTGATGCCTGTGATAGGTATCACCTTCCTCCCCCTCTCTTGCTCTGCTCCCCAACCACAGTGCTAGAGATGCTCTCCTCCTCTGCAGCACAGTGAAGAACGGAATACAGATGAACAATTCAGAGCCGATAAATCCATCTTGTTTTACTTATTCTTGCTTCCTCCTCAGTTTTCCTCCCACTGCTGTCCCTTGCCACACAAATACACATACATATAAGTACTGTCTTAGCTAGGTCAATATGATTTTTTCCCCTCCTTTTGTCCCACAGTACATAACAAATTAACCTCATCAATATCAAGACTCCCACCATGCCTACTGCACCCTGGCTGCTGCTACATCATCTGGGTTCATGCTGGCCTCTTGTGAACTGCACTCCCACTGCAGAGGGTGCAAAGGACAGTTAGGAATTCTAAAGCATACTCCTGCCCCTTTCTAAACAGMTTTTTCTTTCTAAAACATGATGTTCAGATAAGATTAATCAAGGAGGACCTACTCAGGGAAGAGCTAGTTAAAAGGTTTTCCCCCACACTCTTTGGCAGGAGACCTGGAGGGTGACAACTGGCTAATTTGGTTGCAGAATACTCCCTGCAAGGTGCTGGTACACAAAACTATCACAGTCAGACTGGTTATGAATTCTGCTTGACTTAGCTGAAGACTAAGTAGTTACTTGTTGTTAAATACTCGTTTGATCTTCCTTGGGTGTTAAGAAAGTATTAGCAAAAAGAAGTATCCCTTTAAATCCTCCCAGAAAGAACCTGGGCCTGGGCAGAGGTTCACAGTACACACACAGATCAGAAAGGAAAGGTTTTTGGTGTTTTTTGCTCTTTGAAGTGAGGAAGATGAGATTGATCRGGATTCACAACTTGCTACAGAGCTGCTCACAGCTGCTGATGGGAATAGAGATGCTTTTTTCTGTCAATACAGAACCCATCCTGTGGGGTTTTACAATATTCATCTGCTGTTTTGCTGTGCCTCTGTCTATGCTTTTTTTAAAAAAGGGCATACTTAAATTGCTATTATCTTCCACACAATGATAATTTAAATGAAAATGAGGTAGTTTTCAGACATGTCCAGAGCACTCTGATTTGARAAGGATTTTACAGGCATTTTTTACTGTGAGAAAGCTGTTAAGAGTTCCTCAGAAAGGAAAGGAACACATGGATCTGTTCTTTCTATGCAACCTCAAATGTGTCAGAGCAGTGAAATAAATGATGCTATTTCAGGCATAACATGTTGTGTTATTTTTGGTAGTTCCCAGCAGTTTGGTAAAATGGGAAAAGCAAACAACCACCSTGAAGGGTTCTGTTACACTTTCTTAAACCAGTACCACACACGGATTTTTGCCCAGTGATGACAGTATTTAACACCTCAGGTGTTTGGTAGCCMTGCTGATTTTATTCTGGTCACCAGAAATACCTGCAGTAGCAAAATACTTCCATTCAAAGATGGCCYAATATGGAACTTGTGAATGTGACTTTTAAAATATGACAGAGAGCACAAAAGTCTGTATATCTGTAGTTGTAAAAGTCATATTAACAAACACATCAGTGGGCACTGTAAAGGGTACTTAACTCTGGTTGTTTCCCTTGCTTTTGTGTTCTGGAATCTCCAGAAGCTCCAAAACCTGATGCTCACTAGCAATTATACACTTTATAAATGAACAAGAATTGTGCACTATTCTCAGCCATAAGCACAGAAGCAGGAGTGAAGAGTAAAGTAAAATCATATTAGTGACAAGTACAAACAGCACAGACAGAAATTCACTGGGTAATATAATGCAATCTTAATGGAAATTTTAGAGCAGGACTGCACTATTTGCTAATGTTTTCTGCTGCAATTGCTATAATACATCTGACAAAACTCTCTTTTGGGGTAAATAAGCTTAGTTCCATTGAGTACAAACAATAGCATTAATTCATTCCAACAAAGTTTTGTCCAGCTTATATTAGGATGAGCTGGAAGTCACATGTGATCCACTTTGTAGAGGCTTTGTTACATTATGAGCAACCATGCTGAAGGATAACTCTAGGGAGTAGGCCTCAAAACAATGTTTTATATTTATGCTTTTAACAGGAATGCTGCATCAAATATAGCTTGTCATAARAGCTCTTGTTTTCCCTGTCCTTGTCTGAACTGAGAGTGTTCCTGACAGATGAATGAGGTGCACATCTCCTTTTGAAGCTACTATTGCTGTCCAGTTATGGCCAATATTGCAGACTGCTGTGGCCAAAAGGCCATATCTATTATAGGACAGTGTCCAAATTTTGCTCTCTAGCTTGAGAAAAAACAGAATGCAGTGCCTAATAAACCTTTTTTACTTCATTTTTTCCAATGTATTGTAGCAGCTGCAACGATCTCATTTCACTTTTCTTCAGTCCTGGTAATCTGACATGCAAGGTTCAGAGCCTTTCCATTCAGACAGAACCATCAGACCACCTAGTCTGACCCACCTCAGACTGCCATCCAGCTAAGATAGGAAGACACTGAGAGGTGTCAGGGAGACAGTGTTTATATCTCCATTAATTTGATTTTAGAAATAGCACATAACAACCTACAATAGGCCTTCTGCAGCTGTATTCAACAGACACAAAATTGGCAAAGATGCACGAAAATTGGGGAAATTACAACAGAACAAACTTCACTTTCTTCCTAATGGACTGGGAAGACATCTAATGCTCTTAAAATTTCCTTCCTTCTCTGTTTGAGATCCATCTCTCATCCATTTGTATCTACAAATGAATATATATCTTCTATTGGACATGGTCAAGACAACAGATATTGTAGCTTACAGCTGGCTCTATGTCCTAAGTTGTACATGAGGCACATTCTGAAGAGTTCCCTCCTTCCTAGTTATAACTCTCTGCAAGAACAGAGTTCACCTTCTATGAGAAAAGCAGCATCATTTTGTGGTTAAATTTTTTGAAATAGACCATATTTGTAATATGACCTTACCATGTACAATACCATAACTAACCTGAAATCTACTTAAAAGTGATTATTGTGCTGACATTTTTGGGGTTTTTCTTAAAAAAGACAATTAAATGACCRGTTGTAGTGTTGGTTACTGAAGGTCATTAATTTTCATTGTAAATACAGGAAATATGTCCAGATAGTTACCTATGGTATAAATTATAGAAATGATAATCAGAAAGGAAGTAATGCATACCTAAACAAATGCACATATAATATACAGGCCCCAATTTAGATGCTTTTAAGTCTTAGCCATAGGTGGGAGTGCATTCATGCTGAAAGCGTGGTATTACTGTGGGAACATATTGAAGATGCAGATGCTGCCTTAGGCAGCCCTTCTTCCCACGCAAATCCTCCTTTGCCAGCACTTGGATCAGTCTGCGTGGATGTAAGGTGCTGGGAGAGAGTAATGCAGGCTCACACATGCCTCTTATGTCTGCTTCAAGCCTGCCCTGCAACACTCTTCTCCCAGCTTTTTGCCACCAAAGTGGGAAGGTATGTTTTCTCAGGTTGGCTAGTTACTGGGGTTTTGAAGGATTGTAAAATGAAGTTCAAAATCCAAAACTGAGCTAGCTGCAATTTTTCTCTACCCATCTGCAAATGTATTAAGTGGTGGTGAAAGCCAAGACAGAGAATATTAATAACATGAGTGGCAGAGCACATTTGAAATTGCACATGGAAGAATTTAGGTCCTAAGCTTGACAGCATAATGATGAGCTTTAACTGTGGTGCACTGACAAGAACAAGACAACAAAACAGCAAATGCTCTGGCAAATTCCCAGCCATAACTTGTCAAGCGCCTAAAATGACCAGAAACAAGAAAAGTGCACATATATTTCCTGATGTAAGTACGATATCCAATCTACCACATTAAAATAGGCTAGCTCTGCATCTACCCTTGTCATACATACCCTAGCTGCCTTTTTTTTGGTCTTTTCTTCTAATACTAGTTTTGCAACATGAGTTTCACTCATCACATATCAAACCTACTGTCTATGATCTTACCTCTTCTTTCTCAACTGAGCTTTTCAAGACCATTTCTGCAGCTGACAGAATCCAAAAAAGAATGCTGTACTGCACTGCCAAGTAACTGACTCCCTGAAATTTTAACCCGTGTATTGTATCTAACACCTCAAAGTCTATTCCACCAGTTTTCCAGAAAATGAGTGCATAACCTCTCTTCCTACCCCACCATCCCACAGTTCTGTTTCCACCAACCACACAGAACACACGAGAGAGAACTCTCCAAGGCATCATCTTGTTTTCTTTGCTGATCACTTTGTAAGCAAGCAAGATACTTCCACACTGCAGGAATTTGTAGTTTAGATCAGGCAAACAATACCATGCAACACACTCATGAGGWAAGAGAAATCACAAGGCTGTGCAGCAGTTCTCTTTGCCCTTAAGACAGAGTTCTTGGYCCTCACTTATTAATTCATATGAATCTCCCTCTGTGTATGGGGTATTCTAGAAGCTGCTGGGTTTTTGTAGAGAAAGTGGAGCCCAGCAAATGTTGAACCTCTCAGAAGGCTGAACTGAATGAAATTATGCTTGTTCCGACCATAAACTCATTAMAAATATTAAAGAGAATAGGTCTTAGTTTATAAAAATATGGAAACTACAGAACACCAGCTATTAAAAAGTGTGCATTTGGGAAAACACATAAGGCGAACCCTTGAACCACTGTTCTTTCTTGCTCACATTCAGTCTAGCACACACTGTCACCCACCACTCACCAGAGTACAGCTTTGCCTCTACTGAATCACCTCTCAAAGCCAACAACTAGCCTTTCAAATGGTCAACTTCCCAAATGGCAATGAAGCATTAAAATTCAGTATGGGCAGAAGATGAAATGCAAATAAATCTTTCTTATTTCTTTATTTTTAAGAATTCTTGCTTACTAAACTTGCCTTACATTCAGTTTCACTAGGGAAGATACCTACTGACACATTCYAGAGGCCAACTAAACATCACTGTGGTTCTCACCACTCTTGAAAAGATTTTGTAGATTGAGCTTACAAAAGACATGGATTGCATACAGTGGCTTTCTACCATGTTCTAGGATCCCTGGGAATAATTGTTTGACTCCAGACAGCATGAATGGAAAGCATGTGCTGGTTCTGTAGCTGATAGCTGTTTTTTTCTTAGTGATTAGAGTACAAGTGGCTTGAAAACTTTTACCTTTCCTCACAGACAGTAAATCTTTTATTGAGAATCCTTTACATAGCCTGATACCCACTGTAGTGCTGCACACTGTTCCATATGAAGCAGACTAGCAAACACTCCTTATTTGCCATTTTTGGGAGTTCTGTCTTGCAGCTCTCTGGTCCCTAAGCCCCATGTACTGACTTTGTGTAGCTTCCTGTCGGGTGCGGGGCGGCTCGGAGGCTCAATATGAGTTCAGCAAGCTCCGTTTATTTTGGTAGAGCATCAAACTTTATACACACAWTAATAAGCTTATGAATATTCTGCAAGCCAAGTAACCCATTGGTGAAGCTATAACATCAATCTTCCCATGCTCTTTGGGCTTACCGCTCCCCTTTCCCACGCCGCACTGTCTACTTTGTTATCATACCCAGCTAGGCCCAAGGACGCATTATCTGCAGGTGCAARACTTCAGCTAAACTATCTTCAGTACTTTTCCAGCTCTGTTCGGCTAACAAGCGAGTCTACGTGACCTCTGTCATAAAACATTTCCCCAYAGCTTCCCACAGCTGCATAGCCTGAGCTCAAACATGGGAGCACATTTCAAAGCTGTTAGCTAACAAAACCTCATCAACAGAACTTTGGGGAACCTAAACCTGTGCCTCTAAATGCATCATCATTACAATTCACCCTGTTAGTACAGGAATTATAACCAAGATTGCCCTGCTGGGAAATGGAGTGTTTTTCATGTCCAGGTTAGTTGAGATGCTGATCTCTTTTAAATGTCACTGATCACTGAGAACATCCTGCTGAAGGGCAGCCTTCCCCTTGGTAAAACACCTTCTGCTTGCTTTTTCTTCTCCCAGAGAGTGCTCTCATACCTGAAAAAAGAGTAGGGGACTCTGCTCCTTTTGGATGCAACCAGCATAAAAAGCTGCCACAGAACACAGAACAGAGGGAACATATGACCTGGAACAAGCAGCTATAGTCTGTAATGAGGAAAAGGGCAAATTTTGCAATCTAATTCACCCAGCCATTCTTGTTTTTAAGATGACCAAGAAAATTAAAGGAGTAAGACTATCCAGAAAATTAAAGGCGTTTATTGGAATGGATTGGTGCCTAAACGCTTTCGGCACATAAACAGCCTGTGAGAAGAATAATTGGGAAGATATAAATGAACACAGGACCAAGTAACATTTCAGCTAAATATTAGAAAAATAGTGTCAGGCTGTGGAATTACCTTCCAATATAAATAGAAGAAATAGCCTAGGCTATTTAAAAGTTAGCTGGACAAATCACTTACTAATAAGTTCCATGCTCACTGAGAACCCAAAAAGTCTTTTGTTATCCACAGCGGACATAATTCTATCCCGATTACAAATGTAAAACATATTCAGATTAAATAAAAATGTAATTTTTTATATTCTACTTTGGGTGCATCACTTATCTAATGGAATGTCTCCTAGGAAAGCAATTTAATAGTGCAGCCAATAACAGTGTTTGCAGTTTAAATGGGACAGAATTAGCATAAATTCAACTTAATAGGGACACATTCAGCTAAGACCAATTGTGCTACACCACAGCAAAATTCTACAACCCTGAAGTCTTATAACCACTACATGACACTTTAGGAAAAGYGCATATATGAAATATTTGGCTAACAGAATGGGTGGTTTTAAGTGCAGTGGTGCATTTTTTCATTGCTGTCACATTCTATTGTTCGAGGTCTTTTTTAATCTTTTTTTTTTTAATGGCCTCTTCACTTAGTTGGTATGAGCACTTATCAGAATAAGCAACTCTCCAAGTACTTGTGCATACTGTTCTACTACACTATGGAAACCCATTCCTTGTTATCCTCCTGCACTGGAAAAGAAGTGGTGGATGGCTGCTGCACTTCAGCAAATCTCCCAAAAGCATTTAGATTCTGAAACAATTGCTTCTAGAAATCCTCACTATATTGCAGAAAATGACCTTTTCACATATTCCAGATTTTCCTCCTCCTCAGCAAGATGAAATAGTCAAGCAAAAATTAATCTGCCAGCCTGGAGATCCAGACAAATGCTATTGGTTTTTGTAGGTGAAAGAAGAGGTCCAGGCTTTGTTAAAGGGTATGAGCAATTTGTTAAGAATACATGATCTAGAACCCATAGAAATATATTACTGCAAGAATGACTCAGGCAGTAATCATCACAACAAACTTATAAATAGCAGGCAAAAGTACTAATTCAAAATGACTTCTCATCTCATGAAGTCATGGTACAGAGCAAGCCATGTTACCAGGGAGTTTGTTTAGTCTGTTACCTGTCTCCCATGCCAATTCTTCATGGAAAAGCTCCTCATGCTCCAGGTAATTATAGGAAAATTTTCTTCTAATGTTAGCTGTGGACAGCTTGCTGGTGGCAGATTCCCTACAGTTAATTTCAGTTGTCAGATTGTCAGTTAGTTTAATTTTTGTTCCTCTTCCTCAAGAATATGAGCCATCAGGTTACTCTATGAATACCTATAGGAGACAACAATCTATTATCTCTCAGGTTTACTATTGAGTGAATCCATCTGTCCACCAGACAAATACCTGATACCCACCAGACAGAATAACATTTAAAGCACCTCCTTGCTCTGAGGTGATAGAAAAGACATTTCATCATCTACCCTGGTTACCCATAGACTGGATGGTTGGCTGCCATATTCCTGAAGAAGAGGAGGTATAATAAGTAGGTTAAATGAGTGAGGGGGAAGATATGCAGTTATAAAAGGGATCTGTGGCAGCAACTTAATACCTTCCCACGTGGAACAAGAAATTGTAGCATCAGTGCATAACATTTAAAAGTTCAGAGTAGTAACTGGAACCATTTAACTGAATCACTAGAAAAATCACAGCAACTAAACAGTTATTCAAAAGTGTGTACAGGCTTCATCCCAGCCAGTTTCCCCTGGACGTAATGAGCTTTTGTAAAGTATGTGCTCTGTATTTCCTTGTTTCTTTCCATGAATGAAAATTATAACTCAAAGCACAAAGGAATAGGTCAGAGGCAACAGATGTCAAATGCCAAAGACCCTGTTCCCCAGTCAGGAATATATAGGAATATATAAACTACCCACCAAGTCTACATTTTTACCACTAAAATTCTGATGGGTTTCCATCTGCTGAGTTTCTATTATCACCTCAGCATCTGGGTTTTCATAATTATTTTCCAAAGTAAGGTAATCAATCTTTAATAGTATATTTGTACAAAAAATTAATCAGCTCATGATACTTAGATTATGCAGTTTAGGACATAATATATGGTGGGGATTTAATTCTTTAAAATCTCTAAAATCTAATTAAATTTTAGTTAAAGGTTATGTCTGAAAAATCAGAGGTTCAGCCAGATGTGATTAGAAATCCCTGAAAGCAGCTGCTTTTAAAATTGTAATACTGAAATGCTCTCACAATTAYTTTGTAGGGAGGGAGAAAAAAACATCTGCATGTACACATCTGTATGTGTGGTCATACTTGTGGGAAATGAGAGAATATTTAAGCCCCCTGCCATGAGAATTCTGATCATATTATTTACTCATCCTTCAAAAAAAAAACCCCCACATATCCTGGTAAATAGGGAGTTAGACAATCTGGAGAGGAACATGAGGTACCATACTGTGAACTGTATTTAAATGAAATATTTTCAACTGTTTCTATTATAAACCTCTTTCCATTATAGTTGTATCAGTACAACTGATAACTTTGGTAAAAGTAATTTAACTGGGTGAAGCAGAACTGGAAACAGTACTTAGAATTATTGTTTGAAATACATTAATTTAACCTGCCTGCGGGGCTTTATTCGTGACTGCAATTTGAACTTTGAGTAAAGCCARTTTTTTTTTTTCTCTCTAAAGTGTTATGAAGGGTTACCTCCACTCAGGTTTCTCTCAGGCTTCAACTAATTACAGGGAACACAGAAGTAAGTTATGTCCTTGTGAAAATTCCACATCCCTTTGCCTTGAAATTTCAAACATGCCAAGTTCCAGCATGAAAATTAAGAGGATTATTTTTGCATTTCCAATTAATTCTTCAAAAAGTAGTGTGAAAAGTAAAAGGGAAGGGGGAAGATCTCTGTTCTCAAAGATTTAAGGTCTGCTGACTACAGAAGGAAGAACTGAATGCTAAAGCTGAGCTCCATTCATTTGGCTTCTCATAGAAGCTGGTACACAAGAATCAGCTGAATTGTCTCAGATCATTATTTAAATAAAACTTCACCTATCTGAAATCCTTGTTCTGGTAGTTAAAGCCCTCTAGAAGTTAGGACCTGGCTTCTGACAGCAGACAAATCTAAAAGACCACCCCTCATGCCTCAGAAAGGAAACCATCAAGAGATGAAGTGAGACCAGAGGACACYGATTGCAGTCATCCATCTGGAGAGGTTATTGAAAACAGCAGGTTTTTCAGGATGTCCTAAAAATTCATGTACTAGCACCTCAATGCTTTGAAAAAAAGCTGTACTCTAAACAAAGAGGAAAAGAAAAGCTGAAATAAATGCCTGGTCACCTGCTGACCTCTCCATGCAGCAGCACAGAAGAAAGCCTTTGTGACTTATGTATGGCTATATAATTTACTGTTTGAGGAGTTCTGCAATCATTATACTCAGAATGGAAAGAAAAAAACTTGAGTTGTACATTTTCCTGTGAACAAAGGAACAAAAGTTTTCTGCACCTTGGTGATCACTTACATTGGCTACCAACCACGCTAAAATTCCTATTAGATGCCTCTCACCTGAATTTTTTATTAATAACCTTTCCTGAGGCCCCATATTGCAGTCCAAATAAATTTTTCCCACTGCCTTTCCTTATGTTTTCAGTCTTTAATTTAGGCCTTCAAGTCACTGTCTTCCTGTGGCAAAAAAAATGCTTCCCTGTAAGCCTTCAAATGCTGCACCCAGGATAAAAACAAGTAGAGCAGCTGAACATACCTATCAAATCCATAGCATGCAAATTTAAACAAACCTGAACTTAAGCAGACAAACAAATGCATGCCAATCTGTGTGAAACAATCACTGGATTGTTCAGATGGTGCCTTTACACTACAGAATATTGCCCCCAGACTTGAGATAGAAAAAGGAAAGCTATTAAAAATTCAGAGGAAAGCTAGGTTTGTTTTCCCCAGCTGATGAATTTGTTGAAAAAGTGACCTTTTAGCTCAGTTTCCCAGAGCTGTGAACATTTTTTTCATGCTGTTGATATATGTGCCAATTTAAAGTACGCTATACACAGTAGYGTTTCGAGAAATATTAAAATCTCAGAGTTTGCTTGGACAGCCATTTGAAAACAGACTGGTGAAGGAGAAGGAGACTTCCCCTTACTAGTTTCTCCCCTAGAAAGGCATTCTCTTTAACTTTTTTCCTATTTATATATCACTATCGACATCAGACTTTCTAAGAGATAATGACATTAAACTCTCATATTGGTTTCAATATTAAATATCTTCAATGATTCCTTTCTTTGATGTTATGCTTCCAGTACAAGTGCCTAGACAAACTGTGTAACAAACTACTTTGAAACAAGCAGAARACATTTGTTTTAGTTTAGATAAGCTTTCTCAAAAACCTGTTTACCTTGGCAGCAATTTTCAGTGAGACAAACTACCACACTGAGTCCTACAGGCTTATATTCACCTATTGAACTGCAAAGAGCGTCAGTATTAATAGAGGCCACATATGTACATTTCCCTCAATATATCAAAACAGCACAGCACTGCTATCAGGGAGAGAAAGAAAGGCCATCATGAAGGAATCTTTCTTTTGCAGGCATTTTTTAGAGGTCAAAATCTTCAGAAGAACACTATGAGTCTGAAGATAGATGYATGAACACTTCGTTTGACTTTCTGGAGCATCCAGAGAAAGCCAGCTTCTGAGCATGATTTGTTAACTGTCCAAATTTGATAGAAAAAAATCCCCTTTTGAAAGAGACTGTAGGATGCAAGTTCTAGTTGCATAATCTTGTCCATGAACATCTATATCAAATACCCAGAAGACTTAACAGCAGACACTTGCCCTTTGCTTTGACACTTTCTAATAACTTGATGCATTAGGCATTGTGTCAAAATATTTTCTCTCTCTTTTTTTTTTTTCTGTTGAAAGAAGTGTTTTTCTTCTTTGGGATTTTGCTAGGATTCAATTGAAGATTTGTATCTCAGTGTTTTCCTTATGTATATAAAAAAAGACTAAAAAATATGAAAAAGAGGTCAACCCACATCATGTGGGTTTCTGTCATTCAATACCCAGATTTAGGGCAAGAGCACACTACACACAAGAAATGTAGGTCAAAAGCTCACCACTGCACATGCTAACAAAATAAACCATAATCATGTTCCATTTACATAGTTTAATCTTCTTTCTTTCAGAAAAAAAAATGCCACAAATAGGGGACAAGAGTCAGTCTGGGATTTTAATCTGCATGACTAAATAACTTATTATGCAGCATTGTGGCAGCATGGAGTACTTTAGGGAAGGAATTAAGTTTTAAATAATGGGACTCAGCAATATCCAAAATGGGTGGTTTTTATGTTGGCATGAAAAAGGGAGAAGATTTCTCCTTGCTGATTATATGTAGGAGACTATACTCTGTAAAACAATCTGGTGAATATGAAGCCCAACAAAAGAAGAGCTTTGTTGAAGTAAGCAACATATAGTAAATATTACCTGCATATTGCAAAGTACATATGAAAAATGTTTCTGTAATTAAATTTTAAGAAGGCAGTGAAACATGCTCCTTTATTCTCTTATTCWCATTTGTGATTGAGCAAATGGGTATAAAAAGTAAAAATAGCCATTTTTCATCTCCAACCAGGCGAAAGCTCATCTCTCTGCTCTGCTGTTGCTGTGCCCATGGCAACATTTACCAATACATAGGCAGATTAGTGATTAACCTAGGAAAACACTGGTTTACTGTAATGTTTTGACAGAGAGGTGAAAACTCATTGGCCCAAGAAAATACTACAGAGGATGTAGAGGTCCGTGGTTAACGTATATTCATGTACAATATTGTACATACATGTAGACTCAGTACACACTGCAATTAAAACATTAATTCATGCAATATGTTTGCTTCAATTAACAATGGATGACATTTGCATATTTTTCAATTGGCAATTTAAAAATTTCCTTTAATTGTGAGAGTTTGAGTAGAAATCATACACAATGAATATTATCCCTTCTTTTCTCTCTTAGTTATTCTGGTCTCACAGTCATAAGCTAGGAGCAACTTTCGTGACTTGAAATAGGAACATAATGCTGACCAAAAAAGGAAATTAATTTAAAATCTAGTAACTTCTCTGCACTAGCATAAGCATATATATTGTGGACAGGCTTTTAAAATTCTTTAGGTAACTACATTGAGCAGAGGTTCATTTCTACTTTTTACTTTTATTCAGTGTTTTTATCCAATGCTTTGGGGGGCTCCTATCAACCTTAGTATTGCAATTACAAACAATCTCTGCTATAGCTATTACAATAACATTGCATCAAATACTGCTGGCTATGTATGRTCAACTAAGATCTATTAGAAAACACTAATTCATCTACTAAAAAAAACCCAAAAACAAAACAAACCAAAAAACACCTCAGAGAAAGCTGCAAGTATCAGGCAGGTGGTTACTCATGTAAACAGTCCACATCACCAGCCACAGAGTTATTAGAATTAGTACCAAATTAAGCTTTGGCTGGCTGCTGGGAATACTTTGATGTTGCTTTCTTTGAACACATAACTCTTCCCTCTCTTCCCCCAGGTGAGGTTTAAGAAAAAAGACAGCAGTAACAGCACAGTGGATATGTCACAAACTGTACTTCAAAAGAGAGAGCAAGGAAATGGTAGCTCACAGGTCACCAATGTACAAGGTCATGAGTGTAAGGCAGTGACAACTGGCATCACTTTGCATTATGCTCTTACAGGATGCCCTTCCTCCCCTCCCCCCCATCCCTTCTCTAAGCAGACACATATAGGCATTTTATTCCTCTGTCAAATCTCTGACATGAGAAATGGTATTTCAAAACAGAGAACGGACTCTGTTTTCAGAGACAGCTTGGAATTAGGTATTTATAGTAAAACAACATATTTATATAAGGGGAGAGAAAAATCTAACAAAAAGCTTGAAATGTATTCAGCACTGGAACCTTTAGCACATCATATTCAGCTCAGTTGGTAGTTTGCATCCCTCATCACACGCATTGAGCTGCCAAAGATAAAGAATTCAGCATCTTAACTCACAAAGCTCTGGAGAAGCTGGTGGGGGTAGGATATGGGTACCTCACTGTCAGTGTGAGCTGTGTGGGGCTCAGCTGCAACCACAATGGGCAACAGCCACACACACAGGGGCACAAAGCAAGCGTGGTGACCTGGAATCATAGAATCTCCTGAGTTGTAAAGGACCCTCAAATGTCACCGCATCCAGCTCCTGGCCTTGCACAGGACAGGCCCAAAGGTCACACCATGTGCCTTGAGAAAACTGTCCACACACTTCTTGATCCGTACTTGTATCTGTCAATTAATTGACCTACAAGTCAGAATGCAAGATTCTTTCTGTCTGTTATTTCAGCACATCAAGGCAGAATTTTAGTATGGGGAAAGAACAGCTTTGGATGGAACAATGTTACTTCTTCTACAAGATACAAGTGAGATACCTTACTCAATATTTAAACAAGGTTTATCAAAGGAAATGGATGTGCCGACTATCTAGAAAGGCTGGCATCCTGGTCCTTCAGCCCAGCAATGCTGTAACTCTGACAGAAGTAACTTCTTGACATTTTCTTATGCCCTCCTACTTATAAACTACCCAGTCTATGTAGAGTTTGCATGTCTACTTTGTAGAATAGTTAAAGAAATGCCAATTGTCTAAAAGATTCTATGGTCTGTTGCACAGTCCTGCTTTTTCACGTTCTCCTATAAAAGATTCTTGATCTATCTTGGGAAAAATCCCTTCTCATTTGGCAACTCTAATTTTTTCCCAAAATCAAGACAGAATCATGTCAAGCCTGAAATTTATGTAAGCATATAACTCTTGATTTATAATTTTTGTTGACCAAACTTTCTTCTCCTGTAATCATTCAAAACTCAGGCAGAAGCAGGACTAACGAACAGACCTAGGCCTCCATCCAGGTAAGCACTCAAAGGCCCTGAAAAAGGAACTCTGCTGAAAATGGGGGGCCAGCTCTCTTGCTCTGGACTTCATAGCCAGTTCATGGGAACTGAAGCACAGCCTGCACCACTCAAAATCCACAAAATGAACAAAAAGTTTTTTAAAAATCCCAAGATTATCCATCTATTTCAACTGGTCTGGATACCTGCTTATTAATTTTTTTGCCACTTTAGTTATGTAGCTGTAATTAGATGCTCTTTAACGTCCCTTCCTAACACTATTTTGTGATTTTGTGCAAATGTAAAAAAATCAAAACAAAAAAACCCCCAAACCTGAACACCACAAAATCAAACAGATCAAACAAAAACCTCCAAAGCTACCAAATGGGAGAAAATGACAACCAAAAGCTGCACCCAGTAATTCTGTGCAAAGTCCCTGATGCAGATGTAGCACAGAGGCACTTTCATTGTCTGCATTGATTGTGTAACTACACAGAAATTACATTGAAAAGCAGCAGAAAAATGCCCTCAAATGGTGTATGCTGTATCTGCCCCAGGAGATGCACAGTTCTGTCACTGATGAGCCCTTGGAGCAAACCTGCACCACAGGCAAACATTTTTATGGAACTGAGGTTATGAAGTCTTTCTAAGCTGTTCCTTTAAAAAGCAACTCTAGATATTATGCCTGTAAATCAACATTTTTGTTAATGAGACAGTGGTTGCAGTGGCTGACTGTACTGCCTGAAAATCATAATCCTGAGATTTAGACTGCACTCAAATGGGTCATACAAACCCAAAACCTAATCACAATAATTTTAAGTGTTTGCCTATTTGGCTGGTATTTATTTATAAGTCACCTCCAGCTGCTGGGGATTTTTGGCAGAGCCACCATTTGCACATAAGGCCAGTTCTACTCCTAGCACCAGTTTCTACTTCTCAATTCTAACCTCAGCCTGTTACTACTCAGCATGTACAAAGTCTACATTGTCTTCTCATAAGCTTTTCCTGCCCTTCAAGATCCCACTATGGTTTCTGGGACCACTGTATATAAACCACTCCTGTGAGCTCTCTTAAGTTACCTGATACAGACTGAGACAGGTTCTTGCTGGTGTTTCAAATACTTATACACAGTGTTCTTTATTGTTGCTCTTTGCTCTTTATTTTTTGTTGTTTTGGCAGGTTTTTCTTTCAAATCATTTCTTTTGGGCTCTTAATCTTCATCTCCACTTGCCAAAGAAAAATGGTGAACAAGGCACGGAGCTCTCAGCAGGAGCAGCAGCAACACTCAGAATGAGAAGAACAGCAAAAGTGACAGCTGTGCTTTTCTGCACTGAGCACAGTGGGTAAATCAATACCCCGGCAGCCCTGCTGCCATCTGTGGAGTTTCTGGAGCAGACTGGTTATTTATAGAAACTTGTTTGCACAAAGCCAATATTTACCTGTCGGGRCTGTCAAAATTTGCAATCCATCTTTGCTGTTACCCTGCTGTTTTTCATGTCAATAGTGGAATTTTCCAAAAGAAAATACTGTAAATGTTTCCCCCCTCATAAAYGTTCCCTTCCTACAAGGGTTGGTTACGTTAATTGTTGCAGCAGGAATGCATCTGGTTTCCATAGGGCCTTGGGGATCCTCCAGAATGCAGGAAAACTATAGGGATGTCAAACCTAAAGAGCCTGTTTTTCTGTCTTGTTCCAGCAGCAGCAGCATGGCATTTCCCTGCCAAGGCCAAGTGGAGATTTAATGTTACAAAAAACAATCATTCCCACTCTGAAACTGAAAAGGTTTTCTTTTGGAATGTAGGGCGGCTGCTGTTACTGTCGTAACCATAACCATTATTTTCAAGCAGACAAGAAGTTTTAATGTGAAATTTCAGTGTATTTGCTTTTAAAAGTGAACTCAGATTCTAAGGCAAGAATGAAATGCATGGGTGATCTCAATCCTGGCTCCTTGCAGACTGACATTTACATCGCCGACCTACAGGCATGTCCAAAGGAGATGAGAAGGAGGAACAGACTTCTGGTTTATGTCCCAGTTTCTTCAGGTCAGAGACTGGACTGAAGCGCCAAGGCAGAGTGAAGTACTGGGGATGGCTTCTRCCAGTACCTTTGGGTGGCTTTTTAAAGGCTGTCACTAACTAGGACTGTCCTCACAGAGCTTTCAGTTGTCAGTTTTCTGAAAATAAAGGGCTCTTCATAATCAAAGACCTATTGAAAATGGCAGTCAAACCCAGCATCCTAAATCTTTATCATTTTCTATTTCATTGAAAGAAGCTATCTGCTGCTGTAAATCACAGGGAGGCTCAGGGTGCAAAGCCAGCTCTTGAGAGCACCTGGAGTTTAACTCTAAGTGAGATACCATCACCCAACGGGTCAGCACCTGGCCACATCACTGGCCAGCAACATGTACATCCTTGCAGGACAGGGCTGGAGAAAGCAGGGCAGGACTTAAAGCAGAACARGACCTAAAATAGGGCCAGTAGAAGCATTCTTCAATAAATGGTTTAGAGAATTAAGGATTAAATTATTCTGTCAGATGAGGAATGGATTCTGTGATCTGTACAGCAAATAGCAGTGGAAATAGGACAGTGCTTAAATACATGCCAAGCTAGAAGCCATCTGAAAGAAATGAAGAACAGGTGAATAAGGACACTAAAGAGAAGCAGAAAATCTTTTTGATTTGCTTCTGTTTGTTGTAATATTAATTACTGAGCCCTATGACAAACAGCTTCCTAGCCTTTGGGTAAGAAACAGCATAGAGCCAGAAAATGGAACAGGGAAATTTCTCATTCTTGTTTTCTCCACTGAGACTCACAAAAAAGTTCCTCTTTTATATAAGATGGTTTCAGATGGTTTTTGAATATTATTTAAAGAGCATGTCAAAGCCACAACAAAGTAATTCTTCCTCTCAGATAAGGTCCACGAACTCCCCCCAGGGCAAGCATTAGAGAGCCTGCAGGAAAACTGCTTGTTAGACAAATGGAGCCACAGATGTTACTTTTATCTGGTGTACAAAGCAAGGATGTTACATACAAGGCACAGATACCCAATTACGAAAAGTACTATTTTTAACACAGACTTTTCTCCAAAACAAAAGGTTCCTAGATTTTTGTCTTTTTTGGGAGGGAGAGGGTGAGAATTTTTAGTCTTGTTTCCTGCATTAGTAATTGGCATTAAAATTTTTGAGAGCTGATAATGCTCAGGACCTCACAAATTCAATCTACTGGTGACAAATGTTCTTGTCATATGTGCACCATATCCACAAATGCATAATTCTTTTCCTTAACCTAAGCATCTGAAGCATAGTATGGAACCTCCAGGGCTCAGATTTCTCCATAGCCAGAGCATGGTACTTTTCATAGCACTTCATTATTAACCAAGTTTTATGTTTGTAATGTCAATGCTTCTATTGTGCTTTGCCAGACGTAGTCTAGCGACCACTGTGCTATTGCTCCATGTTGATTAGACAAATATTTGTTCTATCCTGCCAGAAAGCAAACAGTGCCCCTATCCCAAGCCTTTGCTGGTGAAGCCATGCTTCCTTTGTTAAGCTCTGACAGATCTCACAGCAATAAGGGCACTCCATCAAAAGAAGAGCAGTCTCAAGGGTAATGGGAAAACAGTGGCTGAATCTAAGTGCTAGACTGCAGCTCACAATGYCCATGACTACCCAGAAATTCTCATTAACTACAGATAGCACAATATTAGCAATTTGCACTACTTGACTAAATGTTAGTTAAAAACTTGACAAGCACCACAGTCTGAAGGTTCATTTCTCAGTTTAAACACAAAAAAATCCCRAACTGAAAGAAGGCCATCCCTTTAATTTATGCACTGTACTAACATTTAGGTAGCATATATCTAATTGCTGACTGCTACAGATGCCTTTGTATGACCTTGGACACATAATTTTATCCTTTCATGTGTTCATTCTCCTTTTGTCTTACTCCCCAGCACTGAAGACTGGCAACTACCACATCTAAGAGAATAAACAGAGGAAACTAATGCTACAGGTAGTATCAGTATCTCTCCTGCATATGTTGCTGCAACTCAGGGTTTGAACCACTGCCACTTTGGCCTGCAAGATCCAGGAGGGCCACTGAAAATGTTGGGTGCTTTTGCTTTCTCCTGAATTACCTAAGAACTTAATCTAAGAAATGTAATTTTCAGATACTATTTCATTTAAGGAAAGAAARCCTGAGATAAGTAATTGATTTATACTGTGGCACATAATACAGGCACTCAGTTCTCCAAGAGGATCCTCATGGTTTAGAGGGCATTGGGAAATGATGTGTCCTGAAGCATGCAGCAAGGCAGATGGAATAGAAGTTTAATGGTATGCTCTGCTCCAATGTCTATTACTGAATGCCAGGAATGGGACCAGGATGACCCAAGTGATCCTTTTTAGTTCAGTGGTCATTAGTCWTTCCCTCCTGAGTCTGATTTAAAAGAAAAAAAGGAAAAAAAAMCAGATTTCAGCCCCCAGCAGACTTGTGTGATTAGGATAATGAGGAAGAGACCATTTTACAAAGCAGTTAAAGGATTCTTTCTCTCTTTCAGATTTCAGAATGCAGCTGGTTTCAAACTCCCAGCTGGCAAAGAGGGGACTTCTCACCATAAGTAGTCTGCTTAATCTGGGGACTTCTCAATCAGGCACAGATGAAGTAGTGACATGATTACAGGCCTTGGTCAAGTGTTGCAATGAAAAATGATTTATACTAATCAGTATTCTCTAGAATCAGTGCAAAACAAATCCAACACAACTACARACCTTGAAAGAAGTCTTAGCCACCRCTCTTTCTTTTGTCTGAAAATACCATCTTGACAGATCTTAGCCAAGTAATCAAATACTTACATGTAGCACCCAACACATCCTGGCCATCAGAAACATCAGTGGCATCTGTTAAACACCATCTATAAATTCCCTTTTGGTGTTTCCAGGTTGGTTATGACCATAAGGAAAACTTAACATTCTTGAGATTTCACCGCAGTGGTGCTCCCTATACCTCTAGAGATTTCCAAGTTGTCAGAAGCTATCCACTGTTACCCATGACCAAAAAACCCTTTCTGTCTCTGCTCTACTGAACACTGAACTGAAATGCTCATGCTAAGACAGATGTGCAAGTCTCCTGATTTGTGAAGGTATCAACTATTATGCATGGGCTGTTTTAAATCAAGCTTAAACAGCAATTTACAGACAATTTAGAGGGCTAGACAAGAAAAAGAAGATGGAAGAGGTGGATTTGGCTGGCTCCACTTAGCTTTTGGGGCACTGTGGCACAAAAACCAGATACTTTCTTGCTGTGATCTCACGATGGCAACTTCTCTTTCTCCCTCAAGTCTATTTTGATGCCTCAGGGCAAAGTACCAGCCTCCACTTGGCCACTATGCGTTATCTGCAGAGTGGCATGTTAGAAAGAAGGAGAAGTGAAGTGAGGAGAAAGAGAGAGGAGAAAGAGAGAGGAGAAAGAGAGAGAAAGGAAATTTACTGCAGTCAAAATTATCAGAATAATGGGGTGACTTTGGACCAGATTTCAGTCTGTCTCTCACACTGGGTTAAAAAGCCAGGTTTTGAACCCCAAACTGATACTATTTATGGACACTGATGTATTCAGAATATTAAAGATAAATTACCTGTTTTGAGACTTTTTAAAAATATAATATATAGGAACTAGAACAGGCATTTACTTCAGTCTGCCTGCCCTGTATCAAATTCCAGATGATCATATGGTTTAATGCCTCACATTGACCTACAGAAAAAAGGCTCGGCCTTACTGGCCAAATATGAGCCATGCCTATGACTCCAAAAAGAATCCAAACTGTTCCAAACATCACAAACCATGCCCATGCCACTTCTATCAGAACATGAGCCTTTTTGCTCACAAACTTGATCAGGGTCATTAAGATCCCCTAATTAGCAGTTTTATACTGTCACTGCATCAGCATGGATGGGCTGAGAGAGGTCAGACACTGGAACTTCCTTCATTCTGCACAGGAGAGCACATAAGCCTGGGGAACGGAGAGGGTGTTTTTAATTAATCCAACATAAATAAAACTGCCTGAAAACATAGTGAGGAATAGAAGCTCAGCCTTCTGTAGGTCAAACCCAAAGGCTACATTTGTACCCTGGGACMACTTCATTATCCTCAGCTGAGCTGCACAAGGGATTAATTTAACCCTCAGAAAAGGGTCAAGAGAAACTGGGAGAGAAACAGAACAACCTATTAATAAGAACTATAAGAATATATGTTCACAGAGTTTAGTTCAAATTCCTCCTTACAGCTGCTGTTTTTAGTGTAAGCAGGTACATATAGTAACATCACGATTTCTATTCTGCTCCATCTGCTGTTGTCAGAGCCTTTCTTCTMTTATATATTCTTAATAGCTTTTAATTTAAATTATTTATATTCTCAAAACCTTAAGATTCTGCATACCATAAGAGAAGCCTGAAGTACTGAGGCTTGTTCACCTAATTGAAATTTTTTCTTTTGCTTCATTTTAACTAATTCTAAAAATGCATCTGTAAGCCAGAGAACATTTTTTTTTCCTTAATGAAGCTAATTGTTTCAGCTGTGGGCTGCAAGCAGTGTTCCTATTCCAGAAGGAGAACACTGTCAGATTCTAAATGTGACTGTGTACCTTAGGTGTAAAATTGTGCAGTAGCTCATAATTGTATGGGCTGCCACTACCAAGCTAGAAAAAGAAAAAAAGGGTGGAAAGACAAAGCATTAACAGCAGAAACATCCTAGGACTCAGCATTTTTTAAGATCAGGGACATATTTTTAGTAGCTATTTATTTATCTGAAGTTTCCTTCCTTTAGGATGATTGGTTTTTGGGCAGCCTGGTGAAGATGCCACATTGTGTTTTTATCTGTTTTGATGAACTAAAGCATCCCAATGTAAATGGAAGCACTGGAAAATGTAAATGATACAGAAGTTACTCAAATACTTTTTCCAATCCCAGCACTTGTAGAAACAAGGTGGAAAACACCTCTGTAGTAGATACCTAATTGAAGGTGATCTACCTATGGTCTCCAAAACAATATGGCCTGTTCTCTCTTCTTCCCTCTCTCTCCTTTCCTTGAGGGTTCCCTCATTCCTTCCTCACCAATAAGCCAACTTGCACTTCTTCCCATCACATGGCAGGCCTGCATCTTGCTCCAAGAAAGGAGATGTGCACAGCAGGAGGAGACACTGGGGACACTTCCAACCATGTAACAGCCAAGCAGCCCATGACCTGCAACTTTYATTTGATCCAACACCACTCAACAAACAACTGGCATCACTGGTCTAGTTTAAACCTTGACAGTGCCCAGCCATGGCCTATCATTTATTTTCATACATGTGATATAGTATGCTTACCCAAATTTTAGCCCTTTCAGACCCAAATTTGGYTCTAACCATGGTAAAATTGAGTTTTGAAGAAAGACAGCCCCCATTTGGATGCAGTAAGCCAGAAGTAAGTCGACAGAACACAAGAAACAATTTCAGGGTTATCATATAGTGTTTCAGGGTTAGCACATAGTGTTGGCTACTCCTGCTTCTCTACAAAACCACTTGTGTTAAAGGAAATTTCACATCTCCTGTAAGAAACTAGGATTGCAGTATTTTATCTACAAAAGCGTCTTTGGCTAATAAAATAGGTTTACATCTATAAACATTATTGCAGCTTGTTTGCAGGGAAATCTTCACCCTAAGGGCTTAAGCCTATTTTTGCCTGCTCTGAAGCACAGGATTGAATCCTCAGTACACTTTACACTGCAATATCCCACTAAGTAAGGACAGTGCTGCTGCTCAAGGGTGGCAGAGGCAGAAAGCCAAGGACCAAGAGGGAAGTTCCCTTGCTTGGTTCAAGGGGGTACACCAAATCTGTGGTGGATGGAAGGACTGAAGCAGATTGTGTCCATTTGATGCAGTCATCAACCACACCATGAGACAGGGCTTTCTCCTTTCCTACTTCKCAGATAGGATGCCTGCCAAATACAAATATTTTCTTGCTCAAGGTTGGTCTTAGTGTTTCCACTCTGGATATGGCATGAATGTTTTCTCCTCCCTTCACAACACACACTGCCAGCTTGAACGAATATTGGCTTACTGTTCTGCCTTTCCCCGATTTTCACCCTTTTTTTGTCCTCAAAGGCTGCAAGGGCCTGCATCTTGCTCTCCTCCCTTGGATTTTGCTGAGTACTTTCTGGCTGTCATTCTGCTTTGGTAAA
This sequence comes from Cardinalis cardinalis, assembly GCA_014549065.1. NCBI lineage: Eukaryota > Metazoa > Chordata > Aves > Passeriformes > Cardinalidae > Cardinalis > Cardinalis cardinalis. The sequence goes on from JACDOX010000063.1 coordinate 2,732,755, forward strand.
TCTCAGAGCAATTTTACTTCACTTTTCCAGAGTTTTAGAGACAAGTTCTTTTACTAACTTTCCTAGTTTTAAGTAAGGATACTAAAGATTTACAGAGAGATGCATCAAATTAGCCTGTATGGAATAGGAAACTTGCCCTCTAGTGTCAGGTATGCCTGCAGCTTGCTCCTGCTTGGAGTGTAGCTTCCAAGTGATCAATTTGGCCAACAGAGAATTTATTATGCCTCTCCAGCTGCAARTTAAAGCAAATCTGAGTGTCTCCTGATGTCAGTGGAAAGCTACTAGATATAATCTATAAACATCTCAGCCTGACTCCTGATACTTATGCTACTGAAAACAGGACCACAGGCTTTATAGCATCATCCTGGTACTTTTACTCCTAAAGTCCTTTATCTTAGGACTGATTTTCTAAAATAAACTAGAAAGGAATATAAGGTGCTATGATTTAACATTTTAAAAGAGAGCCACCTAATTCTGAAGGCTCATTAGCAGCTTCTGGATGAGAAAGAGGCAGCAGAGAAACATGCCTGAGATTTGGCTCCCCTTCTTGTTCTCCTAAAAGCAATCTAGAACATTTAGAGTAGGATATCTGCACTGGAGGTGCTGTAGCCAGGTCATGCTGATATTTGCATGAAATTTTGGTGGTTTTCATGAGATGTCCTCTCCTATCTACCCTGTGGCAAGACAAGCCATATTAAAGCAAAGCCCTGGGGGAGACAGTGTACTGCCAGATCAGTGAGAAAAAGTGAACAGCCTGTACAGGAAAGCTCTTTTTCATGATGCTAACTGAAGCTTTGCCAGAGGTGAGGCTTCTAAGCAGGGATGATTTTCATCATCACTGAAGTAAGGCCACCCTCAAAAGACCCAAATAAAAGAATGGCATCTAAGCATTACACTGAAACCAACTAATAGACTAGCCAAACTCTTTTAAAAGAAAATTCAACAAAATCTAACCACCTGCTAGGTTAAGCCAGTTTCTATTGAAAGACCAGTAACTCCAGCGTGGCTCTTGATGAGAGCAACACAACTGACTGCAGGGGGTTGGATTATCATCTTTAGAAACTGGTGGTTAAAGATCCTGAAATACCACAGGATTAAAAGCAGAGCAGACAGAATCTCAGCTGATCAAATGCTGCTGTCAAACACACAAAGTTTAATATTCCTTTCTATCAAACCCAAAAATATCCTTAAAATAGTGGAAATCTGCTCTTTTTCTTTATTTTCAAACTCATACTTCTCTATGRTATTTTCAGAATTGTCAAGACTGAAAACAGCAGGAAAATAAAGATATTAGCAACTAATCAAGTTATGTTGTTTTACAGCCTTGTTTCACTTAAACATTTGTCAGTATGGCATATGTATTAAATTACTCTTTTTTTGCCTTTTAAATCTGCCTAGAATCACAGGAAAAATTAAAACTAGCCTGCAAATAGAGAGATCTTCATCTTCTGCAGAAATTTACATTTCCAGTGAAGATCCTATGAGTTGTATTAGTAAAAAGTCTTGTAGAGCTAACTAAAAGGTGATGTATTCCCCAATTATTTATAACACCTATACACACAGAGACAACCATTTTTCTTTTTGCATCAGTAATGGTAAGCRTCCTAGTTACATCCTAGCATCTCGTCCTACTACATAAATCTGGATTTCCCATTAATTTCTAATTGGATGCATGCGTACTAAAGTCATATTGAGAAAACCCTCCTGTCTGCAAGACCAAAGGACTCAGCTTTCCTAAGAAATCTCTTACACTTTTCAAAGTAGCTCAAATAATGCTTGGATAGCACTTGATATTGGATTAATACCACTGAAGTCCATATAATGGCTCCTGTGACTAATTCTGCTCAGCACAACAGAGAGCTCAAAAATTTCTTATTAAGCAACCCATTCTTAGACATAAATTAGATGTGCTTTGGTTAATTATGTCTCCTCTTTCTCATGTACATGGGGAAAAAATCAAAGAAACAGAGAATTGAATTGTAAAAACTGTAAATAAAACCTTTCTTTTTAAAAATATAGAGTAACTAAGCAGTATCCTTCCTGATCACAATATCAAGACATGTGCCAATACACTGCAGAATTAAAATAAATGTAAAACATTACAGCCAGAATTGAAGAGCCAAGCATTCACAGCAGGGCTTGATTGTCAACCTATCATGATCTAAAACACACACATCTACTTCTGCTGAGTCAATGTAGTTTTAAAAATAATGGATTCTTTTTCTAAAAAAAGGTTCCCTATATCTTCAAGGCTGTTAAGGTTAGCATGGACTATTTATAGGCATCAATGAAAAGGAGGAAATCTTACTTTGCTCTCCTACTGTTTGCCTACTGTTTGGTAAGAGTAGCTTGCAGGTTTTCTGCAAAATCTCTGTCATCTCTTGACAAAATTGGAATTATCAACAGGGCACAATTGCATGGCAGCAAGATAAATCAGTGACATTACAGAGTGACTTGGAAGGATGAAACAATTTGATTGACTGGGCTGCTGGACTGTAGCAGCCAACTTGGCTACAARTATGCACTTTCTCTTCCTTTCTCCCTTGCATCCCGAGAGCCAAGCAAGTAACAAGCTGTTATCCCTGGTGGAACAGTCTTTTTTGTATATCAGCAATCAAAATTGTTACTTGTTTTGCGACTGACTCACACGGAGCTCTCTGACATCTTTCATTTTCCTTAGGAGGAGATGCCTTTTGACTGACTTCATGGTGCAATTTGACCACTTCAGCCCAGGAGCAATTCAACCCCTTAATTCTGGAGACCAGCCTAAAAAAGATGCAAGATCTAGCACTTGTTTAAATATGGCCAAGGTTTTGCTTTCTGGACTGGTGTTCTTTTTAAGCAGCCCCTGAGTTTTCACCCTGACCATGATCATGCAAGTGATGGATAATGCTGAGGTGACCAGAATTGTGAGGCAGGACCACTGTGCTCTGCCCCAAAAGTGACCTACAACCTGCCATGTTCACTTTCTACAGGTGCTCTGTGGCACTGGCAACATGTAGGTGCTCTAAACGGGCTGTGGCATCAGGGACGCACAATACCCTTGCTAGGTTAAATGGTTTGCCAGCAGCAATGATGCAGAGGCAGTRATGAGAACACCAGATTGAGGGCATGATCTGAAAGGATCTGGATTCGGGCCCAGGTGTCTGCCTGTGCAGGGGATCATGATGAAATGTGCACATTTCTTCACAATCACAAGAACCACACACTGTGATTATCTGCTGCAAACTGCAATGACCTCTGGGATTTTGATGCAATAAAATCTTTAAATCATAGTTCAGGCAAACTTCCRGGATAATCACCAACTGAGCTCCGGTGTTTAAGTTGGAAGTCATAGAATAAGCTGGGGGACTTTCCTATACTTTTCACATCATGAATCTGTCATTCATCTCTCCAGCTGAAAAAACTCAAATTTCATTSAGTTACTAGTACCCAACAGCATCTAACAAAATTAGAAAGGTATCTCTTTTATCCGTTGTTGAAAACTGACAGAAAGTCCTYTAAAAACCAAAAAAAAGGAACACAATCCAGCAATTGTTTATCTTACCAGGTCAATGATAAACGTTTATGGTCAGAACTGTATGCTTGAAACACTTGATATTTATTCCACCAGAGACATTCTTAGTCAAAGTTTCTTGCTTATACCTTAAATTTGTAATACTAATTCAAAGCCTTGAAATTCACTGGGCTAGAACCTTTAGCAACAAAAAATGTTATTGGGATTGGTGCAAAGTTCATTCTGGAGTAGATGCCCATGACTGTACAATGATGGAAATCCTGCATGCAGAGGTGAACTGATACATAATTTCATGCATGAAAAACCAGAACTTATTTTAAGACTCACTTGTACCTTTTCAGTACCAATGAAAATGTGCATAATTTCACTTGCCATTGAAAATGAAACTTATGACATTCTAAGCAKAATGGCAAAACACCGTGTTGCTGTTTGAGACAGGGTGGTAATTTGAATAGGGGATTTTAAARTGTAAGTTGGGAAGTGGAAACAAAGGAATTTACTTGTGAAACTGCTGTGAATAGACTTGCTACTCTTCTATTAAATATTTAACTGGGTTASAGTAGCATTTAAAGGCAGAAAAGTTCAAGACCAGCTGTTAACATATAAATATAACCCAGCTCCTCAGTGCAGTTACAGAACATCAGAGGTGTTCCTAACTCAAGACTTTGCTTATTTACTGCTCCATGCACYAAAGCAACTGGTCCTGTAAAAATGAGAGGTTTCACAGACATTCTGTATCTCTTTGCAGCTACTCCTAAGCATGATCCTGAGAGCTTGAACAGACAACAAGGAGTCTCACATCAGAGAGGCTCCCCTTTCTGAAAGCTGAGAGGAGCTTCTGTTGGCCAAGTGGCTTAATTCCAGCATCCAAAGGTGAGTTTGGGGAGGGAGAGAGTAGAAGGTCCCTTGTGAGGGCACAGTGGGGATCAGGAGAGAAGCCTGGTTGATCCACAGCCCTTCCTTTCCCTATGGCCACAGACACATTCTAACCCCTTGTGCTGAACCCAGGAACGGTGAGGTAGCTTCCTTGCAGGACAAGGATCTTCCACACACAACRTTCCTCAGCACCATGCTGAATTATCTGAGGTGGAGGTGATAACCTTGTGGTGCTGCCAAAAAACTGGGACACACTTCCCTGGTAGGGCACTTAAAGCTTTAGCTCCAGCACGTTCTGACACATCCCAGCTGGCTGAAAGCCAAGGGCTCTGCTAAGGCTGGTTGTGCTGAGGCAAGGCAGCAATGCAGCAAAAGGCACACCTTGACTCTGATTTTGCTGATGATCTATCCACATGGAGGAAGGACAAGCTCTGCAAAGCCCTTCTGGCGCTTTCATGCAGGACAGTAGGAAATACAAGAAGACAAACAGAGATGTATTTCTCAATCGGCAGATACCTTCTTGCCTGTCTTTCAGGAGGTCTACCAGAGCTGGGGTAAATCTATGACAATTTACACCTTTGCCAGAAAAAGAGTAGAAACTGGGAAACACACCACACCTGGAAGAGGGGCTGTGGCAGCAGCTCTCAGCCTACAGAGAGCAACAGGCACAACTTTCCCAGGCACTGTCCTGGGAAGGCTGTGAGAAGATCAGAGRAAAGAATGATAAACAATTCTTTCTTATCTTCACTTGTTACACCTGTTGAACATGTGGAATATGTTATGGAGATTTGTTTACCAAAGGGTGGTTTCTTAATTGGCCAATGGTGATGGTGTYTAGATGGAAGGACCAAYAGGGTCCACCTGTATCACAACAGTCTGTAAGGGTGATGGGTTTCTTAAGAAGTATAGAATAATAAAGTGATTGATCAGCCTGCTGAGAATCACAGAGTCAATGCTAATTATTACCAGGCTGGGGGCCTGGGATGACAAGGGGCTGCAAAGGTAGAATGGAATAACACCATCCTTTGCAGTGGCTTCTGTTAGGCACCAGACAGAATCCCCAGTCTAAAGTTAGAACCTTATTAACTTTCATGGCAAAACACTTGCGGAGCTATATTTGTAGGGATCTAGAAAATCTATTTTTGTTTACGTTTTCAAATCTGTTTAATTAACTTGGTGAAGCTAACAAATAAAGAAACATTCTGCAGCTATCCTGAAAGTCTTCCTTTCACTTCCAAGATCCGTGGGTTCACGTCTTTCAGAAATGTGAACTCATTCAAATCTTTTCACAATTTCCCCCACTTTTTAAAATATTTCCATTTCTTTCTCACAGGTGTCAGAATACAATGACAGCTTTGATCTTACTGGGGATAACTGTATGTGGGTAGATTCTTTTTCTTGAAATGCAGACTGGGAGTGGATCCAGAGGTCAAGCCAGAAGGTTACCTATATTTGAAAACCACACTTACAGAAAATCCCTTTGTGTGGCTTCTAATATAAATGTGAGTCTTGAAATACCTAGCTTTGAATGCTGCTCTCTGTATCACGATGTTCCAAGTCTTAAGAAAACTGAAGTTCAAAGAGAAGGGAAGACTAAGAGAGTTGGGTTCCATAGTGTAACTATGGAACAAGTACTTTCTTTGCCACATCAAAAGCTCTGATAAAAGCARTCCAGTGATTCAGGATAAGAGCATATTATTTGATGTATTAATTTGACAGTGGGCTAGCATTAGTTAGAAGATCTCCTTTTTCACCCCATTACAAGATTGCTTTTGTGCATTACAGAGGAGTTTAAAACACCCAAGATAGAGCTAATCAAAGTTCTAGTTTAAATGAAGGTCATGCATGTCCTCTGAGGTCTGATTTTCACATGCTTTTTTGAAACCACTTAATTCCTAGGCAGCAAAACCTGCTAGAATTTTTTTAAAGTCCACAAAAAATGGATCTGTGCTCTGCAGACTTTTAAAAATGCCAATAGCTTATTGTATCATGTATGGATTCTGCAAGTTACCAAAACCAAGGATGCATAACTGAATGAATATTTTCATATTCAGAGTGACTGTCATGACCCTGACTGTACTGAAACTTTATTTAATTTGGGTGAGGTATGTATGCAGATGATGCTACACTGGAAAGTTTAARTATGGAAGACAAAACACTTTCAAGTTACATGGCCTCTGATAAAGAACTTAAAATTGAATCTCTCTGACACAAAGTCAATGTTTCTTCCCTTCTAAGGGAAGAAGTCTAAGGGGGCTTTAGTACCTAATGAAGGGGAGTGTGTGTGGGGTGTGTGAGCATTTTCTCAACAGATACTCCAACAGAAGGAAGTACCAGCATTACGATCTCAAGAAAAAGGGAGTTAATAAAAACTTCTGCTTGTGGCCATCAGTGCTGCTGTCCCCACTTTTCTTTTCTGAAGAAGCAGCAGGTGGAGGGGAGGGAGTATGATTTCATTAAAGTATTCCAGTTTTCTGGAAGATATCAAGTCAAAATTGAGAGAGAATGTACGTTTTTTTTTCTTTTACATTTTTGCATCTGAGAACAGTAAAAAGCAGTGGGTTTTAGTTGGTTTTTGAAGAGACAAAATAAGTGAGATCCATAAGAGTAGCACACTCAGATAGGGAAAGATGTGCTTCCAGGAGCCTGTGCTGGGCTGAACTCTAGCTTCAAATGAGAATATCCATGAGGTAGTGGCACACGACTCCTCTTCATGAGAGTAGTCCTGAACTCCTGCCAAAAATCCCTCTATATGCCACTTAGTGCTTCAAGACAAGAAGGATAATGACAGGTCTGTAAAATCTGCTGGAATTGACAGTTCTTATTGTTCTGAAAAGTTTTCGTGACGCACAGGAATTTTCAGATTAGCACTGCACAATGTTGAACAAAATGAGTGTCAAGCAAATCAATGGGGCTTTTCACAGTTCACGAGTCTATGTTTTACTGCTGTTCCATTTTTATTCTGTGCTTGGTCTTGCTTTGTTGTGTGCATGTGCCATTGGAGATGTGAGTGTGTATGCACTGAACAAGGAGTGAGAGTTTTCCGTGGCATGATGCTCCATGTAAACAAAAGCTTAGCATGGAGAAAGTTTTTCTCCTAAGAAAGTGGGTTTTTTTTTCAGACACAAAAATAAGGAACTGTTTATATTTGTGTGGTTAGTCTTTGAGTTACACTTGTCTTCTATTCATTTGGAGGTGAACATATCGAGCCACCTTTTTTACATCTGTGTGTAAAAATTTGTGCCAACTCACTTGAATAATGGGGTGAAAACAATACAATATACAACGGAGGCAAAACTGAAGGGTGGTGGCTCTAGCATCTGTTTACCTAGAACATGAATGACCACCAGGGTTTTTGCAACTGGAGGGTTAAGATCCAGGGAAATTATGAAATATTCAAATTTAATATCTCTCAACACATACGAAGCTCAGATCAGAATTTCTGCTCTATCCTTCCAGTATAGTTTGACATATGGGTATAAAGCTCTGCAAGCAGATAAAAGATAACCCATTAAGCTTAAAGCCCATAGAAACAAAACAAAACCTCTGGAATGCCTATTCCATTTCAGTTTTCAATTTACCATCATTGAGGCAAATAGAAAGAAAAAAAATAACCTGCTCCCTTTGTGAAAATCTCACTCTTCCAAGAAAAATATAAGCATAAGACTGAAGATCAGATCAATGCCTGGTGGCATCTCGTGTAAGTCAATGGAGCTATGCCAATTTGGTCTGGCACCAAGCATTTTAGAAGACATATGAGCCCATCAAACCAAGTGTTTTCCAATGCAACCAATTAAAGCTACCCCAAGATAGCAGTTTTTTTTCAGCTTCTGCATCCTCCCAACTGCTGCCAACATGCCACAGCTCTCACTGAAGCCTACTCACTCCTCTGTTGCTGGAACTCTTATAGCCTGGGAATCTGAAATGCCTCTCCCACGTAGATCATCCCCAAGCACTAACGACAAGCAACAGCCCTCTGCACCATCAGGTCAAAAATCCAATGCAAGCACRGCTTGGACTGCAACACGAGTTTTTCCACCTTAGGCATCACTGGGGATGGAAGCCCTCAGAAAGACTGATCCAGTGCTTAGCAGTTTTAGGCTCTCTCTCTCCCTYCCTCCCTCCCTCCCCAGCCCCCTCCTTTTATCTGCTAATGCACGGGGATAGACAAGCAAAAAAATCCCTTCAAACAAGGTTATGGGAGAGAGAGGAACTCCCTCACAGGCAGTGTTTGCCTAACACTGGTGACTAAACTTGAGAGATTTATGTTGTTTGAACTATATCCCTAGAGTGCTAACAAGAATTAAAATATCATCTTAAGAGTTGCAGTCCCCTTAAAAGACAATGTTCTCCTATGCTTTCACATCAGTAATCATAAAATAAAGCAGAARGCAGCAGGTATGGAACAAAAAACCCTCAAAGGTGCAATTAAGCTTCATTTTGATGCATCTCAAAGGTGTTCAAAATGATCAGCCAGGAACAACCCATGCCCAGGTGTGCAAGGGTCCAAGCTTTCTCACAGATATTTATGGAATATCTTACCCTAGATCAAAGCATCCACCCTCAAGATGGGGAGTGGGCACATCTCTCTTCCTAGACTGCCGTACGCAATGGGATTTTCAGCTACACCAGTGCTAAGTAAATACRAATGAATGATACAAGACCCTGGGGAAGGTGACATAGCAACAAAATACCTTCCTCATTGAAAAAAAATTATTCATTCTTGGCACTTTCATCACTGCTGAACAAAAATAAGAATTGCAATAATAGCTAACAGTTATCTGTTTTTTGCATACCTTAGAAAAATGCATTTTTTTCTAAGCCCAGTGCCATAGGATGCCTGGGGCCATCAATTCAATAAAAGGTGACCCAAACACCCCTGGGAAATACAGGGAAGAGTGACTTATATCGGTGTCTTCAGAAAAAGCAATAAGTCAAGCTTAATAAGGGGTCCCTCCTGCATTTGTTATACATCAGGTTAAACACTCAAAACTACACAGAGGAGTAGTATTACACACACCAATAGACACTCTCCCTGTATTGATGCACTGAATTCTATGTTCTGTATTTAAAAAAAAAAATATTGATCCATTAGCTCTTCAAAACACTGACATTTTCTTTTTTGGCATCAGCTCTGAGGCAATGCTGATTCCTTTAACTGGAGGGATAAGCTCCATGTACACATCTTCCTGTCACAACTTGCAGGGCAAAAGCAAAGCTGACCAGTTAMACCAAATCTAAAGAAATTTACACCCTCAGCCTGAGATTCCCAGGGAGCAATGTGACTCCTCAGCAGTTCCTAATGCTGGGAAATGAAGCTGTGTGTTAAGTTCTCAAATGAACACAAGATACCAAAAATGGATCCCTAAAATGCAGCCAGCTTCATACAATGTTTGCACCTAGTTTGATTACTATAAAATACCTGATACACTTGACAAGCTCAGGAACAGGGTGAAAAAACAAAAAGTTTTTTTTTCTAAATCTTTTTTTCTGATGTCTGCCATTTCTCCTATGTATTTTCACAAACCAGATAAGATGACTACAGTCTCTGAGAGGGTTAAGCAGAGACAACCATGATCTCCATGCAGCAAAGCTCCCTGTCACGATAAAACATGAACAACGCTGAGCTGAATTCATGGCTGGTGTAAGTAACCCCAGAGGGCTGCAGAGGGACAGATTTGCACACACACTTCCCTCCTCTTTCTAAATATACTGTTTCTGCTTTACAGAATCAAAAGCAGAGTCCCAAGAGGCAAAGAAATCAACTTCTAACACATGCCCCACAATGGTGAAAAAGGAAACTCTTCACACTTTTCATGTACTCACAGGTTTCATGAACAAATAGGAAAGCTTTTGAATTAAATGCAGTTTAAAAAGCCTTCAGAGAAGAATAAATCAATTTGAGAAAAAGAGAAAAGGTACAGGAGGAGTAAGAAAAGCAATGACTTTTTAGTGCTGAACACAGTGATGAATGATGAGCAACTCGTGTTTTCTTGGCTCAGGGTCTGAAATGGCATTTGACAAATCACTGTAATAACATACCTGTTATTATTATACTGACACCAGAAATACTGGTGACTTCATGTGGGCACCTCAGACTTTTGTGCCTGCAACATTCTGCTCCATGTGGTTTGCTCTCCTTTTCAAACAGGGGGGTGATCTGAAATACCCCGAAGAACACAGCATCCTTCCACAGACTAACCTCAATTAGGCTAAAAAAAACCACCCAAGGCAATGCAAACAGCTAACTAGTTTGTCCGATGCCCGAGATCATTCGGAAGAGCACATCTCGCTACACAAGACACAAAACCGAGGAATCCCTCGGTGTATATACAGCTGCCACTAATTCGCTTTTTGCCATCCCTCGGCACCACCAATCGCTCCATGCCCAGCCTGAAACAGGATAAAGTACGCGGCTTTACTTACAGAGATCTCGTAGCTCCATCGTTCCCGATGACAAATTCACCTCCCACACGGCAGCGAGCGAATGACTTAATGCAGCCTTTGGCGGGCGGCACCGTGCGCACGGCGGGCAGCGGCGGGCGCTCCGCGGCGGGGGCGCGCTCCGGGCGCGGCCATGGGCGGCGGGCAGGCACGGACCGGCGCTGCCCCGCGGCCGCGCTCCGCTGCCCGCGCCCAGCTCCGCTTATGTGCCGGGCGCCCGGCGGGCTCCCATTGGCACGGGCGGGCGGCGGCAGCCAATGGCAGCCCACTCCCGCGGCAGGGAAACTCCTGCCCGCTTATTTAGCATCTCGGGAGAGCGTATTTCCGAGGAAGAGCGCCGCTTCCCTCGCATCCTGCCATCGCACAGCGGGGATGAGCGGAGCAGAGATCCCCGTCTCTGGGGCTCCCCCCGCGCCGCCCGCTCGTTTTGCCTCAGAGCCCGGCGCTCACCCGGAGGAAGCGCGGATGGGGACCCCGGCATCCGCGTCCACCTTGGCGGGGGCCGCGGGGGAGCGCGCCGGAGCTCCACAATTACTCGCTYCATCGCCATGGAAACAGCCTGGATGCAGCGGGCTGGATTTGTGTAGCACATCTGCTGCCAGGCTCATAATCAACTGCAATCTCATCTTTTCTCCCWCTGCTCGCGCTGCTTATTTGGTTGTGAGTTTGCTCTGTCTTTTCATACATGCTGGGAAAGTACACGCAGACAGAGCAGTGTACACGGTGGCTTTCTCCCTGTGCAAACACGTCAGGACACACGTATGTGTGTGCACACACCCCACGAGTGCTCACTTGTATGCATGCTAAGGAGTCGCACTCTCTGTGTGCCCAAATCACACGATCATAGACTAAAAGATCCATCACCTAGTTCCAACCCCCCTGCCATGGCGGGGATAGCTTTTATGAGTGCTGGTTGCTTAAGTTCCACCCAACATGGCCGTGAACACTGCCAGAGATGGGGCATCCACCTGTCCATCTGTCCCAGAGCTTCATTACCCGCACAGTAAATGGGTCCTAATATCTCATCTAAACAAATTCCCTTTCACTTTAAGGACATTATGCCTTGTCCTGTCACCCCATGCCCTTGTAACAAGTCCCTCTCCAGCTAAGGAAAGTGCTCTAAGGTCTACCTGGAGCCATCCCTTCTCCTGGYTGAACAACCACAACTCTATCAAGCCTGTTTTCATAAGAGAGGTGCTCCAGCCTCCTGATAATCTTCCCTCTTTTGGACTTGCTCCAACAAATAGTACACCTTAGTCACATTTCAAGTTTAAGTAACTGACCAGCAGAAGACAAGACTACTGTAAAAAATACTGTATTTTGCTTTCCAGTTCCATATATTGTGTCTCTCCAAAACAAGGTGAAAATCTGAGACAGCTTTTAGGAAACCTCCAAAAATGCATCTGACACCCACAGACAGTGACCTGAATCTTCGTGCAACTAACTTTACACTGGATATTTCTTTCCTGCCCYGTTCAGGGCCTGATGAAACACACCACTAAGAAATCTTTATGCCCAAAGGGTTGACAAAACCTCTGTCCTGACCCGTGACAATATAAGGAAGGAGAGATCATTAGAAGAAAGGAAACAACACTGGAGAGAAAGAAAAGATTCCTAAGCCACCAGCACAGCAAGCAAAGGAACCGTATGGCAGTTATGGTTCATTCAATTAATGCTTTCCATGCTTCTGTTACTGAAACTGCAAAATGAGGAGAAAAGTCAAATTTATGCATTTATATTAAAAAGACAGCTTCAAACAAACCATGAGACACTCACATACTATTATCATGGTGTTAAGAATTTTAGATGGAAAAAAATGAGGATACATTCCTTTTTCTGGAACTCTTACCTGCATTTGTTTGACCAAAAGAAGATTAAAAAAATATAGCCCTTCTTAAAAAACCCTCAATATTTCTATATTGCACTAATAACAGCATTYCACTTCATGTGCCATGGTAAACAGAGGTAGATTCATCTCCTTGTACAATAAATGCCACTCCCTGTTAAATATCTTCTACCTGAGTCTAATCCAGACTCTGGGAAGGTCTTTCAAACCTCAAGAGCAAGGCCATAAGAGAAGGCTACTCCAGAGTTTTGGGTTTCCAGGTCATCTGCGACTCAGTTACAATTCTTGACATAGAAAAGGGCTTCTGAGAGAACTGTATTTGTGATGGCTCAGGATGCCATAAGGGTTCACCTCTGGCAATGCTGTACTTCTGACTTTTCCTTTGCCTTTGGAGCAGCACCACTACCATAAGGATTACCCTGAGCTTGCCAGCTTTTGCGGTCATTCTTTCAGTTCTGAAATATTCAGCTGTGGAAAGGTATTCGGAGTGCATTTTAAGGGAATGAGGGCTAATTAAAAAGCCTAGGTTTGCTGACAGAACTTGCTGCAAAAAAAGCAGTCTGTCCCATTCCATCCCTCTCCCAYCCAAATCTCACAGGGGAGAGGGTGGTTTGGGAGCGTGGAGCATGCTCTGTCATTTGTCTGTGAAGGGTGAAACAATTCAGCATTTTCAAGGTTATTTTTGCTAGCTGTTATTGTCATGTCATGGACTGGAAGCATTGTCAATATGTAGAGCTTAAAATAGTCATACAAACCAACAAGTTTAAATTCTACTGGACAACAAAAATCAAATAGCACATTCCTAGGAAGTCTCTGCAATTAGTATTTTTAAAGCCAATATTAAATTGAAGAGGTTCCTAATGAAATGAACTTTTCCTTCCTCTTATGTGATACACAAAGTTCAAAACTCTTCAATAGGCTGTCCTTTGTTAAACAAAGCCCCACTGCAATCAAAAATAATGATTAGCAGTGCAACTTTAATGTATCTGGAGAAATTTTCCCTTGGCCCAGTTTCCAAAACTCCCATCTGCATTTCACATGCTGACAGGGAGAAGACTGTGTCCCAGATTAGGGCAACCAGTCAAGAACTCAGAAGACCCATTTTTAAGGTCTTTTCTTTCACAGGAAAGGAGCAGAAGTGACAGAGATCTCTACTTCTGATGACAGCAAGCCACTAGATTTAAGGTTATGAAATCTCACCTTTGTCTCTTTATTTCCTTAGCAATCTCCCTGGCAAATTGCATTTCTTTTCCTCACAAGGTTGTGTTGTGAGAATAAAAACACCAAGAAWTTCATTGTAACCTAAAGCAGGACAGGACACAGATACCAAAGAAAGCTTTTAAGGGAGATCAAAAATTCAAGGCTAGAAAAATCCAGGCATTTCAAAGCAGCATAATAAACATGATTTGTGAAAAAATTCTTCTAAGATAGTAGGATAAAATGATGCTGTTCAACTAAAAGGAAAAAAGATTTCCAGGAAGGCTTCACACCAAAGCTGCTACTTGTCAATCCGACAGCAGCTCCTGCCAGTATTCTGTCATGGGCTAAGACCTGTTTGTGTGTGGGAGCTGAGGAACAATCAGTGATGATATAATGCTTACTCATCCTTCCAGATCGTGGGTTTTTCCTTTTTTAGCCTAGATACCTAAAGGGGAAGATGGTTAACCTGCTAAGACTTTCCCARTCATAGGCTTGATGGTTGGCTTCCAGTGCCATAAGTTACCTGTTAATTCTGAGTAAATTGTCAAGCCTTTTCAAAAGTCCATTCGTAGAAGCAGCTGATTTGCACCAGGAACAGCTAGTCCTATTGATTTATTCCAGGAARACCTACATATTTCCCTTTCACATCTGTATTCTTGAAGTGTCAATTAGGACCTATCTGTAGATAATACAAATACCTATTTCAGAGACTTCCAAGAGGATTTTTCACATTTAGTTTGGTTTTCCCCAAATCTTACCATCAGAAAGCTGCATAACTCTTTTATCAGGAGGCCCCTACGCTTTATTTCGAATGAACAGCTTTGAGGGTTTGGTTTRGTTTTTCTACCTACTACTACTGCGTCAGAAAGAAGTTTTTGCATAGTAACATATAAACACAAATTAAAATGAAAATGCTGGGCCAGAGCATAAAGTGACATCTATCTTGTCTGCCATTTAAGACAGCTTGGCTACAAACCACAAAGCTTATCTGACTAGGAACACACAAGTGATATATAAGCGGCTGAAAACAGTCAGTAACACAGCTTTGTAAATCAGATTAGACATGACCTTCAGAGGTGATCTGCCACCAGAGCACCCAGAAAGTCTCTGTGAATTACAGAACCACAGAACCTTTCATTCTGCAAAGCATTTCCACCATCCAAGCACCAATGAGTGCATTCATGTTCACTACCTTCCCCTGTGCTTCGACCACAGGGAGCATCCAAGTCTCCTCATGCACCACCAGGTTGGTTGCCTACATTCTGAGGATGCATCCACATGTTAAAAGACTTCAAAGATTAAATAAAATCTCCACTTGTCTTATACAAATGAAATCAGAGCTTTATAGAATTTCATACAACAGTCCTGGACATACACAACAGCAGTCTGGATGATGACTGTCTAGGGGTGTTGAATTTGCAATTCTTCTTTATCTTCCCTGACAACTGAAGCTCTTCAGCTAAGCCAAAGACAGCCTACAAACAATCCTGAAATTGGCTACAGGAACTGACATGAATATTTCTCAGTTTTCCTATTGCTAAATGATTACACGTAGTCTGAGTAGTGAAAGGAGACTTCCTAGTCTAGACAACATGACTGTAGGCTCCATTTGCACCTCCAGTGTTAACTCCAAGAAGATCTGAAATGCCTTGGCTTTGATACAGATCCAAAATATCCACATCTTTGAAAAACAAACCCCAAAGAACCAACTAAACAAAAAGAAGAAAAGCACCACAACTGCATATAAGAAACCTAGTCTGACAAAGGAAGAAAGAGAAATTGGGTTGCTTAGAGGAAGACTATTCTGCCACAGTGAACAAATTCAGAGTTGCATGGTTTTTGATACATGCACAAAGAAAAAAAAAAAAGAAAATTATTTCTAACCTTGACAGTGGGTACAGCAGACAAACAACCTCAAGTGATGTTTAGGTTTGGCGGCAGTGTCGTATACAATCATAGTTTGTCTTTGGATAGCTATCATATTAAAAAAGCCCTTAAAATACACAAGCCCCYGCAGCTGTCTGCAACCTTTAAGTCTTGCCATTTCAAACCCACATTGCAGTCATATAGCATGAGAGGGCACTGAGGAATTTCAAATCAATTATAATAAATCCAGACAGCAGACAGCAGAAGGTTTCACAGTACACATCATCGGATTCAGGATTCCTCACATAGCACTCTTAAATACAAAACTGCAAGAGACTCAGAAACCACCTTGTGAGTTTTAAAATTTTCATTACATTCAGACCATATAAGCACTATCTGCCAAATCTATCACATATTCTTCTTCCACTGTTGGGGTTAGGATTTTCCCTGCTCCCTCCTCTGCCCACATTGTTCAAATGCATATCAAAATTTTGTATCAAAACCCTTTGGAACATATCAAGAGCATTTTCAGTCATGTCATTGTAATCTCAGTTCTCTCATTCAATCACTCTGTCTGGAGTACACATGGCCAGGACAGAACAATTTCGCATCACTGCAGCATTTTACCTTCCATCTTTAGCCACTTCTCCAGCTCATGCTTTGCACAGGCTGCCAAACAAGAAACAGCAGCCAGGTTTATCTTCAATCCAAACAGTCTGAGACTTCCATTTAATGCTTGGTTCTTTGTAGGATGGGCACTGTGGAATATAAATCGTACTAACACTGTTGAAACAAATTATGCCCCTTAGGTGCTCGGTCTTGCCTCTCTTACAGGCATGCATACTCCCCTTCCATCTTATTCATTAGTGCACTGTGGTTTTCTTCTTCTGGATGATGGTAGTTAAATCTCTACTCAATCACATGAAACGGCAACAGAATTATTTCTTCAGATTTTCTGATTTTAACAAAACCAAAGTGCAATAGGATGGACAAAATAAAGGAAAAAGTCATCTGTCTCAGTTATCTGAACTCAGTCTGATGCTGCCATGGCTCACTGTTTAAATAATGATGCATGAGTTTTTTAATATGTTAATTACACAAATAGGTACTTAGGAACTACTTAAACAGAAGATTATTTACCCCATTGACTAGAGAAACCCATGTGTCAGCACATCTGCTGCACAGGAAGATTAAATCTGTTCACACAAAACTCATGGTCTCCCTTGCTAATGGAGAAGAGATTAGTAGTGTGAGACCTGAAGCAGGGGCTTTGGGTTTTATCCAGCAGACCCTTAAGACTGTCACACTGGATGATGCTAGCAAACATCTCTGGATTTCTAAAAACCCAGTATTTACTTGTCTAGGCATCCTGGAAAAAGAAGTGAGATTTTTATTGAAAAGAGTTTTCTATGTGTGTGTTTTAATTTTAAAAGCTTCTGCTGTATTTTATTTAAGAGTAACAATCAGACACCCAGCAGCTTTAAGAGTATTGCTGTGACTGTGCATCTTAAGAGGCTGGACTGACAATGCTAGTTGATGATGTTTAGAAARAGTATACTGAAAACAACTCAATTACAGAGCTATCTTTGCCTTGGTTCACCTTCCCAGCTGCTGCTGAAGGATCTTCAGACTATTATTTTAATAGCTGCTGATGAGAGCCAATCCATGTTTTCCATATCCCCTTAGCACTGCTTTTGCATTCCAGGCTTGCATGGCAGGGTAAGCGTCGGAAGGCTCTGGTGGTGCAGAAAGGGATTGCCAAGACTACAGCTAATGTGAAGAAGAGAAAACACGAGTCCAGTTTCCAGGTCCAGCAAGCACACAACAAATTTTCCTGAGAAGAACGTGTTCTGTCTGCTTCCACCTCATGCAGGAATGAAAGTCAAATGAATGCTCACATAAGCTGAATGAACAGTTAGGGCTGTTTACCATGGAGCTATTGCAAGTGTGCACTTAGCTTCAGCTAGAAAGGGCAACATCCTCCATCCACACCCTCATAAGGTAATTCGGAGCACACAAAATGAGCTACTGATGCTTCTATTCTGTGTCAGCCTCTGGCAGCAGGCATCTGTTCCTGAGGATTTCAACATCTCCCTGAGCTGGGCTTTGCAAACATCCCCTTCTCAGAGACACTAACAGCCACTTTTTTAATCCCTGTACATGGAAATGTGCAGCCAAATATACATACCCCAAACACGTGTCGCATGCACAACAGAAGCCTGCCCACACACGCCCATTCACAGCCAAATGTAGTATAAATAACCTTGCTATATAAATAGCCTTRCTTAAATGAAGTCTCTTGCTTAAATAACGCTGGCATAAATACTCCTTCTTTATGCTGCCTGTTTCATCTCATGTTTAAGTCTGGAAAGTGGCAACTCTGTTGGAATGACCTGAGAAACTCCACTCAAAGTCAACAGATAAAAAGGAGGGGTGAKCTCAGCATCATGATATCACTGGTGAAGATTTCGTGAAAAGAATAAAAGGCAGGCAACTTCCTTTTTCATGTGTCTCTGATGTCAAGATAGATAAATATTAGTAAGACAGGCAATAAGGTATTGCAAACAATCAGAGGAGATCCTCAAGCACTGAAGCAGCAACTCCCACAAAACTAAAGTTATAAAAATTAACCTTTCATTCTCTGTTTAAAAAAAGTGAGAAAAAAAAAAGTATTAGAAAAGGAAAAATAACTTCTTCCTCTTTCTCRGCATCTTTAGAAGGACACCAGATGACTGTCCATACTCCTCACTATGCTCATGTCTGTATTCATCAATATGGTTTTATGGACATTTTCTGTCTTATCCTTTTCAAAACATTTCAAGAAGCTGTTAAGACTGCTTTCTCCAAAGATGGGTGGGAAGGACCGGCTGTCAGAAAGGACTCTCTGAACCTCCCTGCAGCAACCCTGCTTCACATTCAGCCCACACACCAGGCCCAGCTCTGTCAGCATTCTGGCTCACTTTGTCAGGGGCTGTTGCATCTGCTCAGAACTTCCTTCCCGCTAATGAGCCTCTCTCTAATTGATCTTCAGAGTACATATTTCTCCAGACTCGATCATCCCCGAGCTAAAGATGCTGTCAATACTGCTAAATGGCAATTGCCATCGCAGAGACAAGTCCCACCTTGTCTGAACTGCCTTCGCTGAACCCTCTGCTCTTTGCACGTGGTAGGTGGAATGATTGACTTCATCCTCCAAGTCAAGATACAAATTCATAAAGGTCAAGCAATGCAGGGGCAGTTTTAACAGTGGGCACAAACTCCAAGTTTTCCTCGCTCTCTTTACGCAGCCTCTGAAACACAAACATATCTACAGTGCTAAGCCAGTAGTATTTCTACCTGTTACATTACTGCTTTGTTCAGGGTTGGACCACTTTCATTCCATTAATGCTTTCCTTTAAAAACATTTCAGAATTGGTTTTAAAAAAAATAAAAATAGACGTTTAAAAATATTTCAGTCTTCCTTAATCATGCAGGGATATATTTTCAAAGCCGTATGCCAGGAGTATTCCACGTGACTCCCATTCATGTTAAAATTAGAGTCACCAGAATAAACCCCATATGCTGCTTTGAAAAGGTACTGCAATGTGTCCAAGGAAAATTTTTGCAGCTTAATGATGCTTGTACAATTTTTTTGCCTGCTTTTCTTCTTTTGATTTATAAATAGATTTTTAACATCCTTTTTTTTGTTTTTTTTTTTTTTTAAATAACACTTTGTACTATCTGGAAAAACAGAGAGAAGGGATTTGCTGGTTTTCTTGGTTTCTCTGCAGCCGTTTTATTTTAAAATTATCAGTTTAATCAAAATAGCTTTGCTTTGTAGGATGCAATGCTTTTGGAAGCTTTTTTATAACTCTTTTTTTGATACTGCCACTGTGGACAACGTTTCTACCTGAGCCACAGCCTGCAGTGAGGTCTGGCTGCCTGAGCTGTTGTCCTTTCAAGTGGTGCTCAACATTTCTGTGTTAGCCAGAAATTAATTTTCACATCTGGACAGCGGGGAACTTTTTTCCAGAAAGGCCAAGGCATAGTCTCTCCTTGGCAATAGGAGCACTGCTGCTTTGTCCTAGAGCCAGGCACCACGAACATACAGGTTTCTATATTCAAGGTCCTGTCGTACGTTCTGCCCAATACAGAGCATCTCTAACACCTGTGGCAGCCACAGAAGCCCACCCCCACAAAGCCAGCTACAGCGCTGGGCTAACTGTGGGCATGCATATACTGATAAATAATGGTGGATTATTAAATTTGTCATTTATGACTGCGTTCTTTCTGGTCATTTTGAGAGAGAGTGGAAAAAACTATTTCTGGCAGCAGCTCTGGTTCTCTCATAATGCTCTCAAATTTTTACTGCTTCTAACTGTGCATGAGAGACTGTGCACAAAAAGAGAGTGTGAATGCCATCTCTTCAGTTTATCCTCATCCTTCTTGTTACTGTCTCAAATTGCCAAGCATTTTCATTTCAGCCATTGACACCAAAGGTACAGCAAACACTGCATCTAACCACTTAATTACTTTAACCTTTAAAGGATGTAAACAAAGGGTAAATATTTTGCTTTAATGTGGAAGATGCTTCCACCATAGAGGGAAAAAAMCCCCCGTCTCCTTGCTAACAGAATTGTGTATCATACAAGAAAAGAAATCAAGATATAATTGTCCTGTCACCAAAGCACTGACAAGTGAGGTGTGGGCTAAGTTCCCATCTCTACCACTAACTTTTCAGGCAACATGCAGGAAGACATAATTTATACATCCTTGTTATCCTACAAAAATCACTTAACATCACCTTTCTGCTCTCCTATTTTACCCTTTGTATATTCTGTCAATTTAAATGGTGTTCTCCTTTTGGTCATAAACCTGTGCTTAAAAGAAAAACCTGAAACTTTGTGGGATGGTGAAATGACAGCTTGCACCTGAAGCTAGAACCTGTAAGCAACGGAGCTTTAGCAAAAGCAAGGTTTYGGTACAAGATAAGCACTTATAAAACAACACAAAACCCCAACAGCCAGCCACAAACAGCAATCCACTAGCAGCCAAACATGGCTCTGTAACTTCTACACACATTGCCTGCTTTAAGTATTAGGGTTCAAATGAGCCAACGAGTTACTGTGGTTACAGAAGTTACCATGTCAGCTGTGCTGTAGTATAGCCAGTGGTAACCATTTAGTAAAACATCATTTTGTAAATGTTGGCAAGAAAATTTTGAAGAAATGCTTTCAACATCACATTTCWGAAGGGGCTTGAATGCCCCTGAGTAGTAACAGCTCAGCTGTCAGAGCTAAGACAAGTTAAAACTGCTTTAGAGGGATCACTGCAGTTAATRGGGAAAGCCTGACTTCTTAAAGGGGCCACGGAATCCATCACAATGATGTTTTATGCTTTATTTAACATTAGGAAAAATTGATGAGCTTGGCTGATGCTCCATCTGAATTTGTTTCAATGATGATTAATGACATTAATTACCACTTCTTCCTATTTAGATAAGATATCCTACTTCATGAGAAAATWGTTTTTACCCATAAAACTCCAAAATAGTTCAGGTAGCTAGACAGTTCCAGGCATTGATTTCTGCAGACACAGCAAAGCTAATTTCATACTTAAGTCAGGTTCCTCAGGGCAATTCTGGGCAAGTTTTGTTTTTCTCCAGGGATAAAGATTTTATAATCTCTCTGTGCARCTGGTTCAAGAGCTGCACCAGTATYGGTAGTGTTTCATCCTTACACCCTAACAGTTTTCTTCATTGCGACTTCTATTCTCTTCTTTCTCTGTGTACTTCTGAGAAGGGTGTGCATCTTCTCCTCATCCTTCTCATTCTAACAATGGCAGAAGGTACAACTGGATCCACCCTGGATCCAGCTYTTTCCAGGATGAACAAACCTGGTTCCTTCACATTCCCTTTGAATACCACATGCTCCATCCTCCTTAATCATCCTGGTAGCCTTTTGCTGGACTAGCTCTATTTCATCAGTTTTTCCCCATTTCTAAGGCACAAAACTGGACACAGTCTTCCAGTTGCTGCCTCATAAAGGCCAAGCTGGGGGAAATAATCCCTTCCTCTGCCATGCTAGCTGTGCTTTAGCTAATGCAACCCAGTGTGCARTTAGTCCACACCACACAAGGGTGCACTGGTGATTCATGGTACTCATCAGCCCAGAGACCATCCTACAAGCAAGCACCTACAGCGATATTTGTAAAACATGAAATTAGCCTTTCTGAGTCCTCGATTTGCTTTGCCAGTCGCCCATCCTCAGCTTTATTATCGAAGAAAATATCCGCAGAAATTAATATCAAAACCCTGGCCACCATAAAAATCAATACAAGATACTGAAGTGTTACTCTAGTACTAAAATCAAGAAGCGTAGAGAAGGAAATTAGAACCATCAAACTCTTTCAAATTATAATAACTAAAGCAAATTGAGCAGCTATGAAACATCCTGTTGTCTGGAGCTTAAAAGCATCAAGGCAATAAAACACCCCTAACCCATGCAAAGGTAAATAAGTTTTATGGAGATATTTTCTTTCTTTTCTCCTAAAGTAGAACCACTAGTTTAAAGATTTTGCCTGGTACTTTAAAKATTTTACACAGCAAAGGGCCATTCAGGCCGTGTATATAACTGACTCCATTTTCAAGCTGCACACATAAAATATCTTTTACCTGAAGTCCATCTCCCAGATTGGTGGAGACAGCTGTTTTCTCTAAGTAAATTAAACTTTAAAGTCCACCGTGTGCAGAATTAGGCTAGATAAAAGAGTATCTTGTTCTCTGCCATCATTATTAAAATATTGTATTTATACCRTTACTTCTGAGGTAAGACTTTTTTGTCCATATGGATCAATTTTTAGAAAGAAGAAACACATTTGCATGTGTAATTTTGACTTTGCAATTTTAACAGTGGCCTTCAGATTTCTACCACTGCTGAAAATACATAGCTGCCAGTAACACCCATCCTGGGCTCCAAAAACTGGTTCCAATATTCTGTGACCTGAAAGGGTCTTTTCTGATGTCTTGACAGATGTGGCTGCCCAAAGTAGTCAGCGAGTGTCCCCGCCTAGAAAGTGAGAAAAGCCACTAAYACTCTCCTTAAGGCAGGTGGAAGTACTATGAGGCATGCCATTGTTCCAAGGAAAGAGGACAGGTGGAAAGTAAGTCTGGGGGAATAAATCCTGTTGGAGATTGGAGTACTGAACATGGAGAAAAGCTAAAGGAACAGAGAGAGAAATTCATTAAGATTGCTACACGCAGTCCTAGCTTTCAAAAAAAAAATCACATATAGGTTTTAAAATGAAGAAGAAGAATCAGTTATATGACAATGAGATCAAAAAAGAAAATCACTGGGAAGAAAACAGCCCTTTAACAACTTCCAGATCCCCAGGGGAGGTAACAGTCCTTTAAGAATTTCCAGAACCCCAGCTTACATAAAAATGAGTTTTTGGAAGGAATCTCAGAATCTTGACAGCTATGAGATTACATTCTTTATCTCACACATCTGATTTTACAAAAACAAAGATGTTTCATTTTTCCACTTGGTGACTTTAGAGATGTTATTTTCACTATGAAGGGCTGGTCAATTGCTTCTGAAGAGGCTGACAATGTAACAATGATATGATGAGATCTGTGGTTTCCTTTGGGCTCTTGGTTAAGTACAATAAAAGTTCTAGGCAGCATGTACTWGTCAAGCAAAATGGATAGAACTGCAATTTTTAAGCTCTTCTTGCTGAGGTTCTGATCAGTTTCCTTGAGAGAGAAAACTGATGCTTGAAATCTGAAGAAAAGTCTTCAGAGAAAAAATTGCCATAAAATTCAAAGCATGCATGAAAGTTCTTTWTCCAGATACTTTCACAGAAGTCTTTTAGAAGCAGACTTGACATTCTTGATGCAAGGATTGGTTCTTGAGCATTTCAGTTTCATGGCCATGGCACAAATATCTTCAGCTGACACAGCAAGATCTTTAATCGTTTACACAAATGTCTTTTTCAAGGATTCTGATATTTGTTCCTTCACCTCTCCCTATTGTTTGGGTTGATATACTTTCCTGGTATCTAATCTGTCTCCATTCCTGTGCTCAGTTATTAAGGTAATATTCCTCAGCTTTCATATGTATTACTGGGGGCCTTGCTTCTCTGCTTACCATGACCAACATATAAAGGTAACTTGAGGAACTAGGATGGAACCTCCCAATAAATTATATTTTAGTCATCAATAAATCCACAAGATTTTTTGCATACTATTCGAATCCACAGTGAAGAGKGGAAAGGGCAAAGAAAAAAGAGCCTTACCACTTTCAGAGGCACACACAATACCTTCCATCCCCCAGTAAGCTCTTTAGCTCTCAGTGGAAATGCGGCAGAACCCAAGGCCACGTGTCTAAGCTTCACTGCCATCCCAAATAACAACTGCCTCTGCTGTAGTCTCAAGGCCAAATGCTCTGTGGGGCAAAACCTAACACTGCCTTCAGAAAGTATGTGCTAAACCCCTCACCTCCTCCATTTTACCTCTCATGCAGTGTCTGGGAATTTGAGGACAGCTCACATTAGCACACCAAGGCCCAGTTTAACCTGTGACCACCTAATAAAGGTAACCTACAGAGAGCCAGCAGAGGCAGGTACCTGTGTTGGCCCAGTGTGTATGGTGTGGATGTGGATTGAGGTAGCTGATGTGGGTAAAGGAGAGGAGAACCCATCTACACCCACACACCATCCTCTCCTTCCCTCTCATGCTGCCTTCCAGCAGCCCTCCCTCCCATCTGCTTCTTTCACAGCCAACCTTAATTTACACTGGTGCATGGGTAGCAGGATCAGCTTGTCAGCTGCTGGCCAGTTACCTCATGTGCTAAAAATAGAGACAGGCAGCAGCAGCCCCTGACTGGCAAACGCCTCTTTAATGGTGACTGATACATTCAATCAAGACAATACCCGAGATGTAAGATGCAAACAATGAAGGACATTTGTATAAGGACAGATGAGACAAAAACAAATAAGCACCCTGGCTTTGCTTACGAGACACAAATGAAAGATTTCTGCTGCTCTTTTCAACCATGGTGCTATTTAGATTACAATTACTTAAAGCAAACCAACAATAATACAAGCTCTTCTGCTACTCCAAGAGAGGCTATAAAAATCTCATTGTCAGCTGCATCATTCATCACGATAACCTCATTTCAACTGAAACAAAATATCCGAGACATCACCTCTCCCCCCTTCCTTCCCTTTTTTATTTGCCTATAATAAGGTCTATAGTCTGGGGAGCTCTCGGGCTGAATTCCATGCATTGTGATTCACAAAATGAAAATCTGGTATTATATGCCCACTGACATTCACATCAGCAGCAATTCATGCAGCAAAAAGCCATATGCCATGCACCTCTGATTTAACTGTACTACAAAAACACATCTTAGAAAGAATTAATAAAAATACAGAGACAAGAGTGGTTCCTGGGATCTGATTATTAGCCACACTTTTAGACAGGAATGACAGGGGCAATATCACAAAATATGCTGTTTTGGTGACAGTTCCAGTTAGGTTATATCCTTTCCCTTCACGACTAACACACTCTACATGCAACTGAGGCATTTTTTTTCTAGTGCAAAAGGTTTCTGTGGAGTAGAAAAAGAGTGGTTAGCACAGATAACCTACACTCAGTGTTTCTCCTCTGGTTATTGGACTTTCCACTGTCATCTTTTTGAAGGCTGAGAAAGTTTATTGGTTTGATCAGCACCCACTGAGATGAAAATGAAGAGTGCTTTGAAAGTATGAAGTACCAGCAGCTTTAAAAATTATCATCACCAGGGTGTTACACAGACCTGCATGTATTCTACAGTAACACACAGACTTCACTAGAAATCTGGGGGATAAAATCCCCTCTGCCAACAATGGCTAGGTTTTCCACAAATAAATTCCACTGCTGAAACCCATACAGTCTTTCATCACTGGGGAAAGGACAAGACAAGCTGCTGGCCAAGGAATGGATTACACTTAAATACTCTTTTCTTGTTTTAAATAACAGATATTTGTTGAGATATCCTTCCCTTTCCTTGATYTTTGGCTGGAAGAATCCATCTCTTTGTTGGTGCACCCATCCAGGCATATAAATGGGCAGAAATCAAGCTTGAAAATTATTTTTCTTTTAAGGCTATGCCCTCCATGAAATCATTGCATATGTGGTCACTGGAGAAGGACTGTTCATCTGTAACTAGATATGACCCTACTACTAAAGACTTCCAAAGCCTTGTGGCAAAGACAAAAAAAAGTAAAGACACTGTTTTAAATGAAAAATGTCTTTGAACTAGAAAAATAGTTCATAAGCTACAAAGTGCAGAAAAAGGGCAAGTTAGACTGCTTCATTATGCAGTCTAAGTACTTAATTTTCACAAATTATTTTTTTTAATATATTTGCATTCTTGACAATGCTAGTTGAGACTGAAAATTTTTCAGAAGGAAGCAACCATCTAGATTTAAAAATGTGATACTGTTGTTCAATTATTTTGAGCTTGACAGCCCTGATTTTTTGGGGTATGAATACTTAAATCTGATTTTTACAGACTGATGCCTCAGTAAATGGAAAGATGCCTCTTCAGCATCTTAAACACTCCTTCTCAGGTTCCTGCAGCCAGGAGCAGCAGATGAGTGCTATGGGACACATTTGGAGATCTGACAGGTGGAGATAAATGTACAGAGATGGAGAAGACTAAGCAGAGCCATTCCTAAGTGAGCAGCTGATGAAAGCATACATTTGGAATGTCTAGGCCACAAAAAGCATAGAGGGAACACTGACCAAATACTAGGGAAAGGTCTTAAACAGGCTCTCTCTGCACCACATTYAATTGCACTATTTAAAAAAGTCCATTCTGAAGGAAGAGGTTATTGGTGGAATACACTTGGCAATTTTTCTGCACCCAAATTATGCTTTCTAAAAKATTCCTATTATATTTGAAGGGAGTAATTTCTTCAATTAAAAAGTCTCATTTTCTCTGTAATCTATGCAGCAGACTTGCAAAATGTTAATTGCCACAATTTTTTTATAAATTCATGCATTTCACAAATAATGATAAAATATATTTATAGCAATTATCTGTTTCCAATAAAAGTTAATAAAGTGCTATTGGCCTCAGGTGTGAAAATGTGGGATTTAATTTGTGCTAATCTGCCCCAGCCTGGGGAATACTGAATCCATTCTATGTGAGAATAATTTATTTGCAATATCCCTGAGTGATATAAACAAAGCATTCTCAAGGGAAKGTGCAATAAAGCTAACAGAGAGGTGCAATCATTCCACTAGCCTGGCATTTCCCAATAGTAAAATCCAAACAGATCAGCCTTCCAAAGCTTCTCCCAAAAGAAGTTAAATTCATCTGCTTCAGACCCATAAGAAAACAATAATGCTTTGGAGAGCATCTGTGAAGAGCTATTTACCATCCCTTTCCTTTCTTTCATTGCATTGAAAAGGAGGTGACAAACAGGTTTAAAGACTGACCAAAGGATTTTACTTTCAAGTTTGTCTGAATTATTTTTCTCTTGTTTGAGGTAATGCTTCTTTCAATTTCTGAAGCTACCATTTGCAATCCTTCTCCAAGCCTCTCTGTGCAGCTGTGGGGGGGGGGAAGAGAGGCACAGAGAGAGGAAAGCACCCCTCTGGGGCTGGAGCTGGTACTGCATCTGTGGCAGGGTGATGGAGGGGGCTGGAGCAAGTGGCCAGACATCCTGGTTCTGATTTTGACCCTGCAGCTGCTTCACTGCCAAGGCACTTCAGCTCTGGGTGCCTTTCCCTCCATCCTGTTAAGTGTGGTTGATCGAGATTTGGCCAAGCCTGCGAGGAGCAGAAAGGCGCAGAATGTTGTTAGTGCCGCTAGAGGGGATCACTTGAGCATGCTGGGGACCTGCTGYTCCCTCCGGAGTGAGGCCAATCCCTGTCACTTCCAGGTCAGGCACAGAGCTGCCATGGCAAGGACTAGCGTTAGGACCACAAAGTGGCAGCCAGGGGGGCATTTTGGACAGGAGCTATGCAGAGTCTGCTCCTTGAGTCTCCCCAGTTTTCAGTGGACCCAGCAAAGCTGTGACAGCTCCTCACATTGTTGCTCTGACCCTTTCAAAATGACCCCCTAGGCCTTTGCTTCCTTGTGGGTAACTCACATTACCTGATGGTGGGTTTGGCTCACCACATWTTCACACATTTTCACACAAACCACCTCTCACACAAGTTTGCTTCTTAAGAGCCTGTCCTTGAACATTTAGTCATATTTTGAACCCAGCCTTCCCCAGTTATTCATCCCTACAGCTGCCAAAAACACAACAACACCAGAGAAGCTGAGAAACCTGTGGCATGGCATTTCCAAACCTCCACCGAGGAAGGAAATGGTATTTTTCATTTTTTTGTTACGCCTGGTTACTTTTTCTGTTATCTTGTCAGTGAGCAAGGAAGARTGTTTGCAGAGCCTGAGCACAAGCCATAAACATCTTTTGTGGTTATCAAATGCCTCTGTGTTTGCTTTGCTATTTAATTACAGGACTCACGTAGGGCATTTATTGTTTGCATCTGTTGCCGCTGTGAACAATGTCTACTCCTCTGATCACCACAAAGGCAGTTTGTTATGTGTATGCCTGTCAGTGACATGTTTTATCCTCTTGCTGAGCAGACCCCCCTGCTGCAGGGGGATCCTGTGCTGCAGCTTGGTGTGTCCCTGAAATAGCCAGATGCCACAAAGGCAATTCCTCAGCAGGTTATCACTGTGAAACCTCAGAAACCTCAAAAAACTGCAACCAGGTTTTGGAGGTTTCTGAGRATATTTTTCTTATTACAAAGTATTTTTTTCTTCTTCTTCTATATTATGCAATATTATTACATATTCTTACTAAAAATATGTTTCCACAAAAGATTTAAAAGCCCATGTTCTGTACTGTGATGATCTCAAACACATGTCCAGAGGGCAAATTAACTAAATCTCTAAGTAACAAGAAAAATTCATTGGCAGCATCATTACCCAACCTTGTCCCACTTTCCCATTCCTCAAACCTGTAATTTTAGTGAATGCAGTGGATTTTGTTTTCAAGCACCTTATATCACAGTACTTAGATTTTTTTTCAGTTTTGGTTCCTCCAATTTAACTTTTGCCATGCTGGAATGATAATCTGCATCTTATTATGAGTAGTCATTTTTTTCTTCTAAAACCCAACAACTACACTAATACTAATAAAATCAGCCACATTGTGCCCATTCTCCGTAATGCAGCTTCAACACCCTGCTAGCCAAGCAAAAAAAAATTTGCCTTTTTCCTTCCACACTGGGACTGGAAGCAGTTATTTTTACCCTTAATCTGTTTTTTTTAAGATGGTACAACACAAGGTACGAAATTAGCAAATTGCTTATTCTGTTCTGCAGGTTTAATAAGACAAGTTATGGCTGCAATTAAAATAATCCATTTGCTCACCCTTCCTCCTATTAGCATGTGAACTTCAAACCTACAAAAAGCGGCTGACTGAAATCTCTGGAAAAAAAGAGTTARGAGGATAATCTTGTCCCCTATACAATGTCCTACTTGCTGTCTCCTTGTATCCCAAGAAACAATATGTGTATTTTACAAGAAGACCACTAAAGAGATATCAATCACAGTGTAAATCCACATTAGGGCAATCCAGGTGCATTTACTAAAGTACATCTAGTGGGGATCAACAAAAACTTTTCCTTTGGGAGTATGCTTTCATTTGGCCCCATGGGAGGAATTTTACTGTCCAGCAGATACTTTGAATTCCCTCTACCATTGTGTTAAAAAGAAACCATAAACCCCAAACTAATTTAAGTACTTCTCAGTCTGTGTGGCAGCAGAGTCTGATTACCCTGGCAGAGTGTAGGGTGGTCCCTACGAGATGGAAATCTGACTGATGGGCACCTATTTAAATGGGCAGGCTGCTGATGAAGGTTTCTAGATGCTGGATGTGAGTTAACTCAGGCCAGCTTTCTTACAGTCAGCACTGACTCCAAAAATCAATACACAACACTTTCTTCTGCTTTAATAAAACATGTAGAAGTATGTAAAGCTTGGAGATTATATTTTCAAAGCCATAAAACATGCTGCCTGTTTTCAAATTACTTTGGAGAAACTTGCAAAGTGTCCTTTGATCATCTGTAGGCTCAAATAAAAACAAAAAGGTTTCAAATGGAATTGTTACCACTTGCATGTCTATCTATACAACTGCATCTTAATTTCTCTAAGAAACTCACAAAATATGAATTATGCATGTCTTAAGATGTTACAAAGGCACAATATAAGCTTAGCTGCCTGTCTGAATTATTCTATTCAGATGTCTACTASTACATAGAGAGACTGAAAAAAAGGTTTTAGTTCTGACAGTGTCATAATATCACCATAGACATCAAAGGACTTTTTCTCGTGCAAGAATTGACAAAATGTGTGTCTTTTAATGAATAAGAATTGGGTAAAGCATGAGATCATAAATGTCTCACTAAAATACCATAAAATTCTTCCAACTGTGAGCAAAGAGCTGGTTTAATTATTTTTGAAACTTTAAAAATGAACACACCTATGTGGAATCTCCACACCATAAACTGAAGAACCACGATGGCATGGTATGCCATTTTTTCATCAAAAGGAAGTCTTAATATGTGGCTTAAAGAACCCTTGAGAGCAGGCACTAAAACCTGAGGGGAAATTCAATCACCTTGCCTCTTTTACTGCCTGTCATTCCCCAATTCAAAGAGGAGGAAATAATTCTCTGCCTGTGCACACAGACCTCCTACAGACCCTCAGTGTACAAGTTACTGTGATTAATCAAAAGTTTGAAATTAAACTAAAACGCTCCTTTTCTTCAATTATGATTAAACMTCAAAGCAAGTAGTCTAGATTTTTTAGCAGAATGTCCAGGTCTCAAGAGTTACCAATCAATATACTGAGAGTGTCTAATTTCATTTTGGAGGTTTTAAGGAATGAAGGGATGGAGAAAGGAATAAAACAAATGATCCCATCAGGCAGGGGGATAGTAAACTGTAACAAAGTGGTGTTTCATACACTACCATGACAATCAAGTTATTGAAACTGAAAAATAGTAACACAAAGAGAAGATGGAAGATTTTTTTTTTTCATGCAAGTAAATTACTGCATCTTGTGAGGTCTGGTCTCTTCCAGTTCACTTCTGAAAGGACAGACTGAATGCTCCCCAGGCCCACGTGGCCCTTGCCTGCCAAATTTTCAAAAGTGACTGCACAGAAATGGGCACCCTTAGCACGCAGGGAAGATGCAGACAGGACACTAACATGCTGTGATCACCAAAGCCTCTTGCCAGGTAAGGATGAAAAATGGAGGTGTTTAGTTTGGTAAAGCCATGGGCTGCACTGGCTGCTGTCACCCACCAAGCAGATGGGTAAACCTTGGGTACCACCATGTAACATGTCAGCCCCCACAAGCCCTCCAGTGCTTCACAAGCCCACACAAGAACACAGTTTGCTGCACTCACAGATCCCTTCAGATGTTTATCAGCTGAGTAATTCACATCACCACCACATGTCATTTGAAGTGGATAAGAGCACAAAAATTTCCTTATGACTCTAAGAAAGGATTTAGATAAGCAAAACATAATTAGAGAARTGTTAGAAATGAGAGACTCAAGAGCTTAGCATTCCCTCCCCTTTACAGAAACAGTTACAAA
This sequence comes from Cardinalis cardinalis, assembly GCA_014549065.1. Lineage (NCBI taxonomy): Eukaryota > Metazoa > Chordata > Aves > Passeriformes > Cardinalidae > Cardinalis > Cardinalis cardinalis. The sequence goes on from JACDOX010000063.1 coordinate 2,764,155, forward strand.
ATCAAGAGTGATTTCTGCAGGCAGAGATTCTGGGTTCAGGATCATGCAGCACAGTGCCGCCACCAGACACAAACCCTGGTAAGCCCAGTGGCAAATGTTTCAGRTTTGCCCCACAGAGTTCAGTATTGCCTATGTCTTCAATGACACAGGCAGTAAGACACAGTGCCAATGTTACTGACTCTGACAGAACTGATGGATGAAATTTTAGGACTATCAGCAACAGAAAACACAAGTAGCAAAGTAGTCATATCAGAGAAAAAACTCCCTGATCTCCTATGAACCTCCACAACAATGCCTAACACCGCAAAGTAAATTTCTTTGTTTTTCTTTTAGGGTGACCTGGGCTGGTGGCCAAAATGGAGCCATTCTTTATCTGAATTCCCTAGGATTGYTAATAATTTTTCAACTCAAGTTGTGGGAAATTACGTAGACAAATCCYTCTTCTACTGAGATAGAAGGCCTGTAAGTAATAGGCAGCTGTTAATACATTTATTTAAAACAACCACATATTATGAATTAGTCTTTATAAAGTTGCTTTTTAAGCTCTTGATTTTAGCAACTCTATATGATTCAGTGAATTATCTTGCTACTGCTCCTTCTGTGTTCCTGGATCATTAGGGAGGAGAAGTATGCCAGAAATTCCATGTCAGAACAAAGCTCTAGGTCATCTGGCTACAACAGCGTGAATATTGGACTTCCTTTCTCTCTTTTGCCAGGGCTCTGCTACTGCTGCCAACTAACTTGCCTGAAAGAACTCAACAAAGGTTATTCCTCACTGTGACCTAAAAATTCACCTTCACTCTGAAGTAGAAAATGGACATTGGGACCACTTCAATAACAGACAGTTCCAATCAAAAGTCAGGCATGATCATTCCTACTGGCTCTAACATAACATTTGAGTCTGGTGACTTCAGAGCACTTGTAAGGCACATTCTAACAGAGCACGTCTTAGTCTCAATTTTTCATTCCCAACCAACAGTTCTAAAACCAACATCTCCCAGGGAGAGGCCCAAGATCCAGTCAGAGGATCCCAATAAAGATAAGCATGACAGCTGGCCATAAAAGCATGAGTTTGCCATTCTTAGAAAATACCAGAGATACTGTTCAGCCTCATGGTAAATTGGGTAAAAATTGGATGTCTAGGGACCACTGAGACAGACCTGTTCTTTACTGCTTTTCTGAGCATCAGAAGATCAGCTGAAGCTTCCAGAATTCTTACTGAGGAGCTTTTTGGTTGAATTTTTATTTCACTGGTTTTGAGGGGKTTTTTTTTGTTTGTTTGTTTTGGGGTTTATGGTTGTTATTTTTGTTTTTGTTTTGATTGGTTGGGTTGGGGTTTTTTGTTTTTTGGTTTTGTTTTAGCAGGCTAAACTGCACAGCACTCTGTCATTATTGTGTCCATTCTTGAATATTTTATCACTTTAGTGCTCACATGAAATGAAAGGGATGCACAGAATTATCACTGCAGTACTCTCTCTGCATTATTTACAACCTTGGAGGCTGCAGCACTTCAGCATAATATTGCTAACATAAAAAGGCAGAATTTCCCCTCAAGCCAGGATTTTAGTCTTGTAGTCTGCAGTGCAACATGACTGAAAAAGGTCTGTGAACCTCCTTACATCTCCCATCTTCTATCCATAACTTTTTAAATGCTGGCATCCCGATGTGCAAATCATCCAAAGAGATAAATCTCTAGGCTTTCAGCAGAATGGGAATTAGGAAATCCCTGTGCCTCTAGGGAAGAATATATGGCGTTGTTTCACCATTCTGCCCAGTTATTCCCACCCCACCCTTTTTCTTGCCTTGTTAAAGTCCTCTGAAGTTGCCCTCATTTCCTTCCATGTCTTGTTCAAAAGCTGAATGCAGATACAGAAGAACTCCTCAAACGATCTGTCATGGGTGAAGAACATGGGGTGGAAATCGTTGCAGGTCTCACTGGCTAAAAACAGAAAAACAAGGGGGGGTGGAATAAAACATGTACAGGCAGGAGCTTCAAAAAATAAACATAAAATACAGTCAGCCATGAAGTTTAGAAAGTAGCGTATTTGAGTGAAATCCCAGGTCTCTGAGCAAAGGATGTCAAAACACTACTGTGAAAAACCAGCCTTGGTCTACAGTCTTAAAGACAACAAAACACAACATAGACCCTTGTCTTTTGGAGACTGACAGCAAGAAGAGGGAGCAACTACCTGTTTGCCTGAACATTCTCTCAATGCTTGTCATTTGTGCCAAGTTTTGTAGCTCTCTCTGGGACAGAGAGACAAAGGGAAGAGGCTCATCAAAAGATGAGCCTTCCCCACTGCTATAACAGCATGGTCCATCTTGCCTGCTGAGAACCAAACAACAGGGCCCATCACTCACAAAACAGGATTAGATCAATGTACACACTGAAATGTGAAGCTCTGCTGGCACAGCAGATGATCTACCATATTGCACAGAGGTAACAAGGAAAATGTTGACAGATATAGAAATAAGAATATAACTGATTAAATTTGTTTGAAAATAACCAGAATCAAAAGCAATGGATCTTCTATAATCTATCCCTTATCTGAGACAAACCTAATAAAAACCAAACAAACAAAATCAAAAACCAATCCCCAAACGTTCTTATTTTTAATCAAATACTGGCTTTAAGGAAGTAAAAAAATGCAAGAGTACTGTAGTGATGATCCCAAAATGGGAAAGCAGGAGTGTGCTGTGATTCTCCTTGAGCAAAAAATTATTTTTCAAAAACTAAGGGCTGAAGCAATGCTGACCTCTGGACACATCTGAGCAACCTGAATAGAGAAGGGCCTTTCTTTAGCCAAGCACTGAACRGAGTCTTTCAACTCTGCCATGACTTGCAGGGCCACTTCAGTAGGTTGCATATCTATGTTCTTAAAAAGGCCAACAAAAAAGTCAAGCTGAATAAACTTTCTCCATATATCTAGTCCCCAAATCTCTCAGCTTCACCTTTCTCGCCTTCATGAGTGCTCCTTTGAACTTTTCCAGCAGTCACTCATAYGCTTAAACAGCATCATCTTTCCTTACTTCCCGATCAAACAGCCACTACTTAGGCAAACTTCCTCCGGTGCAAGAACAGCACAATTATCAAGCACTGGGATAAATCACATTTTCCCAGGGCTGAATCACTGTCTGACATCCGCTTTCTCTCCCAGCAACTGGACAAATCAAGACTCTGTCCAGCAGGATGTGAATGGCTCACGCTGACTGACTCTCCGCACCAGCTGCAGACACTTGGTCTTGGTACATCTTCTAGCCACAAAACTCCCCTTCCAGTGTGTTCAGTTACCTCTGCTATAGGCACATGAATTGTGTGCAGAATCACCTGAACCCTCAAAAAAAAAAAAAAAAAAAAGGCTTCTGATCTTTCCCAGCATGCAGTATTCCAATTAGAAAGCAAAACTGAAGCTTAATTTTAACATCAGATTTACTAAGATCTAATCAAGTCTTCAGCTACATGGCAAAGATGGGAGTTAAATTTGGAGCACAGGTTTAATTCTAATCAAGTAAATTCCATTTACTTCAAAGGACTTGCAGCCAAGGGGGAATTAGTCAAAGCAGGGACCTATATTTATGAGGAACAACTCAATCCCTTCAGAAGAACAAAATGCCTCAGGCGTGCTTTTCAGAGCACCTTCAGCTTCCACTCATTCCACTGGAGCTGCAAGGGCTCAGCACTTCCAATAATCAGACCTTCAGCCTGTAATAATGTCAGAGACACAATAGAACAGATTCTCAGAGGGCCCTTGTCTTTAAGTCATGAAAYACTATAATGATGAGTAGAAATAAAATAATACCAAGCAGAAGAATGCAGCCAGTACCTTCACTGTATAAATCACAGCACGAAACAAGGCAATAACCCTCGACACGCACTGGCCTCTCTGATCCTCCTCAAAGCCTGAGCTTCTCACTGCTCCTGCTCATAAAAATCAATAAATCAAAATTAATGGGAAGGCTAGGGATTCTCACAAAATTGATCATCGGTTCTAACTCATGCTTCTTATGATAACCAGCCTCTAACTGTATCTACTATGCTGACTGTTCTGCATGCAGAATTAGAGATGCCACCTCTCCCCACCTTATTTCATAAGTAGACAATGGATGGCGTTTTATGCCTTTCAGTTTCAAAACGAAAGAGTAAAAATCACTGTTACTGATACAAACTGAGAAAGCTGGGCCTTTTAGAAGGCAGGATGAATATCTTAAAGCACAAACAAACCCTAGGAATAATTAAAAACCAAATGATAAACAGCTTCATCAAAATTCCAACCATCATCCAGATAGTAGAGAAAATAAAGGAATCCAGTCTGCTTCAGCAGTAGCCTTTTATGTGCCTTGAAAATTCTATCCACACTAATACAAAATCATAGAATTCAATGGAAAAATCTTCAGGCTGCAGCTCTAATTAAATCCGTATCTTGCTCTGAGTGTTTAAACATCTAATGAAGGATAACCCTTGCTCCAGTACTTTCCTTCTCCTTTTGACAGATGAGTTGAGGATGAAGGAAAAAGTGATGCTGTTGTTGCTAATGTGYAGAGACCAAAGTAAGACTAATTTACAAACTGCTGTCTTTGCCTACTTCCTCCAGCCCCAAGTCTGCATCTCCAGTACCAGAGCACTGCCTCTCTCTGAAAAGTGAGCAAATTTAGAGGCTGCTCAGTTTCACCTATTAAAAGCTTCTTAAACTTTTTATTCACTAACTTGCAACTTGACTAGTTCTAAACTGAAACAGAGGTCTAGTCTTGGAAAAATTTGGAGACCTTCTGCATAAGAGCTGTATGCAAAATTCTAGCCCTTAAGCCCAGTACTTTCTAACCATCCTTTTCACAAGCAGGGACAAACCACATTTACAATCACATAAAAACAGCCACAGGGCTACAATGTGGGGACACAAATCATCGTGATTATTCCCCATCAAGTTTTAATTACGTCTCTGAGAGATCACCTTCGAAAGGCATGCCACAGATGTCTAGCCTACATAAATCAGGTGAAGATCTTGTTGATTTCCTATTCTTGGGAGTTGTAGATCAATATGCCACCTCTCAGGATAAAAGTAGTCCCTCAAGTTTCTAAGCTGATCTAAAGCTGGAACTTTGAGATAGAAGCTTAGTTAATTTCTCATTATAAATTGAACTGGCCAAAAAAAAAAAAAAAAAAAAAGAAAGCTAATTTGTACCTGGGAGTTTATGCAGTTCCTACAGTGCCTATTTTTAGTGTCTACCCAACACAGTTTTGTCTGTCAGTTGCTTCCTAAGTTACAATAAAGACATTCAAGCATCCCAGACTGTTTGAGGAGTAAACAGATTTGACATGTTATGTTGTTCCTCTGTGGATTAGCAGAAAACAACAGGGGAAAMAATAAGTGAGAAAGAAGAAAAGAGTTGTACCTGCATTTTGTACCCCATCTGTAAACACCTTTTCCCAGGATACAGAATACCATCAGGGTTGAATTTCTCTTAGCTGTGTCAAGAACATCTAGGTATTTGCATATTTTCATAAGCCTGTCTTGAAAGGCCACAGATTATGTGATGGTGTTTCAATAAGTGTTTTGCTTGAAGTACAGGAGAGATTTAAATTTCAAACCTGCTGTGGGGAACTGAATATGGAGAACAGGGATTTCTCCAGGCAAGACAGASTCCAGGAAAGGACCAGTGCACCAGACAGACAGCAGGCTGCTGTGTCACATCACTGTTCAAAGCACTATGAATAGAAGGCCACTAGCTCAACAGAAACTGGCTGATTGCTGTAAGGGCTCATTATATTTTCCCCTCATGTTAAAAAGTTTAATACACATCTTCTACATGTGGTTTCCACTCGGAAGGGAAGGAAAAGATTAATGCAATTTCTTATCTTAGATTGTTTTGTGGAACACTAGTGAGTAACACGGAGATAAGATCATCGTGCCCCCAAAGCTAGAACAGCAGGCAGAGATACTTTGGTACACCTCCAGAGGCAAGATACTGCCCTTGATCTTGAGAAAACTCTGCTTTCTCTCTGACTCTGCTAAACTGCTGTGTTGATACTACTCATCCCCCACCGTGTCTTTAAAATGGCATGTGGTCATTCTGACCTCTCTTGTGAACTTCTTGAACTCAAGAGATGAAAAAGAGATGATTGTACTGGTGTGAAAGCCATATCTATCTTGAAGGGAATGTTTGAAATTAGGAACCACCCAATCCATTATTTACAAAATCCATTCACAATGCTATGGGGGATCAAGATGAGGTGAGTTAAACAGTCATTTTTCTGTAAATTTGAGGCTTGGATCCATGAAATTGGCAATGCATATGAAAGACAATCACAAATGAGACACTTCATTCAAGGATATCAGCTATGTACAATCATTCTACAAAATAGAACTTCAACAGACCTGATTAAATAGACAATAAATAAAAGTGATAAGGTTGCTGTGTATTCTCAAATATGTCAAAAGCAGGGAGTCAGCTTAAATCAATCATAATATTCAGTCAGCCATCTAAACACGGTCACCTGGCAAAAATGCTGTCACGCAGAGAGGCAGGCAGACACGTGCGGTGAGGAGCCAGCCCCTGTGCCAGGGGTGGTACTAACAGCTCCTGTGCACCCTGAAACTCATCAAGAAAAGCATCCTGAAATTGCATCAGAACAATTTTGAGGTGAGGGCAGCAGTGATGCAGAATCCTGAGGGGCAGGTTTGCAAAGTCCCAGGGAGAGAGGGGTTCAAACACATCTCCCTGTCTTAAAGGTACCTGGGAGTCATGTGATGCAATCTTCAAAGAGAGCCGTGCTTTCTCTTCCTGAGTTGCTGCTTAATTCAGTGTGAGTCATTTATTCCTTCAGTTGTTTTCTCAAATTTCACAGAATGGAGATGATAACATCTCATCAGAGAGGAGGCGGGTGGAAAGAACCATTGCACTTTCAGAAGTGCAGCAAGAGCCACAAATGAAGGGGGTGCCATACGGACCTTGGAAATATCATCTCCACTTGGCATGGCCTCCTCTGGGATTATTATTTGCCAGTAAGAGAAGGACCAAAGAGCAACTAATTCTCACTAGCTCTCAGGAGGAGAAGCACTGTAATTTCTGCTTCTTCCTGAAGATGTAGTACAGTAAAAATAACTACTGCCATGACCATTTTTATATCCACAATCAAAAATTCTCTCAGTAATACAAGAACATATAAGAAGAAGAGCACCTAATACTGCAGAAATACAGTGATTGCCAGGTTTTCTATACTGCTGATCCCTGTGGTCTGCCAGCAGTAATTTGACTTTGGCTACCCTTCTGGCACCTGATAAGGAAACAGTGTAATTTAAAGTAAGGAAGGCCACTTGCAGTGCCAGTGCAATAATGAAGTAGTAATATTGCTGCCAATCGTGTAATTTTCTTTCCTAGGGAACAGTTCTTTTTAGAAGGCTCAACTGGTATTGGAACAAAAGCCACCAAAATTGCCTAGCAACACAGGGCTACAAGAGAGCTTCAACATTTTACCTTACCTGATCACATATTTAGTCAGAATAGAAACTGTAAGAAATCGCTAAGCATGCAGCAAAACCCATCAACTCAAACTCCTGAGAATATAAGACAATACCAAGTCTCTGAACCTGTGAGATCCATAATGGTGCTACGGAGGGAAACTGGAAATAAAAGCACACATAAAAAGCATCTTACATCTGCAAGTTTCTCAAGGCTGAGAATAAATTTTAATACGCAATGAAAAACAAGGATTCCATGAAACTTCAGGACTAGGATGTTCATGGCATATGTAGCCCCAAGATCTTCAGTAACTTCCCCAGATTTGCTTTAAAGGTGACTGCAGCTTTGTTAGAAAAGCATATCCTCTCCTCAGTACACCATTAAATAAAGGAGCTGCTCTAAAAATCCACCTCTTCCACTGTCCCAAATAAAAATTGTGAAAGAAGAACCCTGACTACTGCAGCACAACTCAGTAAAGCCCTGCACTCATCACTACCAACAGGTCCAGCAGTCCAGAGGTGGCAATAAGTAGGCATCAGAGTTACTCTGCCACATCCAGTSGTGATGGTGAACTGAAAGAAACCAGTGGAGACAGTGGTGTCCACACAGGCAGGCTTTGTAACAATAACCCCCTCTGCAGCTCACAGTAAATAGATTTCATTGTATCTCTCCTGCTTAGACCTGACCTGAAGGCTGAACACTGTAGTTTGGAAATGCAAACGTTTCCAAACTGAAAGCCAAAGTACAAAGAGAGTGTTAAAAAAAGGGCTCTTATATGCAATTAGAAAATGAGAAATTTTACAAAGATCATCATGCTGGTAAGAGTTCCCCATCTCAATCAAGAGCAGCCTATTTTTGTTTGTGACAAAACAGGTGCCAATTATAACTAAATCTGAACTGCCTCTGCAATCTGTCACTGCTGGGCAACAGGAAAGTTCTCTGCTTCCCTCTTGATTTCTCCAGTACTTCCAGTCCTAAAAAAGCAGTAATCAATAACAATAAGAAAATGTAGTTTTAAAACTTGACGGATAAATTGGAGTATCATTTTCAGAAGTGAGGGAGCACTTCATGTGAATTAGTCATGCACTTCAAGGAGAAAACTCCTTGAGAGTGGAAATTGCATGAAAAAAACAAGAGCTTAAATTCATCATACCAAAAAAACCAAAATTATTCCTTTGGGAAGAAAAGGACATAGGTCCACAAGCACATATCTCTAATCACGCTCTGGAATATTTATAGTATCCCTGAACAACAATACAGAATCATAGAATTATCTACATTGGAAAAGACCTTCAAGAATATCAGAATGCTAGTTGATTAACATGAGAAATTTGCTTGGGGCCTATGAAGTCTTTATGGTCACTTCTAGCAAACATATAGAAACAGAGGGAAGTAGACATATTAAGGAAAAATCTGTAGAAGGTCATTATGTTATTACCAAATAAACATATTACTGCTTCTCTGTCAGGTTCCTGACAACTTGCAAAGTACAGAGGGTAATGATGGCCRCATGAAAGCTTAAAAATACCAATCAAACCACCATATAAAAAAGCATTTCTCACAATTTCTACTTGAAGTCCAGCAGACACAGGTAGTGGCACTGACAGAAGGTCAGCTAAGCTCAGACCTATGAAGGCAAGCACCTTCTCACATCTGTTCCATGTTGATACCCTGCTCCTTTGCCTGTTGCACCCTTTCTCTCATAAGCCCTCAAAGAAACTAGACCTAATCTCATCTCCAGATAAATCAGGAAGAATGCCAGTGGCAATGGGGGAGGAAGATATACAGCATTTATAAAGAGCATTGTAAAAGCAATAACTCTGTGCAACCACCATTTTTAGCCTAAAGTACCCATTGGCAAGGTTTATGGCTAAATGCTACATTTTGGCACATTTTCTAATAACTGTTGCAGCGCCTCGGACACAGAACTCTGAGGGTCAGAGTCTCCTGGGTGCAGAAGAAGCAGACATTTGCTCTGCCCCTGCTCGTGCATCTCCTTGATGTCACCTCCCACAAGCACTGCAATGAGAAACTGCCTTTCATGGCAGAATTGCTGACTTTTCATGTCTTACTCTGAGTGGTTTAGAGAGCACCAGCTTACTGCTTCTCCTCCTGAAGGGATTCTTGCTAAAAAGCAAATGCTTACCTCTAATTACTCATTGTCTTTATTAGGAAGTTACACAGACTGTATTACAGGTTATAACTCCTACCTCTTCAAAGACCTTCAGTGAGATACTTCATCCAGAATATACTCTGGTTACCATTTGAAATACAGACCATGCTGTTTTGATTCACAAGAGAGGAGGATCTGTCAGTGAAAATTAATTCTGCTTTAAGTAGGCTGGCTAAGGCTCCATCAGTAAGCAAAACTTAAAGGAACCTATGAAAACCTGCATGAAAAATACCACAAACCATAACYTGGGAAGTCTATGGGTATTTTTAGGTTATCCCTTACTACCTAAGCAGCTCCCATTCCCTGCTCCTGGACATGGAACTTCTCATTAAAATCAGATCTTTAAAATCATACTGCAAAGAAACTATGTAGTCCTTGTGCAAGACAACTAGAGTAAAGAACAGATTTTTGGGGGGTATTGTGGTCTTCCAAGTCAGCAAAAGCAGGACAACTACAAGGAGAAAAACCAAACGAAAAAATGGAGAAGCCAACAAACCAACAGTCAAGTCAGGAAGGAAGATAATCTTTTTCCTGGTACCAAGGCATTCCTCTATTTGAAAAAAAGGTTATGCAGACCTGGCACAAACCATCTGTACTCACCATCAGAGGGGTCTGTATATGAGATGCCTGTTCTGCTGCATTTTTATGACAGGCTGTTAGGCTGCCTTCAGTGCCCCCATGGTGGGGTGTCAGACAACTGGCTGCCCTTTTGCCTCTGCCTAGTCAGTCAGGCCAGCTTCCAAAATGTGAAAACTGGGAGGACAAAGGTCCAGTTACCTAAAAAGTGAACTAAACTCACTCAGCTCCTCTGCCATCACAGAAAATGGAACAGGACAAAAGCACTCTAGTTCAACCACTTGCTTTGAATCAATTCCAGATATACTCAAAATTCCAAACAAGGTAACAGACTGAGCCACAGACGGAAATTACATCAACATCAATAAAAAAAATTCTGTGATTAAAGTGAAGGAGTTCACTATATCACACATCCTAGAGCAATGGCACTTCATCTGTCATGCCAGATCTGTTCTGATCTATGCTGAAACTACATTGCTTACTCAAGAATCAGGAGATGCACACCCAGTATCTGCCCTTGACTTCTTTGAAAATATGTATGGTGCCGCCACTACTACAGCCCCACAAAGGACAACCCACCTTAGCAGTATCACCTCTCCTCCCTCCCCTTCTGCATCTCTACAAACTGTACCTCCTTTAAAACATGTATATTTATTCACACATCCACTAAATTGCCAAATAACGTCTTTCCCCTGCCTCTTTGTGAAAATCAAATGTGAGGAAGAAGAAACTGGCCACTGGATTCAACTCTGCACAGGCAAAATCCTGTGCAATAAGCCCCAGGCTGGGAATACTCCTTGGCATGTCTACAGCCCACTCTCTATTCCATTCTTGGTCTGCCATGGGCAATCAGCAGCTCTAAGCTTGGCAGTGACAACACGGTGATCTGTGGGGAAATCTGTGGGCAAATCTTCCCACTCCCAATCCTTGAGGCAAAGGTCATTAACTCATGGTGAAAACTGCACCTTACTTATCTAACTGCAACCACCTACATTATTTTCTTCCCCTGCAAATAGTCTTAGTCTGTAAATTATGTTTTTAACTCTCTGGGCTAGAGTCCCAAAGTCAGACTGATAGAACAAAAATAAAACTGCTGAAGCATACTCTTTTTAACACAGACCAAACTGAGTAATTGCTACTCACAAAATGGGAAAACAGTGATATGGCAGGGTGCAAGCCACTCAGGAAACACTGAACTTCAGTGCTTATTAGTGTTTTTATCTAAGATCATCACCATAACACACTAAGTGCCAAGCATCTTCAAATGGCTTTGTGAACACTAATCAGCCTCTAGAAGGACAGTAGTTAAAACTCAAATGTCAAGCTTGACCTCTTGAAAGGCAAAGGGAAAAATCAAGTTAATTAGGCCACAGTCTTAACAAGAGAGGCTATTTAAATAATACATTTCCAAGTGGCACATTCAGCTCATAAGTTACTCCACTGGAGTTTTTCACTTCATGGACCAATATGAACCAAGCTGCACGACCCTACAGCTGACAGAGCATAGTTTTGGATAGTTAGAACTACTGTCATCAAAAGTTATGTTTTAGAAATCTTTAATTAGGCTGTAATGTTGCCCTACTTTGTTATTGCTCTTTTTTATAGGCTGAAACATTAAACACGCATTTCAGTCATACCACTATAAAAAAACCCAGTATGTTAAAATGTTGCGTTCTGGAAAAACAGGTCTATTGCTTTAAGGTATTCTAAAGAGTCCAAATATTTTAAAATTAATTCCTGCCCTATATCCTATGGCATTTGCATTGTATATTAACAGATATGATTCATTATAACTCCATACCTTATCATTTTTGAAGAAGCTTAGAGAATCACCTATTCAGGTTAAGTGAAGTACTGCAGGTTGTCTCCTCATGATGCTGGGAGATAAAAAGCCCTTGAGTATAAATCAAGTGAATACATGGGAGACTGGGGAAGAAAAGAGGCCCAGACAACACATAGCTGAGGTCCATCTTTGTAAAATATCAGAATCAGAATAAGAAGAAATTTAATTGACAGTATTATGTCTCAGGTATTAATTTTAGCTGTTTTCCCTGGGAGCTTGTTCCATTACTTGTGTAGTCTCTAGTTTTACTGTTGTCCTTGYTGTTTGATCTATATTTTCTCTTTTGTATTGTAAATCCATTATTTGTTTTGCCCTTGTTGACTACAAGAATTGAATAAAATAATTTTTTCATCATGCCTTGAGGTTCCTGAATACATTTACATCTTTTCAATCACTTATTCCACCCTGACCACGAGTAATTGCCTTATTTTTCCTTGAGGATCTTATTTGATCAAGTGTACTATCATTCACTCCAGAAATAAGTCTGTATGCGTGAGAATCACAGAATAGAGACATAGAAAGATTAAAATAATAATTTCTTAGAACAAACAAACTAACAAAAAAGAGATAAGCAAAACCCTTCAGCTGAAATTTCTCTGTTGGACTATGGCTGTACTTGAAAAAGTTAACCTTCTTAGAAATTCTGTCCTATTACTCCCACTGTAGACACTTAGCAATTTCAGACGGTATCATGAAAGTCATCTTGTATATATAGGACCACTCTTTGTTTCTGCATTTCAATTTAAAATTAGTTCTCAGAATTTAGGATTATTGCTTGGCTGTTTTTTTACAAAGCATTATCCCACTCATGTCTCAAGAGATATTGCATATGAGACAAGTGAACTATCCTCACTTTTATTAAAATAAACTCATTCATAACACAAGATAAACAATAGATATTCATCTGGAAAAAATACCATTGTGCCCTAAGAAAGCATTTTCCAATTTTTCTTGACTGAATCTGACCATCTGTGACATCATACACAGGTTATTAGCATCAATTCAAAAGCTGTGAAGGAATACATCTGGAAAAGGAAAGTATTTCCCAGTCTACTGGAGAAGTTAGAGAAATAACATTTCCAAACCAAGCATCAAGAAATAACTGAGATTTCAAATTAGTTTTTTAAGAAATAGCTAAATTTCTTCATCGCCAATAGGACAGGTTGGATGTGTTGGTTTCAAAATTACGAAGGCAAAAGAAGGACCAGCCTAGTATTTTTAGAAAAATAAATGCCTACTCCTTCCCATTTAAACTTGTAAAAAGTAGTAGAAACTTTTCCTATGTTAGATTAAAATCCAGCAGCCAGGAGTTTTTCCCAGCAAGGAATTACAGGGAGTATGAACTGAATTGAATTCTAAGGCTCTGTGGTTTTGGTTTAGGGATTGTATTTGGATTATTTTTAAAYTGAAACCCAACCTGGTTCAATATCTGGAAGTATCTCCTGTGCAGGAACTGGCACAAACTTAGGAAGTTCATTGCTCTTGGCAGCTCAGTGGAATGGCTCAATTGAAAGTAGAAACACTCTATCCCCAGTTTCAAGTTGTTGAGCCTGGACAACTATAAGCTGCTCATGGCAAATATTTCTGCTCCTGCTGGAGAAAACTTGCAGTCAAACTGCCCATGTATCTGTGTGTATCTGGCTGTCACAGGGTCAGAGCCCTTTCCCTTCCCTTCCCTTCCC